>OY723392.1:3235082-3696732 GCA_963210295.1 Ophion ellenae
ACCAATACAAAGCTAAACGTTACAAGTATACAGGTCATTTTTTACAGTAATATTTTCCATTCTTGTTTCTCACATTTCTTCTATTTACCAATATTTTAATTTTTTTACCGACGCAACGTTGCATCACCCCACGTCTAACTACTGCATGATAGAATCGACCGACCATTTTCCCACGGAGTCATTTCTTAGTTTTTTAAGCTCGCTTTCTAAAAAAAAAAAAAAAGTTTATCCGTCGAATTTCGATTCTGGCGGACTGGGAGAGTCGCGCTGTTTTTTTTCCTCTATCGAGGTTCTTTCAATCTTTTAATTCAGTTATCAATCGAGTCAACAAAAAAAGACACTTTCCGTCGCGCCTGTCTCTTGCAAAACTGTTTTTCTCGCACCGATTATCCTTCCGGTTCTGTTTCGACAACAGTAAAACTTCAAATTACGTTCTCGTGTGTACCAAACGCAAAATATTGAAATTTCATAATTGATGTCGTTATTCACCAATAACGACAAACTTTTGCCGCAACTTTTGTTTCCTTTGCTGCTCTTTTGCCTGTCCTATATTTCAATTTATTTTTCAATATTCGCGGAATTTTCATCGTACTATGCTGATTATTTTCCTGTCCTCTCTCTCTCTCTCTCTCTCTCTCTCTCTCTCTCACTCAAGTGATTCCTTTTTATTCGTACAATTGATTCAATAGTTCAACTAGACGCGACGTACTTTCATTTGCTTATCTGTATTTTCGAGTTTTTTTTTCTATTTCGCGTCAAACGGAACGTGTGTGAACGTAATTTAGAATTTCGCGTGTATATCAATATTCCTTGCAGCTTTAGAATGTATTTTTTGTAGGGGAATTTTGTTCACGAATGATTCGTAGACGCCCTTGTATCGTTGACCGTCAGCACCATGCTTCGACATTTTTCAAAAATTATTCCAGAATACGAAGAAAAAGAAGAGTGGCAAATATTGACGTGAAACTAGGCTTGGAATTAGACGAGAAGGAATGAAAAAAATGGAACATGTCGAACAAATTGCCAATAAAGATACCTACGGTACGGGGAAATGGGGAAAGGGGGTGGGGAGCAGAGGCGAGAACGACGAAACCGGAAAGGAAGAAGAAACGAGTAAACGGCTCTCTCCATTTGTCTCTATCCTAAATATCTCTCTTGTCCATATAAAACAAATAATTAAATTGTGGATTTAACATTAAAATGTAGCAATTTGTTAATTAACCAGTCTTTAGTGTTGGTGGAGGAGGCAGGGGGAGAATAATAGACGATGAGGACGCGGTTGTGTTGTGAAAAATGCTGCCTTCTGTTTCACATATATATAAATACATATAGGACATTCCACGCCACTTCACCTAGCCTGTGATCCCGACCGTTTTGGTTTTCCTGATTTTTTTGTTGTTGTGAAATTGTACCCCATAAAAGGAATACCGACACCAATTTTAAGCTTTTTATCTCTTCTCTTTTAGAAGTTATCATTTGCCAAAAAATGTTTCGGATTCGGATTTCGGAAGTTTTTGAAACGTTGAAACGCTGATAATTGCTGAACTAATCGAGATATCGACAAATCTCACTGAATATTTTTTTATTTCATTTTGAAGCATACTTTCGTTAATAAATGTGAAAAAAGAATATAAATGATCAATGTCAACGTTTTGTTTTGCTTCTAAAGTGAAAACTATATTTTTTGACTATGACGCATTCTGCGATTTTTAAGATTAATCTCACCGTGGGGCCATTTTTCCTTCTATTTTTTTTCGAATTAATCATATTTTTTACGAAGATTTTCATCATTTTAATCTCCACTTCAAATGCTATGAATCATTTTGTGATTTCCAATTCGGCGTTGTCAGGCCTGAAACGGTTTATTTTTAATGTGTGCAAAATTTAATGAAAAAAAAATGACTGAATAAAAAATCATATTTTAAAGTTTTTTTTCGTAAAAATTAAGAAAGGGTTGGAATTGATAATTGAAAAAAACGTTGGAATTGATAATTGATCATTTGTTCATATCTTCTAACGAAAGTATGCTTGGAAATGAAAAAAAAAAATATAATATGATTTGTCGATATCTCAATAAATTCAGAAGTTTTCAGCGTTCAATCGTTTCCAAAACTTCCGAAATCGACATTTAAAAAAAAATTGTAACTCCTAAAAGAGAAAAGATAAAATTCTAAAAATTGGTGGTTATTCTTCCATGGGGTACAATTTCACAACAAAAAATCCGGAAAACTAAAGACGATCGGAATCACGGTCTAGGTAAAATGGCGTGGTATGCCCCATATACATTTTGTGACCCCAAAAAACGCCAGAGAACTATCCGAAAAAGAGCTGCGCATCCGCGCCGGGATTCGAACCCGGGACCTTTCAATTGCCGATCGAATGCTGTGACCACTGACAAGGAACATCACTTTGGTGTCCCCGTCCGATTTTGTTGATACTTTCGTATGTGGAAAAGTATCAAAAACTAAGAGACACGCATTTTTTTATCGGCGGAAAAACGGTTTTAAGGGGTTAAACGCACCCTCGAAAATAGGGGTATTTTTCGTTTTTCCTCGATTATCGTACTCATCTCCAATGTATAGTACACAAAAAAATTAACATTGTTGCGATTTGAATTTTTTTAAATCTCGTACCGTTAAAACTTTATCGACAAAAAACGAAAAAGATCCCCATTTTTTAGGGCGCGTTTCACCCCTTAAAAACGGTTTGCCGACGATAAAAAACAATACGTGTCTCTTAGTTTTTGATACTCTTCCACATAAAAAAAGTTCAACAAAATCGCAGGTCACCAAAGTGATGTTCCCTCTGAGCGACGCCAGTCCGCTTACCACACTTTTTCGGATAGTCTCGATGTTCGTAACGTTACAATGTGTGTGTGTGTGTGTGTGTGTGTGTGTGTGTGTGTACATGAGATTTTATTTAACTACTCTTTTTACTCGCAACCTAATTCAATGATTGAATCGTGCATTGACGAATGTATCAACTAGTCAAGTTTACGAACCAAAAAAAGGACTAAAATAATAAGGCAGACGAAGACGAATGCTAAATTGAGATATACATATATATATATATATATATATATATATACACACACACATATGTATATTGTTTTGGAACAATCTCCGTTTACGAACTTCGTCATCTGAAATACTTTTCTTACAGTGGAATACGTGTTCGTATTTTTCTTTACGATTGATCAACGAGGGACATTGTTGCCCGAGGAATAAATGCACGAAGCTGAGCGTGGGAAAGATAGGAAACTCGGCAAAAGTTCGCGAAAGATGGAAAGGGATATATATATAAGCGGGGGGAAGTATTTTTCGGTGGAAATACGGCGGTCTCTGGGTTTTATACGTGTCCTCGATCTAGGTTGCTTAAATATTTAATAACAGCGGACCCTGCGACGATCCGAGCTTACTGTATCATGGATATAGCACGAAAAAAAAACCGATACATTCGACAAACCGCGAGCAAAGTTCGTGAGTATCGAACTCGGTTTTGTTGATTTTTTCCCTTTTATAACGCGAGGTTTTAAAGATGCGCGAAGGAAGAGGAACATGCGACGAATTTACGCGATCGAATTCTTAAGATCGAGAGATTAACATTAAAAAAGTAATAACAACCCTGAGTGCTTTGGGCGCGTGAGCGCAACCTTATCGCGAAAAGCGGACAGGGAGGGACGTAGTTAAGACAACGTTAACCGGAATTTGGAATTTGTCATAAAAAAAAAAACGTACTTTCTTACAACCGATACCTACTGTGGTCATTTCTTATGGTTAAAGGTCATTGTTCTTACGTTCTTTCATTTTCTCTGATAGTGATAGCGCTTTTTTCAGTTTTTCAAACGTTTTGTCAGTTTATCGTCAATCGTACTATGCTATTTGCCATTTGTTTCGTTCCTGCCTCGGTTTATCAGCGTTCTCCAGTACTCGAATTGGGATCTGTCATATGGGCGAAGCCCAAAAAACATGGCGGCGATAAGAAGGTGGTCGAAGGCAAACAGTCGTGTGGTTGGGGCCGAGTTGAAATTCCGAGCTTTGAATGCTCAGAACGCGCAAAACTCCGAAAGAATTTTACACGAAAGACCAACACTCTGAAAATCTGAACACCGTCAAATTTATTCGGCTACGGAAGTTTTTTAAGTTTCAAAATTGTCAATAAATCGACGAATTAGTTTAGGAACTTTTTTCTTGATAAAAAAAAAATCTTCAATTAATTCGTCGATTTAAGGAAACTTTAAAAACTTACATAGCCGAAGTATTCTAATAATTGTGTCTAAATTAACGTTTTTGATTTTCAAGGCTCTTATCCAAGCCTCCAATTGGTCGGTTTTTTTGTACGTTTGCGAAATAATTTTTCACGTACACGAAGCGTTTCCCTGCAACGGGAAACTTGTGGAAACGGACTCCCAACTCCTTACTCGAAGTGCTTTCGCAATCTTTCACAGCACATTTAAGGAAGAACACCACTCTAGGGTACTGGAAAAATCGTTTTTTTTTTTTTTCTTAAAAAATACTTCGGGGTCATAAAAACAATATGCAATTGGTCCTGCAGCGATTTTTTTTAAGGCTCAATTATAGATTTTGCCGCAATGCCTCGGACTTCTTTCAGGCGCCTCGTACAACTTTAAACGCGTTTTTCTCGAAACCACTGTTTTCAAACTGGGAGGACGGTTTACTCGAACACCTTTGCATGGATCGATTTGAAATTTTGTTAGTAGCTTCACAATTACATTATCTGCGGGAGTACGTAGCCGTTTTTGATTAAATGTAAACTTTTTTTTCATAAACAATGTACTGTTTATTTTTTGGGCAAAACATCGATTTATTCTTTCAAAGTGCCCCATTTTTTTTCAAAATTTGATAAAAAAAAAATCCCTACGTAGTCCCATAGCTAATAATATATAGATTATATTTTTTTGTGGTTTTTGTTCCAGGTCTTATACTTTACGAGGAAACCGTCCTCCCGTGAAGCTATTTGCAAAAAACATTTTTCAAGATGGGTTCTGCCGCCGCCATTTTGTATGAAAATTATAATAACATTTTTCGTTTATACTTTAATATGTGTTAAATAAACCCTCTTAAAAGAAATCCTATTCCTTTTTTCATACTTCCAAAATGAATTGTCCAAGTTGGGCCTTTATTTTCTGCCGGTAGAGTGGTGTCATCCCTTAATGTTCTTTCGGTAGTTTTTACGCGGAGAAAACGTCGCGCATTCCATTTACACCGATTTTACGTTCTTAATTTAAATACTTTTATCGCACGGCTACGTATAATTTCTATTGAAGGCTTTGCCCCGAATTTTGATTTTCCGCCGCCAGATGTCACATTGCCATTTGACAGATCCCAATAGCGTTGAATTGCAACTGATACGTAAGAAAGAAAAAAAAAGTAAAAAAAAACAAGGAAAGGAAAAGAGGAACGGTGTTATTTAACAAATCGAAAAAAAAAAATCATCATTTCTCATTTTTCATCCCTGCGAGAATCGTTGGTACAGCAAACATTTCTTTTTTTTCTCCTAGTATCACGTGCCTGTGGATCTCTCATTTCAATTAATCTGTAGATTTCTTTACTCTCTTCTATAAACGTTTACGACTAAACACTACTAAATCCAGCGATTTCCGCGCGCATTTATCCGTCTTATAAGTTGTATCCGTAATTGTATATTTTACGACTATTTAATCGAATGATTATCAATTTAATTTGTCCCGAGCCACCTCCCTCCCCTCCCCCGCGTCGCAGCTACGTCTCGAACACACACATATAAGCTTTTTAAAACTTTCATCATTTTGTTTTGTCTTTGATTTACACGTCGTTAAATCTTTGTATAATAATTAAGGTAATGAGGACAATTACATAACAGTACTTCACGTTATCGCTTTTTTCTTCTTCTTCTCTTTAATTATCGTAATGATAGCAGTAGCACTAGTGGTTTTCGCCGTTTCCATCGATTTCGCCTTCCTGCGCCACTTTGCCCCCCCCCCCCCCCCCCTTAACCCTCGATACTTCGTCCTATATTACTTTACAGATTAAGGTGAGAAATGGACAGCCTTTTTCGTTCATCAAGGTAAAAGAAAACGTGTTTGTCTTAACTTCCGTGACCTTCACAAGTTTCACAATAAAATCATTCGAACGCGTCTTCATCATTCATCCTTCAGAGTCGCGTCTCTCGAATCCGTTGTATCCCATTGTACGATTAACTCTTTAAATTCCTTTTTACTTTAATTATTACTTGAATAATCAACAACTTTTCACGATCGCTTAATTAATCGATCCTCTCTCTCTCTCTCTCTCTCTCTCTCTCTCCGTTTTCTCTGCTTTACGATTGTAAAACTTTTTTCCCGCCGGATGTGTTAATCTTCACGAAATTCGCTCCGTTCGGGTTGGGCGCTCTTGCCTTGGGTGAGATTACGTTGAGCTTCCCGTTGAGCCACTTCTCTTCGATTCTCGTTGAAATTCGTCGATAAATGGATTGCTGGTGATGTTGTTTCGTCGGTTTCGTAACTCGTGTTGATCCCAGATTGGCGCGTCAGCATCGAGCTTTTGTCGTTCCTCGCTGAGCTTTCTTCAGCTGGTATTTCCATTGGGTGGGAATTTCGGTTTTGGGGAAAAGTTCGACGTCTCGTACAATCGGCAATAAAACGCGAGCCTCGAGAAGATATTCGGATACCTCTCGTTCCAATTTTTTTCTTTTCTAGGTCTATGGTAAAACCGTACGGAGTAAATATAATTAAGCCATATATTTAATCAGGTAAACTCTTCAGATCGACAACCCCCCGATCGACCAAGCTTTCGCTTCCGAATTTTCAATTAAATTGGGAAACAAAAACCCTCCCACGCCTCGACGTGCTTCGCGTGATTCTCATCCTCGAGCCCTTCGTCCCATCAATCTCTCAGCCTATTTATCTCGTGATGAACTCAGTCTCGCCGCTATACAGAATTTACAATCTTAATATGAAAATTGTCTTAAGGCCCGGCTTTCGGGTGCCTATCGGTAGAAAAAACATTGCGCCGTAATGGAAATACTAGTAGTTCCCTTCGTTTTCATTTATTTTTAGTATTATTGCTACGTTTCGACGAAAATATATGTATAGATATATATATATATTTTTTGTACAAATATATACATATATGTATACATACGTGTGTGTGTGTGTGTATATATATATATCGTATGAATTAGTATTATTTTAAAAAATAAGAATAAATTAGCGGTGTTCGTGTCACCCGCGAGACGCGCTAGTCACAATTACATTAATCCACCTTGCAACATTCGTCAGCTCTTCTCGTTTCCCCTGCCAATCCCTTTTTTCCCTAATTTGTAATGTACGAAACGACAGAGAACATTTCCCTCCCTCTCTCAGCGGTCTTTGTAACTCTTTTCGTAATTTCAGCTTTCATTATTCGTTTACTCGCTTTTTTGTTGTCTCGTTTACGATCTACCTAACGGCCTCATCGGGCAAAGTTCATATTTTACAAATTTGCGAGGAACAAACAAGTTTTTCTTTCGCTCGAATTCTTACGTGCTATTTTTCAACGAGAATAACAATAAAAAAAGAAAAAGAAAGAAATACGATGATGTTTCGCAAGAACATAAATACGATGTGGAGGAACGGGGGGGGGGAGGGGTATGCAGGACGGTTTATTTTTTTCACGAAAAAAGTTCGTGAAATTTCGCGTGAAAGATGGGGGGGGGAGGGGTGTAAACATGGGAAAAGTCTGCGTCAGTAGGGAGGAAAAAAAAAGTTCCCGGGAGAAAAATGGCCGCGTGAACAATTCCGTACAAAAGCGACAAGATTTCTATGATTTTTGTTATGTTGTTCTTTTAATATACGTTAAATCTAAATGATTTATCGATAGATGTAGCCGGTATGAACGCCGTCGCGCGAGTTCATCAATCGTTTTCGTTTCCTCGTCGTTCTCATCGTCAACGTCACCGTCGTCGTCGTCGTCTCGTTGACGTTATCTATTCCATTAGCATTACCGTTACAATTATTATTACAATTAATGAGAGAGAGATGGTGAAAAGGGCTTTCGGTGGAGACATTGCGATGACAATCTCATCGTCGAAGCTTCGAATTTCAGTTCCTCGTTGAACCGTTGTTCCTTTCGTACTTTTCGTTTTCTCCTCCTTTTTGTGTTTGCGGCTTTTGGGATTTTCGCAATGTCGACGGCGGTTTACAACGTGGTCAGAAAAAAAAAGAGGAAAAAACGGAGCAAACGAAGTGAAAGAGAACGAGGCAGGAAACGAAGAAAAGCTTTTTTCGAAAAAAGAAGAAAACTTTTGAAAAAAAAACGAAAATACAAATTTTCTCTCGCTCTCTTTCTTTCTCCGTCGCCTGTATCGCTCAGCGATTATTATCAAGCTAATACGCATAACCTTTTACGCTCGCTCGCTCGTGTTCTTTTTCTTTGTTCGTTCAATTATATGTTTACGTTCGTATGCCTGTACCTCAATGATCCTTCAAATAAATCGTGTATAGTGAGAGAGAGAGAGGGAGAGGGAGAGAGTCACTCTCTCTCTCTCTCTCTCTCTCCCTCTCTCTCTCTCTCTCTCTCTCTCTCTCTCTCTCTCTCTCTCTCTCTCTCTCTCTCTCTCTCTCTCTCTCTCTCTCTCGTACACGTATTTCCCAACGTTCCCGGAGCGTCGTCATTTGTTGTTTGCGACGTGGTCCTCGCCCTCATTTCTACGTACAAAATAAACAAATACGAGGGTTTTGCGTGACTTTTCCGTGCCACTTCGTGCATCCTCGGCCGTCCATTCCATCGTCACTAGCTCGAGGGTGACGAGAGCTCGGGGCGTGTCGCGAAAATATCTCCGCAGACTTCGCGGGGGTGAAGGGTCGGGGGGCGCGAAGAGGCTAAATTTTTTGGTTCTCGAGCTTTTCAATTTCGGCTTTTGTTTCACGACGATAAATTTCTCTCTTTCTCTCTCTCTCTCTCTCTCTCTCTCGGCGAAAATCAAGATCGAGCTCAAAAATCTGCGAAAACCACGCCGCAATGACGAGCCTGTTGGTGTTGCCGTTGTTGACGCTGTCTCTCTGTTGGTTGATCGGTCGGTTGGTTTTGTTTATGTTTTATTTGTTTTTTTTTTTTCGTTTTTTTTTTGTTTTTTGTTTTTTTTTTTTCGTTTTCTCAGCACATTACTCTACCGCGGGTCAATTAAAATGGTCATGAGGTGGGCCACTCTTTGAAATCAAAGCCTTGCTGGCCGGGTTTAGGGGCGCTGGCGGCATACCCACCTTGGTTGCTCTCGCCACCCTGATACGAGCGTTGCGGATAAGACGTGTCGGCGTAACTCCCAGTGTAACCAGTGTAACCACTGTAGTCCGGTGTCTTTGCCGAGCTGCTACTCGAACCAGGCGCACCCGAGCCCGTTGTCTGCCTCGAATACATGTCACCTGAAACATCCGCCAACGAAATGTTTTTTGTTTCCCAGCTCTCTTTCTCTCTCTATATCTCTCTCTCTCTCTCTCTCCCTCTCTCTCTCCCTCAATTTCTCTATCTCTCTCTTCGTCTCCTCTTCTTTTTTGCTTTTCTTCTTTCTTGCCTTTATCATTCCGTACGTTAAGGAACACACGTGTCAAAGGGACACGCTCGATCCAATTCAACAAGTCTTTTCTTATCGTTTCTTTTTTACCAACGTTCTCGCAAGGATCCGAGAGAAAAATCGCTATCTACATTCACGACGAGATTAATATGCTTTCATTGAAAGGTGCGAATTTGCAGAAAGCTTAAAAAAAACCATATAAATATAAAAAAAACATCTCTCTCTCCAATTTTCCACCATAATCGACGTTTTTTTTGCGAGGCCAGATTTGGGACGGGAGACTCTTGACGGGATGAGTGTGGGTCACGGTCTTCTCTCGTGGGATGTCACTCGAGACGGGATGGAGAAGGAACGGTAATTGTCGCGTTGGGTCGAAAACACGCTTGGGCTTATCCCTTTGTTCGAAAGATTCGTCAGTTGTGCGTTTTTTTTCTTCTCACATCCATCAAGACAAAACGGTTTGAATCTCAATGTTTTTTTTTCTTCTTCTTTGTCGTAACCGTTTTTTTAACGGGCTACATCCACCTAAGTGGGTCGAAAAAATTGCATTTTCGAAAAATACTTTTGTTCGATACCTTTCAGCTATGTTCCCTGAAAATGCCGTTGAAATATTCCTAAAATTGAATGAGCTCGAGCTTGCATGGGATAAGATGAGAAACATTTAAAGGTCGTTGACGATCTAACTTTTTTTATATCGATCTTCATTTTTTGAGGGGACTAGGCATCGAAAAATTTCGATTTTGTTTTCGTTTTTTTTTGTCTTCTGTTATTACAATCTTTTCCAAACATTCTGGCGCAAAGAAAACTGAAAAATTCGTAAAATTGAGCCCGAAGGGGGGGGGGGTGTAATAAAACTCAAATACTCTACAGCGCCGGCAATTGCTATTCTACTGCCGTAGTGCTGCGCGAGAACTTAATCGCATTTTGTACTAGTTTTGCCGCAATAACTCAAGAACGATTAAAAATATGGCCTGGATTTTTTTTAAAAGAAATATGTCAACTTTCTCTACAAAATAAACCAACGTGTATGGAAAACAAATTATTATTGTTATTACAACAAATGTTATCCGTTTTATCAATGTTTTTTTCAAACATTAGCCGCCCTTTTCTACTTTTTTTTTTTTTTTTTTAATTTTAGATTTGGTCTGTGGAGGTTGTCCCCTGAAGAGAATGGCCTTTGGAAATTGCCGAAAACTTCATCCGGCCACTCGGAACCGTGACAATGAGACGCGTAGACTTCTTTATCCGCCCTTGAGGCCGGAGCCTGAATGACAAGGTCCAAAAACGCGTTTTTTTCGAGATTTTTTTTTAGAAGGGAAAAAAACAAGTGGCCGTAGTAAACATCGAGGTATCTTATCATGTATATTTGAAATGTATTCAAAAAAATGTTTCAACATTAAACAATAAATGACTGCAGATTAATCAGCCTATTTCATGTGCGTCTTGCCACTGCATTGGCGGGCGTGATAGCGAAAAAACTAAACGACCTATTGAATCAAACCAAAGTTTATTTTCTTCGGTATGAAAATCTCTTTCAAGTGAACTAAAAGTGTTGTTGAAAGAGTATTCTTAAATAATTTTTACAGCACGTTAATGTGATTTTCTCAAACCTGAATAAAGTTGTCATTTCACGATTCTTTCAACTTTTTTTAGTTCACCCAGAAGAAAAATATATGACAATTGAAATTATTCTTTGTTTTTTTTTTCAGTCAAGAATTACGAGCTGCACCTTTCCCGCCGATTGGGAACTGCAATGGCAAGACACTCATGGAATAGGCTGATAAATATACAGTCATTAATTGATTTATGTTGAACATTTTTTTATTCATTTCAAATATACCTGGAAAGATACCTCAATGTTTACTGGACTCACTTGTTTTTTTTTTGTTTCACTTTTTAAAAAATTCCCGATACAACACTTTTTTGTACCTTCCAATTCAAGCTCCGGCCTTGAATATTTATATTTGTGAAACCTCAATCGCTGAATTTAGCAACCAAAACTCCAATAAAAACGTTGCAAAAAAAGAAAATGTATGTATGTTGTTTCGGTTATTCACAAATGCCATTTGAATTTTCTATTTTCGCTGCCTAGTCCCCTTAACCCTAGAATGGTACACTTATTTTTTTGCCTTCTAAAGGCACACTGGACCACAAATGTGTCCGACGCGTTTGACCCGATTATCGGGGTTATAAATAGTGAATACAATTTTTGAAAGCACATGATTTTCTTCGTCTTTTAACGAGAAAGACGATGGTGTCATTTAAAAATTTCAGAAAATTCGAAAAGTGTGTCAAAGTTTGATCCGAAGGGAAAAAAACATTTTAAATTGGTAAAATTGAGTACTTTCACAAAATTCGTGGGGCACGAATGTACTCCAGTGTGCCATTCTAGGGTTAATAGTTACATGAAAATGACGACTTTTTCCTAGATTTTGCACCCTCGGGTTTCGACTCGTCATTGTTAAAAAAAAATTATTTCAAAAATCGACGATAGTCAACGATTCGTATTCATTGCCAACATGAATAGGCCGTTTCGTTTTCAGATTTCGAATGAACCGTTTAAGCGGGAGTGTCAAACGTCGCGAAAAAAATGTCATCATCTGCCGGCATCCATGTTTTTGAAGTTTTTCTGTATTTTTTGGTGACGTTTTTTTTCAAAGGCTCTCAATATACAATATACTAATAAATCCGTCAGAGAAAAAATTCGGAATTCGGCCATTTTTTTCGGGCCTCTAGGTAGATGTAGCCCTTTAATATACGAATTTGGCAATGTTGCGTGGATTATTCGAGAATGATTTTTCGTGCGTGTGGTGTGTTGGAGTGGTAAACGTTGAGTGTTTGCGGGGCGTGAAAAAAGAAACCAAAAAATGGCCCAACGATACACGGCGAATGGATCCGATCTCCGTTCGACCATTGGCGTTAAACTCCCGTTCTCTTCTTTCGAGTCGAAACTTAATCTCGTTGAGGGGAGGAAAAAACAAACGCAATTTCGGCGAGCATCGAAAATTTCCCCCCGCGTTGATCGATGAATTCTTCTCGCTTTGAAACACTCGTCAAGATGAGACTCCGTTTGGAAAAAAAACTTTCGCGAGCCACTATTGCACGAATCCTGCGATTGCGTCCACTTGGCAATTTTACAACGTTTCGCACACGTGAAGAAAAAAAGGGTAAAAAAAAGTTGTCGAATCTCATCCACTCCCGGTTCTCCCCTCGGCCCCGTCGACGTTTCTCTCTTTTTTTCTCATATGCTCACGATACTCGTAAAACAACGAATTCAATAACGAGTGAAAGAAGGGAGGCTATCTTGTAGGCGCATTATCCGCAAGCAATTGAAAAAGGTCGAGATCTTTTAGCTGTGGGGAACCATTTACGAATTTTAGTGAATTTAGTCTACGAAAAAAAAAAGATCAAACAAAAAGTAGGCGTTTTCGATGGAGATAGAAAAAAAAGCAGAAGCGAAAATGTACGAATAATAGCGAGGAAATAAATAAACTTTGCTACATGTCTGTTGTGAATAATATGGACAGTGATCAATCCACCAGGTGAAAAACGTTACGGGAAAATGTAATGAGGAATGAGAATAGGAGTGCAATAGTACCCTACTCTACACTCTATTTTGTACATGATGGTCGTTCTTTTTTTTCTGTTCTCTTCCTCTCGTGCTCTCGCTCTCGCTCTCTCGCTCTCGCTCTCTCTCTCTCTCTCTCTCTCTCTCTCTCTCTCTCTCTCTCTCTCTCTCTCCCCCCCCTCCCTCTCTCCCTCCCACTATTCATCTCCCTCTCTCTCTCACCATCGACTCTAGCGAAGAGACTAAATCGACAAGCCGCAAATTTTCACATAATAAACCTCCGCAATCCGATATTTTCTAGCATACGGTAAGCTAGTGAAAAAAATATTTTCTGTGCTCACGATACTGCAAGCAACTATTAACAAATGAGTTGACAAAAAAAGAACACTCGAGAATCGATGTATTACCATTTTTTAATGCATTTTTCTTATAGCACGTTCATTCTTTCAAATGTGTGTGTTTGTTTTGGGTTCTTTGGGTTTGTTTGGGTAAATATGTGTGTGTACCTTTTGAATTGGTTGCCCCGATCGAAAATATGATATGAACAGAAAATGATCACATCCAGAATATTTCGATGATGTTGAGATATGCATCATTTGAGTGGAACGAAAATATTGTCTCTGGTATCTATGCAGAAAGTAGGCCTCACCTTGGATGACATTGGCCTTCCAGTATGTTGTCCTTCAGGTGATTCCTAACAACTTGGCTCCTACCCATTCTAATCACACACGTACGTGCTTTATCTCGAAAAATACTGCTCCGATCAAGTATTGAGTTTGACAAAACTTTTAGGGCTCAAAGGGGGACGGGCAAAAAATCTCCATCCAAAATTCTAAGAGGAAACGTTAAGGGGTCGTCCGTTAATCACGTGAGATTTTTCAGGCCATTTTTTAGTCCCCCTCACCCATGACGATTTTTTGTGAGATTCTAGCCCCCCCCCCCCCTCCCCCGCCAACGACGCGTGTATTTTTTTTGTTAAGAAACGGCAGACACAAGCGCGAGAGAGACTCTTACACTCGTGTCAGAATCGAGCTGATTTTTTTGTGTGGTTTCTTACAGTTAAAAAGCATCATATTTAATATTATTATGGCAGCGCATCGTCAAAAACAATGTCAATAAAATTTTTTTTCAAGATTTGATACGTCGATCTTTCGAACTTTTTTTCAAGATTTAAGATTTTCAAGACCCAAACGAACCCAAACATTATGCGCCACTAAAATATAACTTAATATAAGGTTTTATAATCATAAAGAATTGATCAAAAAATTTTAGCGGGAGGGACACTTCCGAATATTTACCAAAGTATTTTTGATAACGTTCGTAATTTTTTTGTTAGAATGCCATTTTTTTTACTATTTTAGGGCTATCCAGAATGTACCACAAGGTCCTCACATCCCTATAGTGCGTATGGGTTTCTTTGGGTTTGTTCGATAACCCAAACAAGGATTGGTCTCTGCAGCTCGTCACTTCCACTAGAAAATGATATTCTAACCTAAAAATTATGAACGTCATCAAAAAAACTACTACAAAAGTTGGTAGTTTGAGCCTGATGAATGTTTTGGTGAAAACAAAATCCATGATTCCATTTTTTTTAACACGTCGGCCATCTTAACGTCGCTATTTTCAATTTTACCCCTATAAACACTAAAAGTTTTACGGAGTGTTTTCCCGTCCAGATATCGGACGGATAAGCGTATGTTATTCGTCCGGATAGCATCTCAGTTCACGCCGTATTTCCAATAGACGTACATATTATTGTAATTCATGTCAGCTAGTATCCGGACGAATAACATATATATAATCGTCCGGACAGAATGTGTTAAATTGTTAAACAATCTATCTGGACGAATAATTCACACGAATTATATCTTTATAATTTTGTTTGGGTTCGTTTGGGTTTGTTTGGTTTGTTTGGTCTTGTTTGGTCTTGTTTGGTCTTGTTTGATCTTGTTTGGTTTGTTTGGTTTGTTTGGTCTTGTTTGGTCTTGTTTGGTTTGTTTGGTCTTGTTTGGTCTTGTTTGGTCCTGTTTGGGTTCGTTTGGGTTCGTTTGTTTGGGTTTGGTCTGGTTTGTTTGTTTGGGGCGTTTATGCAGCGTGAACTGAGCCCCCTATCCGGACGAATAACACGCTTATTGGTCCGATAACCGGACGGCTAGCCGCAGCGAAAGTTTTATTATACCCAATACTTGATCGGAGCAGTAATTTTCGAGATGAATCAGGTGCGAGATTAAAATGGGATAACCGATAGACTAAGGCCCGGAATCGACTTCTTCGTGGTTTTCTTTTTAGTGTTTGAAATATTGTACACGTTACGATGTTTTGCGTACCAACGTACGGAATTTATTATACTTTGAACATTTTCACTTGAACTTTGTTCGCTTTTGTATGGGCTCGTTTGGGTTTGGGTATTGTTTGGAGGTGGGTGGGTATGTTTTTGATTTTGTTTGTTTGGGTTTGCGTACGATTGTTTGGGTGTGGGAAGTGTGTGCTCGTGCATGGTTGTTACGCATTGTTGACTGTGAAATTACCTGACTTTTCGATGTTTTCCACACAGCTTTTGCATATGTTCCAACGAGATTGAGGTGAAATAAAGAACGTAATTTTTTTAACATCAAATGTATGACAATCTCAAAGGTGAAAATAAAGAATGTAAAAAAAAACTAAAATTCGCCAAATAATTCAAGCACTGTAGGGTAAAAATATATACATTCAAAGCCAATGCAGATCATGTTCTTCATTATAAACGGAAATGTTTACGTCGGTGCCATCAAATACAAAATAAATATAAATACTTATCTACAATAATAACTGTGTATTGACAAATCAAATGCCAATGTATAGAGCTTTGGAGTAAATGTGTTTTTAGTTTCTGAAATGTTCAAATGTTTGGCACTGACTACGTTTTTTTTTTTTGTATATAACGAATAATATAAATATTAAAAATATGCAAAAATATTTATTTTTATACTTTTCAGTGTTTTTTTTCAAGTCAGTTTCATTTATCGTAATTCTTGTAAAAAGTAAATAGTTGAAAAATACCAGAGAATTTAATAAACTTCCTGACTTTTCCCTGATTATTCCAGGAGGAAAAAAGTTCCCCGAGTTTTCCGGGTTTTTACCTGTTTTTCATATGCATAACAGACATGCCATGTGTGTGTAGCAGCAGTAGAGTATACTATACGCAATACCCACTATGACGTTTATTCATTCATTCGTCCTTGTAAGTGTCAAAATCATCGTGAAAGGCTCGTTCCCACACCTCATAAACTTATTCGGGATGACCTCTACAACATATTTCATGGTCAAGGTCATCCCAGGTGAGGCCTACGTTCTGTATAACTAGTCTTTTCAAATATTTAAATGTTTGATTAGCCGATTTAGGCCGTGGTAGTCAGGCAAAGTTTTTGCGAATTCTTACAAGAAATTTACGACCCCAATTCGCAAAAAAAACTTTGAATGATAAAAACAAAGGAATAAAAAAGGAACAAAAAATTCGCTGCATCCCAACGATGCAAATTCCAACGTCATAAATTCAGCAAGTGCAGTATATTGATCAACATATTTCGAAATTAGAAATTAGTGACTTTCGGTTTTACAGGAATTTTCGAACAATGGCAGTAATGAGTGTATACGTATATACTTTGACATTAAAAAAAGGAAACAAAGTTTAGTGGACAAAGGAATTCTACAGCCACGGGCGAGCGACCACATTTTTGGTCAGCGCAAAAACGATGTACGGTTCTTTCAATAATTGCTTACGATCCAGCAACAGGCACCGTAGCACCATCGAAAAATAAATTCGCGTTGACTAAAAAGTGGGTTTGCCAGTCCGTAACGGGTGATTCGTTTGTACCATTTTTTTTCTCAGTGCATGTAGGTGGCTATGTGGGAGGGACGATTATATATATATTTATAACATCTCACCAAGTGGTGTATCAGTGTGTCTAATTTTGTCGACGACCAAAAAATATGAATTCCAACGTTACTTTTGCCTTTCTTTTCGTTAACCAGAAAATATTTTCCGTTGTTCCTTCATTGAGACAAACATACGCTAAGCTAGCTGCGCAGATTTTATGGTACCGTAAACGGGCAACTTTGACTCTGGGGGTACAACTTTCGGACATTGCGTAATATTCGACACTTGAATTTCTCACCAACACCATGCCTAATGAATTGGCGCGCAATCACCGCTACTGCCATACGCTGGTATGGTATCTACGCGGCAAATATTTGAAGCTTTAGTTGTCTGACGTGTCCCAAAGTTATGTAAAATTATCTCAAAGTTACTCAAAATTGTACCAAAGTTGCCCAAAATTGTCCCAGTTTCCCAAAATTGGCCCAGAGTTACCCAAAATCGTCCCAAAGTTACCCAAAACTGTCCCAAAGTTACCCAAAGTTACCCTGATTTACGGTATTGAAGTTTGCATCGTCGGAATTCAACGAAAATCCTTAATTTTGTCATTTCTCTATTACTATTACTATCTAAACGATTTTCTTGTCGGGTTTAGGTTATAGAACCCTAATAAGGATCTTCGAAAATGTTTACAGCGATTTTTGGTACCCGGAATGTGCCAAAGGTACATTTGGCAACAGGGAAAACAATATTTTCGTTGCGGCCCAACGATGCAAGCTTCAATACCATAGGCTTTTGACCGTTGTCCCGCAGTTATCGATTCAGAATCGTCTTCCCGATGATGCTCACGAACATTTCGATAAAATGTGAGTAATAAATATGTATACTTTTATCAACGACGAGAATAAAAGTGCATGCTCTCTCTACACGTATGAAGTGAAAGGAAACAAAATTAAGGCGCACTAGAAGAAGAAAAAAAAGAATAATTGGCCTCGCGTTTGATCATGCGACACTTTCGCGATTTGTGAATAATAATAAATAAAACTAAGCCGGAGTAAAGAGTCCCTGATAAATAGTTTCAAAAGAAGAGGGGAGACGACGGGGAGCACGAGCGAGAACAATTACAATTCACCTCGTTGAGTATCCGAGATTATTTTCTGTTTTTATTTTTCTGTTCGTGCAGCTAAAGAAACGTTATGCGAAAAAAAAGGTACGTGACAAATGATAACCTTTTGCCCTTTTAAATGTCTCGATTTTTCGAAGTACGTGAGACTTGCCGTGAGTCAAGGCTCGACAAACTTGTTCTTTTTTATGTTGGTGGTGTTTTTTTTTCGGAACACAGTCGAAAGTCAGTAATGGAGATCGACGAAATTGTAATTGAAGACACACAGGGGGAAAAAAAGAATCGCATTTTTTATCGACACTTGGGTAGTACCGTCGGAAATTCTACTCATTGAGGATGACCATCAAGGGATTAGAGAAAGATGAGGGTCACTTATCATTAGCGCAATTAACAATGGAAAACATGTTATTGCGATGAAAAAAAAAACTAAATCGGTCGTTAAGCCACCAAATGCAAGGGCGCGATCGTAATTAATCGTCGCATGGCTACAAATATAAATCGCAACCGTGACTGATCATGATGAGCAATGACCAATGTGAAAATGAGCGATTTGAAACAATAAAAGCAATTAGACACTGCAGACAACAAATAAGGATCGAGATCTCGATCAATAGATGCGCCGTCTCAATTGACAATTGAAACGACGACCAATCGTAAATAGCAATAGGGCAATTATCCACTGCCCTCTGGAATAACGGAGCATTGCGCAAGACGATGATAAATAACGGGCTACATCTACCTAAGTGGGTCGAAAAATTGCATTTACCAAAAATATTTTAGTATAGTATCACATTTTAGCTATATGCTCTGAAAATTTCATTGCAATGTTCCTAAAATTAAATGAGCTTTTAACAGTCGGCCGGACGGCGGCACCATACTACAAAATTAAAGGTATAACGAACGCGCGCTCTTGATTTCTATACATTTTGTTCAAATTTTAACCAGACATTGTTCATATCATGATGCATGTTTGAGTGAAATTCCAGAACAGTCGACTATTTAGATTGGGAGTTAATGGGTTTTCAAATGGCAACTTTTAACAGTGCCGGGTCTGCATTGACCGAACGTCAGGTCACATAATTCATCTTACCATTCTATTGTGTTTATAAATTTTGAAAAAAAAAATTGTCTAGATAGCAAACTAGTTAGGGAAAGAGTGAAAGAAGTTTGCATTTCCTTTACTATTCTGTTTTGCTAAAAACGTTCAGTAAAGACAGAATAATTATCCGCAAAAAATATTCGTCCCCTATAATAAGAAGACACATGGCAACACCGCAGAACAATACTATTCAATATTTCGAGAGAAAAAAAATTATCGTGTTTCTAAAGTTAAAAACTTTTATCATAAAAAAAACATTTGCGTTATAAATATTAATATTTTATATTGTTTATGTTATCTTCATTGACAAATAAAAGTGCTGGTTAATTCAGAACTAATTAAAAACTTTGTCCGATTAAAAAGTACTTCCAAACGATGCGGTGTTGCCATGTCTTCTTATTATAGGAGACAAATATTTTTTACGGAAAATTATTCTGTCTAAATTTCAATGCAGACCCTGCGGTGTTGAAAGTTGCTATTTAAAAACCCATTATCTCCCAATCTAAATAGTCGACTATTCTCAAATTTCACCCAAACATGCATAATGATATGAACAATGTATGGTTAAAATTTTAACAAAATCTATAGAAATCAAAAGCGCGCGCCCCGTCTACCTTAAATGCTTTTTTCACGAAACACTGCTTTTAAAATCGGTGGACATGATATTTCGAGAACCACTTGATGGCTCGTTTCCAAATTTACAGGAGATACGGTGAGAAACATTCAAAGGTCGTTGACGATCTCACTTTTCCAAAATCCATCTTTATTTTTTAACAGTTGCGTAAAAATAGCGCCTTTTTCATAGATTTTGTATACTCGAGTTTCAATTCGACGTCACGTTGGTAAAAACAAGGATTTTAAAAATCGTCGTTCGTCAACGACTCGTATTTATCGTTATCTTGAATAACCCGTTCGGTTTTTAGATTCCAGATAGACCATTTAAGGGGGGGGGGGAGTTTCCACCGCCGAACGTCGCGAAAATAATTCCATCATCTGTCGACGGCCATGTTTTTTCCTATTTTATGGTGATTTTTTTCAGGCCCTTAAAATAAAGGGTCTCTCAAAATGACCTGACATTTTAAATTGCGCGCCATTAATTTTTGTGGCGAACATAGAGTACTAATCTTTGACAACTGGCATCAGGAAGTATTGAGCTTTAGTCATGGATAATTACACCAGGGGCTCCCTTTTTTTATCACGCCCCATTTCTGCGAAAAAGGAGATGACCGCGCCCCCTGTCGGATCTTTATCGACATTAGGGTTATCCCCCCCCAACGTATATTGTGATGATCCCCACTTTGGAAATCAATTAATTACACGATCGAGCAACGCATAGAAATTGTGAAAATTCAAGAGTGAACGTTTGCAAACAGGGACGAAGCGGCCATTTATCGGATATTATGTTCCACACATAACCTCTGTATTCGTACCTCCCATTAAAATTAAAATATTCGTCCTTTTCAAATAAATAATACGTTTTATCAACAAATTAAAATGTCGCGTTATTTTGAGACACGCTTTATATACCTTTCTGTTAAAAAAAACAAATATGTTTCTTCACGAACCGCCGCCCAGAAAAAAACGGTATTTGGCCGTTTTTGTTCGGGCCTCTAGGCCAGCCATACTCAAAGTGTGCTCCGCGGAGCCCTGGGACTCCACAAGGCCTCTGCTAGGGCTCCGCCGAAAAAAAAAAAAAAACATCTTCATATCTCCCAGTAAATGGAAATAATTTCATCAATTTACAGTGGAATTAATACATTGTTATGTAAAGTACCCATTTTTGTATGGTTTTCGGCAAGAGTACGATATCGGAGGCGCCAAGATTTGACGGTGAATTTAGGGTTATCGAGTCAAAATAAACAAAATATGAAGAGTGGTAAAAGTTGATATCTCGCTTACTTTGCGTTCGAATTAGAATTTTACGATAGTTATGAAAGATGAAGATTTTTTTAAATTTGAAAATGTCAAGCAACATCAAGCAAGGTAACTTGGAAATGTATAGTTTCAACAGTGTCTCAGAAACCAAAAATGTATTTTAAATACCACTACCATGTTTTCCTCGCATATAAGTGCGACTAGACAGAGAGTAAGGTAGTACTTTTAATCGCTAGGAGCCCGAAGAGGAATTAAAAGTGCACGGTTCATCCCTCTTCGGACTTGTAAAGCTCCAAGTTTATGTAAAATATATCGTTCAGTAATTTTTTGTAGTAATTTTATGGAACAATTCTTATTGTCATAAATAAACAGAGAATATGAATAAATAAAGCATTGTAATCTTGGAATTTATGTTGTAAATCATATAAATACTACGTTTAGCGGTATTTATATGATACCACTAAACAAACTCAAACAAACCCAAACAAAGAAATACTTTTTGAAGCTCACCCGGTCAATTTCCATTATTTGCGACAAAATAAAAATATTGTACCCATGAGCCAACAACAATCGTTGAATTTTGGCGCATTTCCAATTACCGCTAGAAGCGCTCAAAATTCCTTAAGGGGTTAGGCCACAGTGACGGGCAAAAAAACATGTGCGAATTTAACAAATTTTTTTCGTTTAAAAAAGTGATTCGCTCATAAAATTGATTACAGATCTATTTAGTACGAATATCAAGCTGTTAGAATTTTTTCCCCATGTACAAAATGGCCGACTACTCGAAACTTCTCGAAACAGCTTTTCTCCAATTGGCGTAACAAATAACTTCAACAATTTTCACTCGATCTACTTCAAATTTAAAAGTTATATTCCTAATTGCATTTCGCAGAAAAGTACGGACGGAATTTCTGATTAATCGAAAACTTTTAATTTTATGAGCAGTCGTAAAGAAATTTTCCACTGAAAATTCATTTCTTAAGTTCAAATACCTACAACTTTCGAATAAAACAATTTTTTTTAAATTCCGTACGTACTTCTCTAGGTATTCTAATGTAGATGGGCGAGAATTTTTCTTTTTCGTTCTAGGTAAAAAATTGTGGATGCCAAATGTCACGCCGCGGAGCGCCTAAAAAAAGATAACAAAAGAAAATATTAGTAATCGGCCATTTTGTACATCGAAAAAATATATATATATTTTTTTCTAACAGCTTGATATTTATACTAAATAGATGTGTAATTAATTTGATAAGTGAATCACGTTTTTATCCGAAAAAAATTGTTGAGTCGCACATGTTTTTATACCCGTTACTGTGGCCTAACCCCTTAAGGAAGTCAAAACGGCAATTCTTTTATTCTTGAACTTCTTATTATTTTGGTCCAAATACCAAGAATCAACGGTCAAAACTTAGCGCACCGGAAATCGTACTATCCCCCGATTTTCATTAAAAAAATAAACATAAAGCCAGGTTTTGCTTATTGTAGGGCTCCGTAAGATATTTAGTGTGCCAAAAGGGTTCCGTCGCCAAAAAAGTTTGAGAACCGCTGGTCTAGGCAGATGTAGCCCGACAAGTAATCGTGACACGAAGAATAAACGTTTGGAATCAGATCGACTTCGCACAGACGAAAAAAAAACTACTCAAAATAAATCGCGACGAATGACTTTCAACGAAAATTTCGGCGATCTCTGGTCGGTCGTATGGCTCACAGTGGAATGGACGGTGGGGTTGGTTTCATTTGATTGTTTCGCTTGTTTTTTGGGAGTCGGTGTATTTTCTGTCGTGACGATTTACGGTGGAAAGAGGAGAGAAATAGAGAGAGACAGACAGAGAAAGAGAGATAGAGCGTTGTTTTTTTTGTTCTGGTTTGACTGAGCTTGAAGACTCACCCTGCGGGCCAGAGGGGTTCGAGTTGGAGTTGGGCTGCGAGGAGTTGGGCTGAGGGGGCTGGGGTGGGGGCTGGGTCCCAGGAGGGGGCCCATTCTGTGGCATGTTCCAGGAGTTCCAGGAACCCCCGGGCCCGCCCCCCGCAGCCCCGCCAGTACCCGCCGTGGGCCCGTAACCCCCTGAAGCGGCCGCGGCCGGCCCACCTGCGATCATTAACCACACAAAACACGTGTAACCGACCACCGTCACACCTCACCTTTTCAATTCGCGCGTTTTTCTTCTTTTTTTCGTCCTTTTTTTTCAATCTCTTTGCGTACTTATTGAAATATCTCTGGACTTTCGAAATCTTTATACGTAATTTTCGTTGTTTTTTTTTTTTTTTTCAATTTTCACACGTACTTTTTAAATCTCTACACTGAGAAATAAAACCAATTGAATAAAAAAAAATATATAAGCTGATTCGAATAATCGTCTGATCGCGGAGTGCCACCGATATATAAGATTGCTACAATACTATAAAATTTCGGAAAATGTGATTGATTAAAATAACATGTTATGTTATTTGAAAATCTCTTCTGTTCTCTGATCACCTGCATTATCCTTTAAATACAATTATATTCTCTTGAAATCATTCTATATACAATACGTAGATGTTTGGATAAATTAATTAGGCGGTTGCTACAACATTTTTTATTTCCTACAAAAATATAATCATTGGAATGAATTATTTCTTTACTACATCGAAACGAATATGCATTGAGACGTAAGTTTTTCAATTTGTTTTAAATCTTAAATAAAGAGTAGGAATGATCATCCAGGATAATAGTGGAGAGAATATCAGATATCCAATGGAATATTCATGGAGAGAACATCGGAAATTCAACTGATAAGAACAGATACTACACATTGATCTTAGTCGCAGGCCAAGAAGCGATACTCTTTAGAGTTTCTCCGGCGTTTACGTAGATTTTCGGTTCGCGCTACGCTTACGAGAAACGAGCGCGGCTTCTAGCGGTTACTCCGAGAACTACGGGTTTCCTCACACCTATAATTTCGGTGGCGCTCAGCCATGATTTGATTGGTTTTTCTCAACCGAATGCACAAGAAACAAATTTTATTTTCGTATAATTTTTTAACCAATTCAGATATTTTCTTAATATTCTTCAATCAAAATAAAATATTAATATTCTAACGAATAATGTACTTGAAAATCAATATCGGATATGGTGAAAAGAATAATATAACATATTTACTCAATAGACATATTATCTGAATCAAACGAGCGAAATTCAATTTTTCTTTTGTACTCGAATCAACAATATTCATGTTATGAATTGAAACGCGTCTTTGTTCGTTGCAGAAAATGCATTCAAAACTATATAATTTGTTCGCGATAATGTTTTAGATAGTTTTAATAGTGTATTGTTCTCGGCTAACAATATATCTTTCGAATGAAAAAATAAACTTTCAATTTTATCGTGTTATTGAAGTCAATAGCGTTTTGTTTGGACTAATAAATTGCATTTTTTACACCAACAATTTCTGAATTGAATCAACAAAATTTCATTCAATAACAC
Source organism: Ophion ellenae (assembly GCA_963210295.1). Classification (NCBI taxonomy): domain Eukaryota; kingdom Metazoa; phylum Arthropoda; class Insecta; order Hymenoptera; family Ichneumonidae; genus Ophion; species Ophion ellenae. Next base: position 3,259,613 of record OY723392.1, read on the forward strand.
CAATGATATTGGATCAATGATTTTTTTTCTCAGTGTATGGTTATCTTAGCTTCCTTTTTTTAGCTTTTTTTTCGTTCGTTCTCTTCCACGGATAGCTCGATACGATTCGGACTTACGGCACGTTAAATAGCTTCTGCTTTTTTGTGCACCACACCCTTTTGCATCGGTGGCGCATTTGTTTTCCGAGCGTAGACGAAAACACAGAGACAGAGGGGAAACAGAGCCAGTACGATAGAGAAGATTTCGAAAGATTTTCGTGAGGTGACGGGACTTTACGTGCAATTTCCCATCGAGATAATTCGCTGGCGGTTGAGTTAGCGCGTCAAGATTTAACCCTTAGTTGCCATTGTGGGCTTCGAAACAACCCCGCGACTTGTTTTTCTCGTGCGAAAATTTATTGATGATGTGTATTCTACAGAAGTGTGGCAAGTAAGGGTTCACTCCTGTTTTGCTTAGACAGGATTTGTGACGATTTTTTTCATAAAGCCCCTCTCTGTTCTAGGTTTCTTGGTTTTCTTTTCTTTGAGTCGGTTGTTCGCCCTTGTCAAAGCAGGTATCTTTATTTTATATACGTATACAGTCAACTCTTGTCTATTTTGCGGCCAGCTATTTTTCGACATGGTCACCAGTTGCCCGAAGCGTCCTTCCCCTAAGTAGCTATGCTCGTAACTAAAAGCTCACTCACCATCCCAACCTTTTCTTCTCGTATCATCATTCTCATTTATTATCATTTATCCTCGCCTAAAGCCATTTTCCAAATCAACATTTTTTTTTTCATTGGTTTTTAATAATGTAATTTTTTTCTCGAAATATCGAAAAAGAAGTTGAGAAATTCCAAAACAGCTCGATCAAGTCTTAGCTAAGATTGTTTATTTTAAGAAACTCGTTTTTTTTTCTTCAAATTAACCGAGTGGCCAGAATCAAGTACGTTCGAAGGCCCTTCACGAGATTGTCTATAACTTCTTGAATTATTTATATATTTGAATGAAAATTGCTACACAACTTCGTTAATTTACAAACACAAAATGTCCAAACGACATTTATTCGATTTTATTCGATTTTTTTTTATAACCCTAATTTTTGGATCGTCAGAGTAGCCTACCCCTTTTATTCCTAGATCCCTACAAATTAATAACAAGTGACAAATAAAAATTCAAGGATTTTTTCAAATGAAGTAAGATTCGTTTGATATCACAAGACTTTGTCTAAACTTATTTTGTAATTAATCATCGATTCGCTCACTGAAAGTCGTCTGTGCATTAATATTCTGTTGTCCAAACATTGACTACATTTGAACGTTTTTTCAAACATTTATCGTTAGCTAATTAAATTTTGTTATTTTGTGAGTTTTGTAAAAATACGATTAAATTCATCTAATTTCACATAAAAAAGAATTCGAAAATCAATAAACGCCTTTTTACTTTTTCACGGGTGAACTGTCAGTTTAAGCCAGTCGGTAAAATGTATACGCATAGGTGTACAGTGGGTTAAAAAAAAGTATTTGGACACGTCGTCTTTTTCACATTACGACAAAAATTAAATGCTTTATTAAGGCCGAAGCCTGAATTAGAAGGTCCGAAAAATCGTTTTTTCATTATTGCTTAAATCGATAGATAAACTATCCAAGAATATATTTACAAGGTTACAGAGGCCAATTGTAAATATTTTCGAAGATACAATGCCAAAAGCAGAGAAACGATTGATATTTGATATTGACATTTCCTCCTATTGAAAACTTTGAAGCGCGTTTTCTCCAGTTTTCATTTTCACGATTTTTCCCAATTAGCGAGCGTGATAGCAAAAAATCTAAACGACCTACTGAATCAAACAAAAGTCCATTTTCTCCAGTATGAAAATCTCTTCTAAGTGAATTAAAAAAGTCGTTGAAAAAGTATTTAAAAATAATTTTTATAGCACGTCAAATTTTTTTGTAAACACATTTTTTTTCAGACCTGAGAAAAGTTATAATTACACGATTTTTTCAGCTTTTTCTTAATTCACCCAGAAGAAAAATATATGACAATTGAACATTTTATTGGTTTTTTTTTGTTTCAGTCAAGAATTACGAGATGCAACTTTCCCGCCGATTGGGGACTACAGTGGCAAGACGCAGATGAAATAGGCTGATAAATCTGCAGTCATTTATTGTTTCATGTTGAACATTTTTTTATACATTTCAAATATACATAAAAAGATACCTCAATGTTTACTGAACTCACTTGTTTTTGTTTCCTCCTAGAAAAACTCCTGGAGAAACGCCTTTTTGGATCTTCTAATTCAGGCTCCCGTCTTAAGTTTGTTTGGGTTTGTTTATAAATAAGTAAACCCAAATTAGCATAAGTTTCGTGTGAGATGTAGAAATACTTGTTTTACCCACTGTAAGATACCCAGCACAGCAGTGTATGGATGTTCTCGTCACGCGGCAAAACAAACGACGCTCGTCGGTCCCGGCTCGGCGAAATAGATGAGAGTTGAGTGTACATATATTTTATTATATAAAAATATATATTTCTTTCGCAAATACCGTCGCAATGGTTTTTCACATTGCCTATTATGCAAACGATCATTTGGTGCTGAATTTAAACAAAAGAATCTTTCTTTGCAGTAAATCAACGAACGTCGAAACAATGGAATTCTTACGTTCTTCTCGCCGTTCATTTTATTTCACTTTCTTAGGAAGAGAGTGCAATAATCGTTTGAGAAGAGAATTAAAAAGCGGAAACCTGATAAAGTTGTCTCATCGTCACAAATCCTCAATAAATCAGTACACTTTTTTGATGTTTCAGTTTATGCTCAAGATTTTTCGAAGCCAGGAGCGATATTCTCGAATGGATTCGAACGTATTCACGGACTGACGGCAAAAGTTTTATTATCGAGAGTATTTGGCACTGGAAACGTAAACTCTGAGAGACACGATCCTATTTTTTTCCAATTTAATATTTTCTTTCCTCGTTATTCTCCGTAGGGCTTTTTTGTACGTGATAAAATTTTCTTACGTTAAATTTTTTCTCTCTTTGATCCCTTTTATCTCGAGTGATACTCTTTTTCTTCGTATTTTTTGTTTCTGTTGGGCAAGAGACAACTAAACCTTTCCAAGCGGGATGGAAGGGGAGAAGGGACAGGGACAAAATTATGTTATTCATCAACGACCTTGCGTGAGTTCGCGAATAAAATTGCACACACACACACACATACACGCATATATATATATATATATATATATATATATATATATATATATATATGCACATACACACGTAAATATACGATTGCGTTTTTTTTAAATCGGCATTTGCCAACTACTTTGGTCGCGCGCTTGGCACTGTTTTTCACGCTTTTTTCCAGCGCGGCTTCCGACTAACGTTTATATTTTTTTCTAACGGCTTTTTTTTATCATCCCTCAGATATAAATGACCTCCAGTCAAAAGCGGTTTGGCCGGTTGGCGGAAAAAAAAAGGAATTTAAATTTACTTATGACACTTTATCAGTGACGAACATTGAGCCGGATATCTCAAACATTGCGAAAGTTATGGAGCAAAAAAGAAACACCGAGAAACTTCAAAATCGTTTAACCGACTTTCGCCGAAAATTTTTTAGACCATACTCCCCGCGTGTATTGGCTCCGTGCGCAACACTAGCACCATGTGGCGTTCGTATTTTTGTCGGCTCTGTCAAAGGCCCTGTGATTCTGGTTATAATATTGTGATAAATTATAAAAATAAAAATCGCGCCTCAATAGCATTTGTTTGCATTAAGGGATAACACCACTCTAGGGTTTTGGAAATATGGTTTTTTTTTGCTTAAAAAATACTTTGGGGTCATAAAAACAATATGCAATTGTTCCTGTAGCGATTTTTTTTTGTTCAAGGTTCAATTATCGATTTTGCCGCAGCGCCTCGGACTTGTTTCAGGCGCCTCGTACAACTTTGAAAGCGTTTTTCTCGAGACCACTTTTTTCAAACTGGCAGGACGGATTACTCGAACACTTTTGCATGGATCTATTTGAAATTTTGATAGTAGCTTCACAATTACTTTCTCTATGGGAGTACGTAGCCGTTTTTTTATTAAATGTAAACTTTTTTTTATAAACAATTTGGTGCTTGTTTTTTGGGCAAAAAATCGATGTATTTCTTTCAAAGTGCGCCATTTTATCAAAATTTGATTTAAAAAATCCCTACGTAGTCCCATAGCTAATAATATATAGATTGTAATTTTATTTGGTTTTTCTTCCAGGTTGTTACTTTACGAGAAAACCGTCCTCTCGTGAAGCTATTTGTAAAAAACACGTTTTTCCATCTGGGCTCTGTCGCCGCCATGTTGTATGACAATTGTAATAATTTTTTTTATACTTTAATATGTGCTAAATAAACCCTCTCAAACGAAATCCTATTCCTTTATTCATACTCCCAACATAAATTGTCAAAGTTAGGCCTTAGTTTCTGCCGCTAGAATGGTGCTATCCTTTAATCTGAAAAAGTCGAACAAAAATGACGAAACTTGGAACTTAACTTTTGAAACCATGCCAAAAATTCAATTTTCGACATTTTTACTTTACTCTAGTTCCGGCGATAATAGCCTCATGTCTACAAATCAAAATGCCGTCTGACCTTTTTATTTCAGATGAGCAAAACTTCCGACATCATGGCTGCCGTCAGCCAACTTTTTTCTCACACACGAGTGTCTTCCGAGTGTAAAGTCGATTGAACTCGTCATTTTTGTTTGATAAAATTCTGAGCGACAGTAAAAATGTTAATAAATGAGTGTTAAAAATTCAAAGATAGTTTCTTTAATGGACTTAAAAAAAAGCGAAGAAAAAGAGCTGTCACATGGGATGCCCCCGTTAAAGCTAAAACTGCAATTATCCATTTGGAGCGTTGTCTAACTTTCAATTTGCCCTAAAGACTCGATAAAATTTGCATTTACTATTCCATCCGGTATTTTTACAATTTATTGCACAGCAACTGTCGTGGCCCGTTTCAACAAAGCAATATTTTTAATTCGAGTGGAAGAATCTCGTGCTACGCTTATACATATTTGACAGATGAATAGCCGAGTTCATTGCAATTTTGTCTACTGCGGGCGCTGCGTTCGATTTCATTACACCCACCCCATACTCTGCACGGAGCCAATATCAGTGCGTAAAAAATTCAACGTGATATTTAAACAAAAACGAGATATTTTTTCACGTACGGCTAATCCGTAAACGCATACACGCGAGACGATTTCGTAATTCTTTAGATAAGTGACTTTCCGAAAAATTGTTGTTTCCAAACAAACCCAACATAGGCGTCGAAATGTCCGAGAACTTCAAAACCCCATAACTTTTACCCATACTTTAACCGAAACGAACCCAATATAGACGTCGAAATGCTCAAAAATGCCCTATTTTATTTCTCCCGACTAAATATCATCATTCATAACTCATTAAATGAGAAAATATCAAAACAACAATGTTGAGCTCATTTTTCCGAAAAGACACTTATCTAAAGAACTACCGACGATCTTTTACGATGCTGAAGTTTGCATCGTTGAAACGAAAATTCTTTTCAATTTTTTTTATTTCCTCACTTTCTTCATCATCCAGAATCGTTTTTTTTTAACGATGTAACGATACTTGTTTTAGCCGATACGATACCGATACAATTTACAAGAGAACTTGATACGATAAAAATTCTTCTTTTTGTACACTAACCAATGACCCAAACATTAAAAAGTTACTCAAGTAAGAAGCTGAAATGTGGAAAATTATTTACCTACCTTCCAGGAGCGAAAGGAGTGTCAAAATCAAACAGAAATATAACAATACTCATTTATTTATCATTAATTTGAAGTTTAGTGCTTGCAGTAATCTAAACTTGAAATTGTACTGATTAAACTTGAAATTGAACTGAACTCTAAAAAGACAGCTGTGACGTAAATAGTCAATAATCAAACTTGACCTTAAGGAGGTTTTTGTCACGGAGGCATTTCGAATAAGACCCGCAGATGAAAAAAGTCGCTCTGAAGCAACCGAGGTCAATTGATAGGATAGATGTCTTTCGCCAATCTCTCGCGCGCCAATCTTGCCGCGCGAAAGCCATCGCAACGTAGAGCGCGATATTTAAGGCGGGATATACATTTACAATGATCAAAAAATCGATTTCTTTTTTTTCTCCTTTAAACGATAGAACTATACATGTAGAATATTTTCCCAAAGTTTTAAAGGGTAATTCGAAAAACTTCAAACGTTACAGCTCGTCAACGCTGTGCCTCACCGCTCGGATTCGATGCTGGTGTGAACTTCAAAGGCGTTTTTTCTTAAAACTGCATTATCGAAAGAGGCGTGCAGGATAACTCAAAACTATCAAGTCGATTGAGTTGAAACTTGGTAGAAAATATTGATAATATTGGTACCTTCTACTTGACGAAAATTGTTTTTGAAAATTTGAAGAAAAAAAAAACGACTTTTGAATCCACATTTTAGAGAAATGTTGCGTGAAATGTTGATTTTTTTGTAAATGCGTGCCATTTTCTCAAATTTGTATTTTATTCATTTTAATTACCGTCACATAGAAACTATACATGTTCTAACTGATTTTTTTTAAAACTTTCTTACAAATCAAAGTATACGGGAAGCTAGACTGCATGCCGATTCGCAACTCCCGCGACGACCTTGCTGTAACACTCTGCCACAGCTCCGCCATTTTGATGATGAATTGAGTTTAAAAAATTGTTTCGTTTACTTAAATATACTATTAAGGGGAGCTGCTGCCTAAATAAATGGTGAGAAAAACAGGTAAACTTCGGGAATTTTTATCTCAAAAACTAATGTTTCGATTGGATCCGGGTTTTTTTTATTGGAAATCTAGTACATTGAGGTATGTTTAGGAATTTTTTGATAAATAAATTCGTTGACTGGAAGCGATTCAAACGCGATTATCTCGAAACATAGTTTCAAAGTCGGTGCCAGATGTATCTCGGAAACGGCTTGTCCGTTTTGTCGAAATTTGGATACAATATTCTTCGATAGTTTTTCTCGTTCGCCACATAGGATTTTTTTTAAACTTTCATTTTTGACGGAATTGCGACCGTTTTGATTTAACATTCGTTTTTCGTGCGCAATTTCCGGCGAGAAAAACTATCGAAGAATATTGTATCCAAATTTGAACAAAATCGGACCAGCCGATTTCGGGATACATCTGGCACCGACTTTGAAAACTATATTTCAAGATAATTGCGTTCGAGTCGCTTCCAGACAACGAATTTATCCTCAACAATTCCTAAACATACCTCAATGTACATATTTTTCAATTTCAAAAGAACCCGGGTCCAATCGAAACATTAGTTTTTTAGATAAAAATGCCCGAAGTTTACCTGTTTTTCTCGCCGTTTACTCAGGTTCCTTCCCTTAAAGTATACCCAAAGTTTGATAATCGTAGAATAATTATTTCTTTGTTTAAAAAAATCCTTCAATATTGTTTATTTTTCTCCTGACGAAATGTATATCCCGCCTTAAACCGGCGAAGAACCAGCCAATATATCGGCCGATCCATCGGTGTCGTATCGGTATCGTTACATCCCTAGTTTTTTTTACACACATTGAAGCTGAGAATAGCTAATAAGGACTTCGGAAAACGTTTGAGTGATTTTGGACGACTAAACGTGCCGGAAAAAAAATTGATCTGCGAAATTTCCGTTGCGTTCCAACGATGCAAACGTCAATATCATCGATTTTTTTTGACGTCGGCACGAAATTTCTCCCAAAAAAAGTTACCTCTGCAGCGGAGGAAAAGTACACGCGCGTTCAATCCCCCCAGGGGCGGGGGAGAAACGATCGTAGTCGGAAGCCGCGCTCACACTCGACGGGAAACGCAATCCCATCAAAATGGAAAATCATTTTTTTTTTTAAATCTTTCGTTTAACCGTCGAAATCCGCAGCGGCTGGGCAGAAAAAAATGGGAAACAAAGAGAACGTCCTTGCTCTCGTGATAAAGAAAGAAAAAACAATTGAATGGAAGGTCGGAGAAACGCGGTGAGGAGGAGAGCGAGAAAGAAAAGAAAAGAAAACTCACCGTAGCTACCGTAACCTTGGGTAGCAGCCGCCGGTTGAACGTTGTAACTGTTGCCCCACTGATGGGGTGGCGGCGGGGCGATCTGCTGTTGCTGGGGCTGTGCCCAGGCCTGAGCGTTGTACTGTGCGGTGTAACTGGCGAATTGGGCACCGGTCTGGGGACCGGTAGATCCCCAGCCCTGATACTGCTGCATCATGTTACCCGGCGGTCCCATCGGTCCGCCCATCATGGGCCCACCCATTTGGCCGTTCGGCCCACCCATGTGTCCCATGTTGCCGGCCATACCCATCGGCGGTCCACCCTGCTGCGGGGGACCCCATTGCCCCTGATGCCCGTCGTTCATCTTGCTCGACGAGTCGCGTGGCTCCGCCCGCTTTATCTCAACCTGAAAAACATCATAATCAACGGTCGCGTATTCGTTAATATCCACAACTTGACACGCCAAAACAACAAATTGCGCGTTTATTCAAAACATACTATTATTTCCGTGAAAAAAAAAAGTCGTACTGGTGTGTTATCAGTGTGAGAAATGGAAATGGAAATTACTCGAAATTGTCCGCGGACGGAAGTGCGCGAATTGCCATTCCGTTTTTTCGGTTGTATTATTTTCACTTTGGACTGCACATTTTATCGGGATTCAAGTGAAAGGGGGTGAGAAAAAGAATTTACTGCGCGTACATCTCCAGAGAAAAGGCGATCAGAATTTTAGTACTTCGGGATTCGGACACAAATTGGTAATTGGTCAGCCATATGGAAGTCGTTGCGAACACTGATTTTTTCCTTGCAGAATTTGCTGATTTTCAGAATTTTTTTTCAAAATCAGAAGAAAAAAAAACTGATTTTCAGGATTTTTTCTGAGAATCAGAAAAAGAAGAAAATGATTTTCAGGATTTTTTTCAGAATAAAAAAAATCAGAAAATGTTTTCCTTGCAAAAATTTGCTGATTTTTAGAATTTTTTTTCAGAATCAGAAAAAGAAGAAACTGATTTTCAGGATTTATTCTCAGAATCAGAAAAAGAAGAAACTGATTTTCAGGATTTTTTCTTAGAATCAGAAAAAGAAGAAACTGATTTCAGGATTTTTTCACAGAATAAGAAAAAAACAGACCAAATTTTCCTTGCAAGAAATTGCTGATTTTCAGAATTTTTTTCTGAGAATCAGAAGAAGCTGATTTTCAGAATTTTTTCTGAGTATCAGAAGAAGAAGCTGATTTTCAGGATTTTTTCTCAGAATCCGAAAAAAAATGAGAAAAAAATTTCCTTGAAAAAATTTGCTGGTTTTCAAGAATTTTTTTTTTAAGATAGTTTTCTCCACTATTTTTTAGACGTGCTTTATTCCTGATTTTGGCTGTTACATGGTATTTTTTTATTTCTTTTATTAATCTTTGAAAATGGCGATGTCTTCGAAAAATGGCACGGTCTTCGAGACTGCATTTTCAAAACTTTCGTGACGTATAGCTAGAAAACTAATATACCGATTCTGACGAAATTTGGTATTAAACTTTCTATCCTTTTTGTCTAGCACATGACCCTGAATTTCTCAAAAAATGTTTAAAATATTATTTTTTATTGCAAAATGATTTGCGAAAAATGCAATCTTATTGTATCAAAGCGTGCCATTTCTCAATTTTCTTGGTTCATATTCGGTGTATGAGTGTTAATGAAAGAAAAATATTCTTTGGCTTTTTTTTTTCAGATTAATCCCGCCGACGCTACGTGACTGTGCCATCCCTCCGCCATTTTTGAAGATTAATAAAAAATACCATGTAACAGCCAAAGGTACTTATAAAGCACCCTAACAAGGAACATCACTTTCGTGTCCTCCTCCGATTTTGTTGAAACTTTTTTATGTGGAAGAGTATCAAAAACCAAGAGACACGTATTTTTTTATCGCCGGAAAAACGGTTTTAAGGGTTTTTTTTCGTTTTTCGTCGATAACGTTATCGTTCTCATCTCCAATGTATAGTACACAAAAAAATAGACATTGTTGCAATTTGATATTTTTTATCCCGTACCGTTAAACCGTTATTGACGAAAAACATCTCCATTTTTGAGAGTGCATTTCACCCCTCAAAACCGTTTTTCCGCGGATAAAAAAAAAACGCGTCGCTTACTTTTTGATACTCTTTCACATAAAAAAGTTTCAACAAAATCGGTAGAGGACACCAAAGTGATGTTCCACCAACACCTAAGTACGTCTCAAAAGTAGAGAAGAAATCTTTCCTTTAAAAAAGAAATCATGAAAATCAGCAACTTGTTCTCCTTTAACCAAATAATTGTTCAATAATCAGTAGATAAGTTTTTTTTACCATATGCGATATAACTTTGATTTTTCAAATTGTGAATTTTTCCAAAATATCCTGTTTTATCAATTTTTAATTCTACAAAATAGACGAGCAGGGACAAATTTAAGAAAGAAATTGCAGGAAGATTCCACATTACTGTTGAGAAGTTTCCAGGTCATTGAACGAAGACTTTCTTCAATGCAATCTTCGAGAAAATTGGAAAAGAGAAATATTAACGAGTGAAAATACGGAAGAAATTCACAAGTCTTTAGAGAACTCAATTATTTCGTGTCATAAAAAGAAACTTTTTTTACTGATTATCGAGCGATTATTTTTTTCAAGTTTGTCAATAACTTTCGACGTCTATTGTTATTCGAAATGAGTAGTGACGTCTTAATGACTGAAGTTTTTCCGATTTTTGTTGAATTGGGAAGTGCTGAATTCTGATCAAATCCAACTTTTGGCTTGGAAAGTATGTCGTCCTCGATTACGTTTTAATTTTAATAAAATAATTCGTTTTCCATCATTCTTTCCTGCACCATGTGCGGCTTACTTTTTTTTCACGGAAATATTCGTTGCCCAGACGAGCATATTGGTAAAAGTCAAGACACGACATTTTTTTTAATGAAAAATAAGATTTTCACTATAAAGAACGTCACTAAATTAATCATTTCAACTTACAGTTATTCATGTATGTGTCGATATCTATATAAATATATACATATAAATATATTAGCACGCTATGCGAGACAAACATCGTGCCCTGCACATTCGCGATATCGAAAAGGATCTCCAACGTTATACCAATAACTCGGCAACGACGTACCTCGACGAAAGCGTGGAAGATGTTTAAATTTACTTTATTATTAATTATATTAACAATCTCGCGAGGCCAAGTATGCTTTACTCTAAAGGGGGACAAAACGACTAGAATGTTTTAAAATCATACCAAAATATTTCTTCTAATATTCCATAGCCTATTATATGCTAAATTAAGGATAAGTCAAAATCACGTACTATCTTACTAACAATTTGTTTCCTTCTTTTTTTAAATATTAAGCTATAATTATAGACAGGCTGCATCGTTAATCTGTAATGATATATGACGCCAATATGTATACTGCGTAACGTAAATTTAAAATATAACATTTTTGTTTTTTTTTGTTTCATACAGAATTCGCATCGCAATAAGGTCGTACATGTCTAAAATCGTGTTCTTATAGTATTGACAATGACGAATATATCTATCATTAATTGTATAGTACAAGTATATAGGATATATACAGATTTTTCTTTATGCATGAAATAAATCGTATTCGTTTTCATTAATAATAGTTTATATATATATATATATATATATATATATTAGGGTGGTTTAAAAAAAAATTAATTTTTTTTTCACACTACTCAACGGAAAATGTTACTACGTTATGAAAAAGTAATTCATACGAAATTTGAGAGGTCTAAACATTTGTTTATGTAGTGCTCAAACGACTTTTAATATTTTTTTTCTTGATTTTTCGTCAATTTTGTTTCCCGGTCAATGGACATCATAATACTATAGTTCAATTAATTGATCCAACTTATGTTAAGAGAGATTTTCGTTGAACGATTGAGTTTGATTTTTCCGTAAATAATTTTTTTTTCAATGCTCTCCACTCCAATCGTAATTTTTGTAACCTTTTGAAATTGATGCAAGGTTGATTCCTTTTCCAGTTTCGCTCCAAATATTAGTTATTTTGTCCATAACGTTTTGTGTACTTTCTCGAACAGAAAATTTAAGAGTATTATGATAGTGAAGGAATAGACTTAATGCTTCTGTATTCGTGGGTAATTTTCGCTCCACAAATTATTCGATTCCGACCCAATCAGATAAATTTCGGCATGTTCACTATCGTCCAAAGCCACGATCATTTTCTACATTTTTATTTTTACGTGTACTGTGACGTACCTCAATACAGCAACTACTGGAAACAGTCAAATGAATCGCGAAAAGAACTCACGGACAGTCAGAGAAAGAAAGGTGCAGTAGCGTCAACAGCGCCGCGGTTTGTAACTCTCGAATCCGTATGACTTGGTTTTCTTACTCCAAAACAACATATTACTCCAAAAAAAAAAAAACACGCATACTTGTTTGACGTTCAGTGATGTAAACACCGTGTTCTTGTTCATCAAGTGATTGATATGATTTTCACAACCGAATTACATATGTTGATTCTTAATCTGCAAACACAAATTGTTTGTGGTGAAAAAAATATTTAAATAAAAATTGTGTATTGTTACGGAAAAAATTAAATCAAGACTTACATTGGATCACGCACTAACATGTTCTGCATCGAGGTAAAAAAATAAATAATACTCCGATAATCATGAAAAAAAAACATGAAAAAAGGCGTTTGAGCACTGACTAAAAAATTGTTTAGAACTCTCAAATTTTGCAAAACTTTCTTTTTCTTAACATACTTCAATTTTACGTTGAAAAAAAAATGTATTTTTTTTAACCATCTCAGTATATATACACACATATATATATATATATATATATATATATAAACGCGTGTACATGTTTGTGTGTGTGTCGTGTTAGATATACGTGTGGCTTGAGGATATGCTATACCTGTTTTCCATTCAGGACGACGAAATGCTCCGCTACGCATCGATCGACCGCGTCTTCATCCTCAAAGCTGAGAAAGCCAAATCCTGTTGTCCAAACGTGACACATTGTATATCAAAAAAACCGTGTCGACATCGCTACTCGTCCGCGATACGTATTTGCGTCTTTTATTGTTCGCCCTCGATCTTGATTGTTTTCGTGCTTCGCAATTATTTTCTCATTTTTTTCCCTCCAAATTCGCATTCGCCACGAACATTTCCTTCTTTTTAAGGGGCTTACCTAGAGACCCGAAAAAAGGTCAATTTCCAATTCTGGGAAACGGTTGGTAAAATAAAGTTTTTCTGTATTTTTTGGTGATTTTTTTAAAGCCTCTCAATATGTGTAGCTTTGTGTTTAAAAAAATGTTTCTTTATCAGCAACCTTTTCCGGATAGAATATTAGAAATTTTGCCACTTTTTTCGGGCCTCTAGGTAGATGTAGCCCCTTAACAGGATATTTGTACATCATTTTTTCTTTATAAATAAAAAAAAGGATATTGTGCCATTTATAAATTAGAAGCGAGACAGGGTCTGTTGATTTTGACAAAAGCATCCTCATTGTGGTATTCGTGTAGAAGAGAGAAGGTATTCCGATATCTCGAAGTTTCCTTGAGTTGCAGTGATCGTAAATATTTAGTTCGAAAATATAAATAGCAAATCGTTCTCTCTCGATGTACTCCGAATTCGGCACCAAGCGCGAGGAAGCTTTGATCATTTACATCGTCGAACGAAATTCTGACACTGCTAAGAGTATCCGAAAAGGCTACGAGTACCGTCAATTAATTTTAGAGTAATTAGCAGCGAAGCAGTTGCGAGAACGATAAATGAGAAGAGCCGTGCTCGGAAACAAGGAATCGCATCTCGCGTTACGTTTCGAGGGATTGATGGTAGGTAGGAGATGAGAAGAAAAAAAAAAACATTTTTCAAAAGGGATAGTCGAGTATCGCGTGTGAAAGTCGAAAAATCGAGACGGGGCAAGTGAAGAGGCGACCCTTCACGACAATGAAGATAAATCGCGAGGAACATCTTAAGGGGGTATCCTTCTCTGAAAACTTCAAAAACCCGTTTTTGCATATTGTTATAGTGTGAACTATCAAGAATATTTTAAGGTAGTCCTATCGCCAGGCTTCAATCCATAGGATTTTCATGATTTTTTTCAGCTTCACTAAATACATTAATAATCGTCTCTGTAAAATGTTAGGGTCGTTTATCGACCTAATTACAGAGAAAAGAAATGTTAAAATGCGGATTTTCGCGAAGGAATTCCGAGACGACATAAAAATTCAAATTCCGGTCGCTACAAAAGTGTATATTAATAGGAGGAAACTGTCGGATTCTTAAAAATAATCAGATTTACATGCCTAACACTTGTAGTAATCCCGTGCTCTCGGATAAATTACGCTTGTTGACCTAATTTTTATGCAATATCAAGTCTAATTTGAACTTCCGGTATTGGATTTATTACCCCTTGCTACGATAAAGAGACGTGACAGCAAGGCAACAGCTGACTGTAGTCCTAAACTCATCTCACTCATTCGAATTTCCACACATATTTGATTTTTAACCGACATATTTCGCCGACACAAATTTTCCACGCTTTTTACCAGTCCTGGCCCGAATACAATGGTTTTATATTTCCCGCACCTGACATTGTTTTGACAGACCGATGTTGAAAAGCATGGAGGTTAAACTCGCCTGGTTGAGTAAAAAGAGACGGAGATAGAACCAATATTGCCAAATATCAAACCCAGAAATACTGTGCTAATCGTTGGAATAACTATTTTTTCATTTTTCTAATTAAATGTGAACATTCATTAAACAGTTCACACGTGGAAAATATAGTATTACAATTTTTTTTTGCATATGTTGCAAACATAAATTGTACAAGTATGATCAGTGATATGACTAGTGTGAAGCGATAGGACTACCGTAAGACAAACCGGCCACTGAAATTCTGAAAATTGACGAAGTTACACCTATTTAGTGGAAAAGTGTGCGTCGGGTTTACCGCGATTCGTCGAATTTGAACGCGATTATCTCGAAACTACATATCTTGACACGGCGGGATTGATATCTTGAGTAACTTTCACACTATCGACTTGAATTTGCACAGTTACCGATCAATCAGTCGTCATTTTTGGTTCACGATCGCATTTTTTAATTGGATGAACGATTTGTTAATAACAATGACTTCAGCATGCTGTTTTTCAAGAGAAAAATGATGATTTCTTTGGAGAAGCTGTCATTTTTCGTATTTTTCGAAATTTCAAAAAGCTGATCGTGAGCCCATAGCCAGTGGGATATATTTGAAGAAAACCTTTTTTGTTTTCGTTTCAGATTACATTTGAGCCTGGTAGAGATCCGGCCGCTTCGGGCCTCGCCGCTGGACGACCGCAACGCCAACTGCACCACCACGAACACTTTGAAAGATTTTCTTCCGAAAAAATTACATTGTAACCACAAACATGTGTACAACATGCTGGGAAAAAAAATAATTGATTCCAACTAATGTGTTACTAGAAAAAAAAATGCATCATTCTGACTCTTCAAATTGGGCTCCCAGAGAGGGATGCCCCGTCAAGTGCACTAGGATCGCGCGAGGATAAGGATAAGGACGAAGGATAAGACGAGACAGAAATAGGGACGAACAACGTTACGAGTTGTTTAATTTAAAAAACAATGTGTACATTTAACCTGTGCCTTAATGCAACTTGTACAACGAACAATTATTTCTCGTTAAAAGTAAATCTCTTAAGGGGTTACACCTAGTTAAAAGATTCGAAAACATTGATTCTTTGCTTTCGACGGATTCTCAAAATATGACATTGAAAAAAAATTCTCAAAAAATGTCAAGCCGATCAGTTCAAAATTGAGGAAGTTGGTTCCGCGAACCGGCGAACTTAAGGGGGAAGTTACCTTTAGGCGAGGGAAACATTTGCTGACTTTCATGATTTTTTTTTAACGGGAAGATTTCTTCACCCTTTTTAATGGTATTTTCTTTTCATTAATTTTCAAAAATGGCGGACGTATGTGTAGCTAAAAAACTAATTGAAATTTGACAAAAAATTTTATAACCTTATCGTCTAAAATATGAACCTCAATTTTTTCGTAGATTAAGAAAAAAAGTATTTTTTATAGCAAAATGTAGCCTGTTTTTTTCCAGAAAATTCAATATTCTTGTTTCAAAGCGTACCATTTAATTGATTTTCAACATTTCTCATTTTTCCTTGGTTCATATTCCGCGTACGCATACCTCCGCTATTTTAAAAGACTAATGAAAAATACCATGTAACAGCCAATAGTAGTAATAAAAAAATGCCCTAAGTATTCAAGATAGTGAAAAAATCTTTCTTTAAAAAAAAAATCATGAAAATCAGCAATTTTTCCCTCGCCTAGAGGGATCTCAACCCTTAATGAATATTTTTCGATACAAAAATTCTAAAAGATGCTCAAAACCATCACTTTTCAATATTAAAAAAAAACATTGAAAACCTGCACAAGTTTGCCCAGAAAAAATTCACGAAACTTCCTTTTCTCCCAGCCACGATCTATGTGTAACCCGTTAATATCATTTTGCTTGTCTTTGGTTCTACAAATATTCATCTTAGAAATTAGCCTTAGCCAACTTAAGCTATGTATTTATAACTTAACGTAGCACAGCCTGACCGAGCCTTCAGTAACACTTACGAGACGCACTTAACAAGTAAATATTATTGTTATGAAGGAAGAAATCCATCTAATCGATTAATTTAATCATTGTGGCGATATATATATATATATATATATATAGGATAGAGGAATAACGTTTCCGAGGTGCGAGCTTTGGACTTGTCAGAATTCTGTAAATGTTCCGGATCAATGGATCCGCGTACTTACTATTAGTTCAACACGTATACGAAACTTTTTATCTTTTTAGATTTGCGAATTTACGTTACTCGATCATTATGGTCTCGTCGAATCGCCAGCGATTTGCCGAGACGGTCCGGTTTTGTTTTGTTTCCGGCCGATAGAGAACTGGACAAATGGGGATACTTGATAAATTTTTGAAGCGAAGAATTTTGCAAAGGAAAATGGTCTCGCGTTTTTTCGGGTAAAAGTAAGGAGAGTGCGACTTTTGCGTTTTACTGGCGCTGCTTACTTCAGCGGACATGTTTGACTCGTATATTGGACGTTATTAGTTCTCGAAGATGCTTGAGAGTGTATCGGGATCGGTCATATGGGCAAAGCCTAAAAAACATGGTGACGATAAGAGGATCGTCAAACGTAAACAGTCGTGTAGTTTAAGGGATAACACAACTCTAGGGTTTCGAAAAATTCGTCTTTTTTTGGCTTAAAAAATACTTTGGGGTCATAAAAACAATATGCAATTGGTCCTGTAGCGAATTTTTTTTTAAATTTCAATTATCGATTTTGTCGCAGCGCCTCAGACTTCTTTCAGGCGCCTCGCACAACTTTAAACGCGTTTTTCTCGAAACCACTTTTTTTCAAACTGGGAGGACGGTTTCCTCGAACACCTTTGCATGGATCGATTTGAAATGTTGATAGTAGCTTCACAATTACGTTCTCTATGGGAGTACGGAGCCTTTTTTTAATTAACGGTAAACTTTTTTTTATAAACAATTTACTGCTTATTTTTTGGGCAAAAAATCGATTCATTTCTTTCGAGGTTGGTCATTTTTTCAAAATTTGATGAAAAATAAATCCCTACGTAGTCCCATACCTAATAATATATAGATTATAATTTTTTTGGTTTTTGTTCCAGGTCTTATGCTTTACGAGAAAACCGTCCTTCCGTGAAGCTATTTGTAAAAAACACGTTTTTCAAGATGGGCTCTGGCGGCGCCATTTTGTATGAAAATTATAATAAATTTTTTGTTTATACTTTAATATGTGTTAAATAAACCCTCTCTAAAGAAATCCTATTCCTATTTTCATACTACCAAAAAAAAATTGTCAAAGCTGGGCCTTATTTTCTGCCGCTAGAGTGGTGTTATCCCTTAGTGCAAATTCCTGTGATATTATGATAAGTATTAGTGCAATTTGTGACTGGGCCGGTACCAATTCGAGACACCGCTATTTTGTGGAAGGCGAACGTATTTTGAAGGCTGGGCACATTTTAAGGAGGTTGCTCAGCTATCGTGAAATAGTAAGAATTTGCCGAGATTTGTTGAGGATATTTGCGAACAGGTGTTACGACTCCGTGTAAAATTTCAAATACTCCGTCTGCGTGATTGTTGGGCAATTAATTATTGAAATTAGGCTCTTATACACGGGCGACATAGCAAAAGCTTCACGAGAAAAACGGAATTCCCGAAGGATGTTTGACAGCGACGCGCTCACGATCTGGCGTTCGTATCTGAGCTCAGTGATACCAGTTACTGAGAACTAAATTGCGCGTTTGCCACATTTCAACTTGTTTAATAACTAATTCGCCATGTAAATAAACAAAAGAGATTAATAATATTTCTAAACAGTCAATTATATGAATTTCACGTATTTGGAAGCTAAAATTGATTTATTTTACGTAACCGAAAATTTGATTATTCGGGGTTGGCATCCGTTACAGGCGCCCGTGTTTAAGCATGTGCGTGCCCCTGTTGCCGCCTGCCCCGCAAAGACCCTGAGCAGCCTCCTTAATATGTGGTAAAATTACCGGTGCTGCCACACACTGCAGTGTGCACACTTTTACGTCTGAATTCACTTTTTTAATTTTCAAGGCTCTCATCCAAGCCTCTGATCGGTTTTTTGTACATTTCCGAAATCATTTTTACCACGTACACGAAGCGTTTCCCTGCAATGGGAAACTTGTGGAAACGGACTTCCAACTCCTTACGCGAAGTGCTTTCGCAATATTTCACAGCACATTTAATGTTCTTTCGTTAGTTTTTACGCGGTGTTTGACTTTGCCCCGAATGTACTTTGATTTTCCGCCATCAGATGTCATACCGCCATTTGACAGATCCCAATTGGCCGCACAATCGTATTCGAGAGACGAGACAGTGCATGATCGAAATAGTACGGAAATAAATGCTTTTTCATCATTTTGGTAATGTATACATTCGTAACTAGCCACGTTAGTGACGAACTAAGGGAGCAAATAGAACATTTTCACGGACAACGTATTTAGGAATCATGCTACCCCATCTCGAGGACAATTCGAAATTACCACTTTCGAAATTGTATCGCGAGGGAATGGCGGTGTTCTTTGATCTCTTTTCTATGCTTAATTAGTGAATATCTCACCTCTGGATTTTTTTTTCTCCTGATCGTACATGATAACGACCTCCATAACTTTGCCGTACCGAGTGAAGTAGGATCGCATGTCGGTCTCGGTGACGTTGCTCGGTAGGCCCCCGAGGAAAACCTTGGGGAAGCCTCCGCTTCGTTTTGGCTTTTGCAGCGTGCGCGGATTGCACGGCTTCGGATCGATCTATAGATTGGTTCAACATTGTTTTAAATAGTTTGAATATAGCAAAATGGTCGTATGCAAAGGTTTCGAGAATGCGTTTACTCACTGTACGACCGTCCAATTGGTGAGGCGTGTTCTGTAGAACGCTGGCTACGTTGGCGGGATCGCTGAAGGTCACGAAACCGAAACCCCTGCTGCGGCCGGACTCGCTGTTCTTCATGACGACGCAGTCGATTACGTCGCCGTAACGACTGAAGTAGCGCTGAAGATTCTCCTGCGTCGTTTCCCATGACAAACCGCCGACAAATAGTTTTCTGCAAAGCGTCGCATGGAATTTACGCAGTTGTCTGTGTGTATCTCGTTGCTGACGAAGACTACATCGTGAGTGAGAGATTTTAAGGAGCTATCTGAGTGTGACACTTTCGAAAAATCGATTTTTTTTTTGCCTCTTTTGACAGATTATACTTTTAAGAATATCCTGTAAAAGGCCGTATCTCTAATCATTTTATCTTGCAAAAATCGATAGTCAAATGTTTAAACGCTTTTTTCCCGCAATGAGATTTTTCAAATTTGCCGTAGTTGTAACTCAAAGAGCGATTATTCGATTTACTTGAAATTTGAACTGAGTACCCTCGAATATATTTACTCTACAATGACGTAAGGTATTTTTGAATGGATAAAAATGGACGATTTGGCATTGAAAAAAACGACCATTTTATAGGCAAGAAAACAGACTTTTTTCATAGCTACGCCATTTTGTTAGATTTTGATATTTTTCGAAAATCCTATGTCATTGTACAGGAAATACCTTTCAGTTTAACGACATTTTTTTCCTTTTTCGGTTTCAGCTACTCAATCGGTCGGAATCATGTCAGGAGTGGAGGAACTTTTTCTTTGGCGCCTCCGAAGGCAGCGCATAAGTCGCTTGGATCTCAATTTGATTCTATGAAAAAATTATGTAATATAGGTCAAATATAGCCAAATATATTCTTAATTTTCCGCAACATTTAATTGAGTACTTTTCTTCCAAAAAAAATCCCGAAAATCACCTAAATTTTCAGCGTTCACACTGGATAGCTCCTTAAGGAGGCTGGAACGGTCCGGTTGAGTCGAATGACGGTTTATGCATTTTTTGTACAAAGAACCTCAGAAAATGCGTACGAGGTTTAAATTTGTTCTGTAGATGCTATTTTTTCATTAAATGTATAATTAAAGGGCATAATTGTGCATTTTTATATTTTGTTTACGTAAACAAAAAAACTTTTGCGTTACTACCAACTTGAAAAAGTATAACTTGACGATTATGAAAAAACTGTGTCAGCGAATGTTTCATACAACTCAGAATGAAATTTTGAGTAATTTATTTCTAGGGAATATACAAAAAGGGATATGCCAGTACTTTAGGAAAATAGGGGAAGTCTGCAAAAATATAAGGAGGAAGAGGGAGGGGAAAGAGATGCACAAAAGGAGAGAAATATTAGATAGTACGGAGTGCAAGAATCTGGGGCGTAGTAAATAGGTGAGGGAATATGTAAGCAGAACGTTATTGTATTGTAAAAGCTGATCAAAGTTGTGCAAATGAAACTCGATTGATAGTTTACGATGAACAAGATGGGGTTTTTTGTCTAAATGTTTACAAAGTTTTAGTTTGCGTTAATACGTTTTTAGAAATAATTTCTCTTGGTGCTGGATAGGAAAAAAAAATCACCCGTAGCATGAAACACACGTAAAGTTCCATACATTAAACTATTTTTTACCTCTAGAGTTTCATGGTGAAAAAACTTGAAAAAATTCGTAAAGATTCAGTATAGTCTGGGAAATAACATATATTATTCTCAAATTTAATCTTGGATCGTGGCTAACGCTCCAAGCTCCTCAACAATTTGAAGATAATCCGAAACTAGGGGTACCCTGGGTTCATTCGAGGAGTATCAAAGAATAAAGATGCAAACCCAACAGCTGAGAAAGGGCCTTCTTTTCAACCCTCCACGAGAAGAAAGATGAATAATAAGAAATCAAGTATGTGCGGAACGTCTCAAGTGCCATCGTATTAAAGGGTGTATCGTTGGGATGCAACGAAAATTCATATTCATATTTTTATTTCCTTATTTTAAATATGATACGAAATCTTTTTGGCTAATTTCAATTGCAGATCTCCCAATGAGCAGCTTCAAAAAAAGTCGAGGGATTTTGGTAGCTAAAATCTGCTTAATCAAATTTACGAAAGTAGAAGAAAAAAAATCATTTTCGTTGCACTCCAATGATGCAAACTTCAATCTCATCTGAAGTGCACTGAAATTACGCAAGGATAACAAAGAAGATGAGAGAGCGGGAGAGGAAGCAAGCAAAGCGATCACTCCGAGTTGTCTATTAAGGCCTTAGAAGCCACTCTAGAAGCCGTAAAAATAGGCTTTTTGGCGATTTTTTTTTTTTTTTTTTTTTCAGAAAAACTACAAAATAAATCGAGATTACACAAAAGGGTGTTTATCATACATGTCAGTGACTGTATACAATAATTTTCTTGAATCGATTCATTCCAAAATGGCGGCCGTGCAGCGTTTATCTCGAAACCGCATTTTTTAAGTTGGCCGGAAACATAACTCAGACAATTTTTAACCGATTCACTTGAAATGTTCAACATATCTTGAAAAATACGGAAGTACGTAGAGTTTTTTTTATATTGCATAGTTCATTTGTTATTCACAATTATTAGACGATTTTTAGACAAATGTTTCACTTTCCAAAAATTTGCCTAAAAATCGTTAGATAATTGTTAATAACAAATGAACTATGCGATATAAAAAAAAATCCTATGTACTTCCATAGACAATCTATTTTTCAAGATATATTCAGCATTTCAAGTGAATCGGTTGAAAACTGTCTGATTTATGTTTCCGGCCAACTTAAAAGATGCAGTTTGGACACAAAATGGCACAGCCGCCATTTTGAAATTAATCGCTTCAAAAAAACTATTGTATAGTCACTGATATGTATGATATAAATACCCTTTTTTGTAATCTCGATTTATTTTGTAGTTTTTAGGAGAAAAAAATCCCCAAAAATCCTACATTTTCGGCCTCTGGAGTGACCTAACCCCTTAATGAAAAATATCGGAAATTAACCCACGGCTCGATGCAACTTGTACACAAAACGATTGTTCCTCGTCCCAATCGTATCTCTTAAGATGAATGTGCTCGCATTGCTGAATAACGACGAGAAAATTTCAAGAGAGTCTTATTGGGAATGTACACCCTACTTGTGCATGACTTTTTTGCTTTCATAACTATTTCATAAGCCAAGTATCAAAATGCACACAGCTGCAATCGCAATCTGTTTCTTGTGTCCAGATCCTGCGCCTAACTTATCAGACATCCTTTAATGTACGTAAGGAACAACACCACTCTAAGATTTTGGAAATAACGATTTTTTTGCTTAAAAAATACTTTGGGGTCATAGAGACAAGATGCGATTGGTCCTGTAGCGATTTTTTTTTTTTCAAGTTTCAATTATCGCTTTTGCCGCAGCGCCTCGGACTTCTTTCTGGCGCCTTGTACAACTTTAAACGCGTTTTTCTCGAAACCACTTTTTTTAAACTGAGAGGACGGATTACTCGAACACCTTCGCGTGGGTCCATTTGAAATTTTAATAGCTTTACAATTACATTTTCTATGGGAGTACGTAGCGGTTTTTTGATTAAATGTAAACTTTTTTTTATAAACAATGTACTGCTTATGATAAGATTCAATCAAATGAAACATCGATGCTAGTAAAGTTCGCATCGTTGGAACGCAAGGAAAGTTCCGTAATCCAACTTTTGTTTTGCTGTTTGAGGCCTCCAAAATAACTTCAACTTTTTCAGCCTCCTTATTAGAGATCTTCAGCTTAAATAAGTAAAGAAAAATTTGGGATGATAAGGGAAATGGGGAACTAAAAAAAATTTTAACTAATTTTCGCTGCATTCCAGCGATGCAAACTTCAACATAGTGAAAATCCGTTGCTCAAGAAAGGACAATTGGTAAATACTAAAGTTTAAAAAGAGCAGTCGTATTTCATACTTTCGGCACTCATAAATTGTAAACTTATTGTTAAAAGTCATCTTTTTTTTTCTTCATAAAACTGCAACACATCCATCTATCATTCGACCGTTTTTTGTGCACTTCCATCTCGTAATTTTACCATTATCACCAGAAATATGCATCTTTGAAATGCAACGAAATTTGTTTTTTTTTTTCCCTATTGCCCCATTTTCTTAGCTCCATTTAGGCTATAACAATCGCAAAAACATTTTTGAAGATCCTAATTAGGGTTTTATATCTTAAACTTGCAAAAAAAAGTTAGATAGTAATGAAAATAAGGAAATGAAAAAATCAAGAACTTTCGTTGCATTTCAACCATGCAAACTTCAACACCACCTTCCTATCTAAATTACAAAGTTTATTGGTAAAAGTGATCATTTGTTATCCATCAAACCGTAAAACATCCTGCTATCATTCTACCGTTTTTTATGAGCTTCCGTCTCATATTTCCTTCATCGACAGAAACATGATGTTCCTCGGGACTTATCCTACATGGTATTAAAGTTTGCATCCTCGAGATCCAAGAAATTATTATTTTTTTTTCGCATTGCCTAATTCCTGTCTTCAAAAATCACGGAAACATCTTTGAAGATCCCTATTAGTGTTTTATATCTTAAACTTGCAAAAAAAAGGGTTAAGATAGTAATAAAAATAAAGAAATGAAAAAATGAATTTTCGTTGCCTTCCAATGAGGCAATGTACACAACGGTCCTACGCAGCGTGTTAGAAATTCCAATTTCAATAGCGAATATCTCGATAACAGGGTGCTTTACGTATTTCAATTCTCCCGCACAATTTTTTGCGCATACTACCCTAATCTGCCTATCTATCAAGGCATATCGCCTCTGTGATGTCATCCGACGCCATTCGTTTTCCTCGTCCCTAGCGAAATTACCACAAGGCCAAGAAAGATAAGTCCAAAGATATTAGAGGAGAGTTCAATCGGTGATTTTTTTCCAGTCCAGAGGTATCGTCCCGACGAAGCGTGCGAAAAAAGAGCATCAGCTCGCCCGGAGACTCTGCAGCTCTGTCGAGATTGCTCTTGTTTGCACCGGATCGATGAAAAGACAGTGTCGAAACGGCACAGATAACAAGGAATGTTTGCGTTCCTGGCAGGAAACATTGACAATGCGGTGATAATGGAAACAAAATTCCAAGTTGCGAAAGCTGGCATGCGGAATTACTTGAAAATTCATCGTTATCTCAAGATGCTTAGGGCCTTAGGCCACAATAACGGGTATAAAATCATGTGCGAATGTAACAATTTTTTTTCGTACGAAAATGTGATTCACTCTTAAAATTAATTACACATCTATTTAGTATGAATATCAAGCTGTTAAAAAATATATATATTTTATTTTTCGATGTACAAAATGATCGGCCATTTTCCCTACCCGAAACTTCTCGCAACAGCTTTTTGCCAATTGGCGTGACAAATAACTTCAACAACTTTCACTTGATTTACTTCAAAATTAAAAGTTATGTTCCAAATTGCATTTCGCAGAGAAGTACATACGGAATTAATACTGATTAATCGAAAACTTTTCATTTTATGAGCAGTTTACGAGCAGTTATAACTGAAAATTAATTTCTTAAGTTCAAATACCTACAACTTTTGAATAAAACAATATTTTTTTAATTCCGTACGTACTTCTCTGGGTATACTAATGTAGTTTGACGAGAATTTTTGTTTTTTGTTCTAGGTAAAAAATTGTGGATGCTAAATGTCACGCTGCGGAGCGCCTAAAAAAAAGATAACATAAGAAAATATTAGTAGTCGGCCATTTTGTCATCGAAAAAAAAATATATATATATATTTTTTTTTTCTAACAGCTTGATATTCATAGTCAATAGATGTGTAATTGATGAGTGAATCACTTTTTCATACGAAAATAAATTGTTAAATTCGCACATGATTTTATACCCGATACTGTGGCCTAAGGCCTTAATAGATGCAAAAGGAGTTCCGCGAGTGCAATCACGAAGAAGTTTGCATCGTTGGAACAAAACGGAAAATTCGTAAAAATTTGTTTGCCTCATTTTCATCCAAAAATGTTCCTCGCATAATGAAAAAACTTCATTTTGGAGGTCCAAAAAGAATTGGGCTACTTTCGTTGCGTTTCAACGATGCAAACTTCGACATAATGTGCGATCGACGGCACCGAAAAGTGCAACGAAGAGACGCGCCTCGTGGCGGCGTCCATTAAATACGTTTTTAACTACGTGAGAAACTGCGGGAAACCGGTTCGCCGAGGAAACGTTAGTTTCCGCGTCGACGCTTCCACGGGGTGGAAGTTCCATCGGGAGTAACCTCGGTTTTGGCAATTTGGACGACATGAGGGGAGGGGGGGGGGCCTCGTGGCAACAACGTGGCGCCATCGCGCGGCCAAACGACGAACTATAAAATTTTTCGTCCCCTCTGCCGCACTTTTTTCACAATATTAATCGTAAATATGATAACTAATAATAATAGCCGAACTTCCACACGCGTGCACATCTGTAAATAACGATTACAAACGACATTCGAACGGAAAAAACATCAAGCGAAAAAAAAAGATTGCCATTGCGTCGCCCCGGCGGATTTTTATGGGGAAACGTCGGGAATTTTCCCTCGCGCTCTATGGCCGAGCTCACGCGTGACGTTGAGTGCAACGGGAAAAGTCGGTTGGAGAAAGAGAGACGGAAGATCGTAATTTCCATCGGAGGCGCAATAGGCAGCGCCGAGCGAGCCGGCGTGCTTTCACCGGGACTAGTCGCGTGTACACAAAAAAAAGTCCGACGTTTCAGCGGCGGTTGAAAAGCGAGCGATCTTATTGACGTGGGCGTATTTTTATCGCGAAAGGAAAAAAGCGAACCGGCATCGACTCTCTCTCTCTCTCTCTCTCGCGGATTTTCTCCCTCCCCTCTCGCGGCCAAGGCGTACAAAACGCTCGGAGCGTCCCGTTGGATCCTTCTACGAAGACCGCTCTTTTTCTTTTTTCACGCGGCGGTAAAGCGACGCCAATATTGCGATTTTAGGAAAAATCGGTAGCATTCGCGGCTTGGAAATTTCGCATTTCACGTCGCACACTACCGCGGGGTACGCCGCTTGCGTTTTTTTTTGTTCTCATGCTCGAGAAACTGCCAGGGGAAAGTTTATTTCACTCTTGTAAACACCAACGTAGTTTAACCTTTCTTTTCGTTATTTCCATTCGGCGAGAAATATAATTCGGACCGATATATGTGCATACATATATATACAAACACTCACCCCTTTTCGTCGTCGTCCATTTCGGCCTTAACTCTCATAATATTTTATATCACCTTAAAAATTAATCGCGATCAGGTGCGTGTTACGTTATGTTTTCGGTGGTTGTTTTCTTTTTTTTGCGTTTTATTTTTGTCTGTTTCGGGGACGCGCGTGGGTAATATGGCACGATGCTTAACGCGGACACAGAGGGTAATGGCTTCCCACAATGAACCGACGAGTGCGGAGAGACTTCGTGAACAGGAATGTAAACGTAACGAAGCCCCGAGCCCGAGAGTACACAGGCGTCACTTCCGCAAAACTGCGCTGGTCAAATGAACGACTCCGCGAACCTGCGTGTATAGATGTAGCCATCGGATCCCAGCGACGTAGCTACTGGACGAACGTGGCGCCCTCTTTGGCCCTACGGGGGGTTTTTTTTCGTACTTTGCCCCGGGACGCCGTGACAAGATCAGGGACTATCGGAATTGTTTGAAAATCATGTTGGGCCAACGCTTGAGGGGGAAGATTCCTTGAGGCAGCTGAAAATAGGAAAATTTCAAGATTTTTTAATTTAGAGCATTTTTCGGCATAATCAATTGGTTATGTTATAATTTTTTATTTTGGATTTTTTTGAGCAGTTAAATATGGCGGCTAAGACACTTGCTTCGGAGGTTGCCGCCTGAGTTTTTCCACGGTGTGTAATCTAGCCGATGGGGCAATCATCTAAAATTTCAGAGCCAAAAGATTTTGGATTTCTAAGACCCACACGCTCTATGTGAACCTGAAAAATTCGGCGAAAAGTGAACATTCGAAAAATTGTACGCGTTTGAACAAATGTTCGATTTTTAGTGGAATTTATGCTATAGTAGTTGTTGATGGAAAAGTTGTTTTTTGAAAGAAAAAAAATAGAGATTCTTAAGGTTCACATAGACGATGATTATGTTATTCGAATTGTGATAAAGTTTTTAAATGAACGATCAAATAGTTTTTGGGTTATTTCGTACGAGGTTCACAAAAAAGTGATTTCAAGGAACACGCGTTTAGCGTTTCAAGATTCGAAAATGTTGTGACTAAAGGATGTTGGTCACAATTTTTTTTAAAGGAATGATTTCTTCCCCATTTTTTAAACTTAGGGTATCTTTTATTACTATTTTTCGCTGTTACATAGTATTTTTATTTATTTATTTATTATTAAAAATGGTGGGGGTATGGCACGGTCTTCTGGCATGTAATCAAAAGTAGTAATAAAACATACCCCAAGTCTCAAAAAAGATGAAGAACTCTTCCGTTTAAAAAAAATCATGAAAATAAGGATATTTTTCCTCGCCTGAAGGTTTCTCTCCCCTCAACCTCCAAATGTTGTACTAGTACTGCGTCGTAATGGCACTTCGAATGGAGCTCAGATAGAGGTCGCTGATAATTATCGTACGAGTAAAGATTAACTTTTAAAATGCAGGTCCCATAGCAACGTACGAAAAATTGAAGGATTTGTGATTTTAGTTTTTTTACGTCGCTATCTCGTCGGATCACGATACTCTTACGCGAAATTACAAAAGTCTAGAGAAGTAAAAATGTGCAACTTGAATTTCCGCATTTTCCACTCTCGCGCCCTAGCGGCGAAACGATGGAGCATAAGCCGACGAAGAATGGAAAAACTTGTCCGGGACATGCACGTGTGGAAAATTGCAAAATTCATTGTGAACAATTCCGATGCGCTTCAACTTTACGGCAATTTGTTTCGCGTGAGTCATAATTATTTGTAACGATAATTCGGTCGAGGACGTATGCCGAAGGTATCGCGCTCGTGAACTCCGCGTATGCTCGCACGTGATTGGTCGTTGAGGAGAGTGGCCCGATAAATATGTACGGCCCTGTGACTTGCGAGATACCTCCGATGTTGTTGTGTCATTGATTTTTCTTTCTTGCCGCGTTAATGCCGTAAACGTACTGTCGTTACGAATTAAAAATAGAATGACGATTTTTCCTAGTTATTTCGATGTTTTTGACAGACGTTGAACGAATTACTGGTTTGTTATTAGGCACGGCATAGGGTTCAACGATCTACCGTCACGGCGACCATTCCCGCCATTTTGACACTTGTCACGTGATGAGAATTCAAACGAGGAGCGCCAATATCTCGGTATTTCGAATATAAGTTTCCTTACAGAGTTGTCGTCACTGTGTCGAAGCTTCAGTTTGGTGAATTTAGAGCGATTATCGTCAATAGGTAGACCGATCGAGGGGCGATATTTAAGGGCGGAGATACCTTTAGGCAGGGAAAAATGACTAATTTTCATGATTATTATTAAAAGGACCGATTTCTTCGACATTTGTTTAACTTAGGGTATGTTTTATTACTACTTTTGGCTGTTACATGGTATTTTTTTAATTAGTCTTCACATATGGCTGAAGTATACTGAAGCATGGTCTTCGAAACGGGTTGGGGCGGAATGTTCCCAGACGGCGTGATACGTCGCTGACGCTAATTAATTAGAAAAATTAGGATTAATCCGAAAACAACAATGAAGATTGTTGTTTTATTAACACTCTTTCGCAGAATATGAACCAAGAATAACTAAGAAATGTACGCTTTGAAACAAAAATATTGAACTTTCCAAAAAAATGGCTACAGAGCGCTATAAAAAATATGTTAAAAAAAATGTTTAGCTACATTTAGGTTAATGTTTTAGACAATAAGGTAAGAAATATTTATACCAAATTTAATCAGAATCAATCTGTTAGTTTTTTAGCTATATGTCACGCCAGTTTTGAAAATGCAACTTAGAAGACCGTGCCATACCTCCGCCATTTTTAAAGATTAATACAAATTAAAAAATACCATGTAACAACCCAAAGTTGTAATAAAACATACCTTAAGTCTAACAAATGGTGATGAAATCTTGCATTAAATAAAAATTTAATGGTGGAGGTATAGCACGGTCTTCCAAACTGATCGCAGCGAATGTTGTTACACGGCGTGGCATATAATGTCGGCGGGATTAATCCGAAAAAAAACGAATTAAGATTTTTCTTTTATTAACACTGATTCGCAGAATATGAACCAAGAATAAGTTAGAAACGTTGAAAATCGATGAATTGGTACGCTTCGAAATAAAAAGATTGAACTTTAAAAAAAATGACTACATTGTGCAATAAAAAATATGTTAAAAAAATGTTTTAAACGTTTAGGTTCATGTTTTAGACAATAAGGTTAGAAAGATTTATACCAAATTTTAACAGTATCAGTCCATCAGTTTTCTAGCTATACGTCACATCAGTTTTGAAAATGCATTTTAGAACACTGTGCCATACCTCCACCATTTTTAAAATTAATAAAAATGAAAAATACCATGTAACAACCAAAAGTTGTAATAAAACATACCCGGAGTCTCAAAAATGATGACCGAATCTTTACTTTTAAAAAAAATCATGAAAATCAGAAAAAAATTTCCTCGCCCAATGGTATCTCCCCCCTGTATTTATCTTTCCAAATGTCTGACACGAAAACCCTATCAGAGATGCATACCTCCGTTCCCCAATTAAAAATAGCCACATCGTTTTTCGAAGAGACCATCCAGATGTAAAAAATTCTTTAAAAAAACCTCATCAAATAAAAAGAATTCCCCAATTGTTGTGGAGCCTCAGACTGAATCGAGAAGTGGCAAGTATAAAACGTAAGGAGGGATGAAAATAAAATGGAGCCTATTCAATAATGCATTTGCAATTCAGCAATATATATATGCGTGTGAGTGAGTGTGCATGTGTGTACAAGGATATACATTTTTTTGGGCTTCCCTAGGGCCCTTCCGAGTATTTTCGAGTACAAAGAGACCGTCTCGCAGAAACGAACCGGCGTTATCGAAAAAGGTGAGCCCGCTTCTCCCTGCGAGGGCCGGAGAGACCATTGGGAGACACGGCTATTCAACAAAGGCGTTTGCAAGGGCTCTTTTAGCCTACCTGCGATACACATACACACACACGTATACATTCAGGTATGCAATGAAATCTTCTCGAGAATATGTTTGCAGGGACGAAACCCTGTTGGACCGTGATGTTGAAGTTTGCATCGTCGAGATGCAACGAAAATTAATTCTCTTTCGTTGTTTAACATTTTTGTTTGGTCAGATCGCCTGTAAAGTTCACTAAAACGATTTTACGTATTCTTAAGGCGGGACACTACTGTGATGCATTAAAAAAATCGTTTTTTGTGCATTTTCTCAAAGTAATCATATTAAAAAATAAGTGGAAAAAATGTCAAGGCGAAATATTGAAAATTGACCAAGTTATAGACGATTTAGTGAAAGCAGGTAGCGCAACAATGTGCGTATACTAAAACTTATAATCGCATTTTTCTCGAAATGACTTTTCTTCGACTTGTCCGGAATGTCCTGGACTCATAACTCTAGCTATAATTGTCGGATTTTCAATTTTAAAAAATCAAATTTTCCTTAATTGATGTAGCTCTCGTTGTACGTAGCCTTTTTCAATTTAACATTTTCCTAGGGCGGTGAGGAAAAAATTAGCCGATTTTCATGAATTTTTTTTACAAGGAAAGATTTCTTCAGCATTTTTGAGACTTAGGGTATGTTTTATTGCTACTTTTGGCTGTTATATTGTATTTTTCATTTTGAATTAATTTTTTATAATGGCGGTGGTATGTCACGGTCTTCTAAACTGCATTTCCAAGACTGGCGTGACGTATGGCTAAAAAAATAATCAATCGATTTTTATGAAATTTGGTACAAATCTTCGAAACCTTATTATCTACGATATGAACCTAAACGTTTTCGAAAATAACGTAATTAAGTATGATTTATTTCAAAATGTAGCCTTTTGTTTTCGGAAAATTCAATCTTTTTGTTTCAAAGCGTACCATTTCATTGATTTTCAACATTTCTTACTTTTGCTTGGTTCATATACTGCGAATCAGTGTTTTTTTTTTTTTTTTTTTTTTTCTTCAGTTTAATCCCGCCGACGCTACGTGTCACGCCGTCTGAGAACATCCGCCGCAACCCGTATAGAAGACCGTGCCATACCTCCGCCATTTTTTTAAATGAATAAATTTGAAAAATACTATATAACAGTCAAAAGTAGTAATAAAACATACCCTAAGTCTAAAAAATGGTGAAGAATTTTTCCTTTAAAAAAACATCATGTACATCAGCCATTTTTTCCTCGCCTAAAGGTATCTCCCCTCTTGACAGATATTTACGTCCTTAATTTGCACAAAAGTCTTTGGATAATGATAAAAATAAGGGAATGAAAAAATCCATCGATGCAAACTTCAAAGTCGGGTTGTGCCTGGATTCTCAAAATTTGGAACGACAAAAATTCATTCTTCATTACGAAATAAAAGCGCGGCGAAAAACCGAAATGTTATAACCCGCGTATCCGGAGCGTTGCTAGGCCTTTGGAGTAAAAAAAAAGAAAGCATAAAAACGTGTCCGTTACGTGGGATTGGATTGCCCAAAAATAAATAAACATGCCGCATGTGAGAGCCATATGGACGAATACGAATGAAACGAAAAAGAAAGAACGATGTTTTTTTTTTCAAAATGTGCGGGCGTATGCACGCGATATGAAGTTCTGAATAAATATCCATGAAAATAGCCGGGGAAAGTCAAAAGATCGGGCGCAGGCGTGGGATTTGCAATTCTTGGAAAGAATCGTTTGCGCGCGGGAGAACCGACGGACCGCACGTGAGGCGATCTGGAGTATATCTCGTGCAAGTTTTAGTCTCTCGGGGTTTCGGAGAATTGTGGCTGTCTCGAAACATCGGTCCGGTCGATTATTCTCGGGGGTTCCCGGGCCGTTTCGAGCCATCGACGATGTAAACGTCGGCGAATAGAAAAAAAG
Organism: Ophion ellenae; assembly: GCA_963210295.1. Classification (NCBI taxonomy): domain Eukaryota; kingdom Metazoa; phylum Arthropoda; class Insecta; order Hymenoptera; family Ichneumonidae; genus Ophion; species Ophion ellenae. The sequence goes on from OY723392.1 coordinate 3,292,170, forward strand.
CAAAAAAGAAAAAATACGATTCTGATCAAGGGGACTGAAATCGGATAAGAATTTGTTTTCCGAAATAATCGCAAAAAATAATCGAATGACATTTACTCGTCGAACAAAATGATGAATCCGGATAATTCGAAGCAAATAAGTCGATTGAAACTAATGTAGTTGAAATTTTGGAAAATATTGACTTTTGATTTTCGACGGATGCTCAAAATATACTGTAACATTACAAAAATATTCTCTGAAAATTTCAAGTCGATCCGTACAAAATTGAGGGAGTTATGGGCGTTTTTAGGTAGATTCCGCGAACTGGCGAACTTTAAGAGGCAAGACCTTTATGCGAGGAAAAAATTGCTGATTTGCATGATTTTTTTTAGAAGAAAAGGTTTCTTCGCCGTTTTTGACTCCGGGTATGTTATGTTTTATTACTACTTTTGGCTGTTGCATGGATTTTTTAATTAATATTTTTAAATGAAAGAGGTATGCCACCGTCTTCTAAACTGGTTGCAGCGGAGGTTGTCAGACGGCGTGACACGTAGCGTCGGCGGGATTAATCTGAAAAATAACCAACGAACATTTTTCTTCCATTAACACTCATACGCAAAATATTAAACAAGAAAAAGTGAGTTGAAAATCGATGAAATGCTACGCTTTGAAACAAAGATTGAATTTTCCGAGAAAAAATGGCTACAAATTGCAATAAAAAAAAAAAACTTTTTTTAATTGCCAAAAACATTTAGGTTCATATTTTAGACAATAAGGTTGGAAATATTTACAGCAAATTTCATCAGAATTGGTCGATTAGTTTGTTAGCTATATGACACGCCAGTTTTGAAAATGCAGTTTAGAAGACCGTGCCATACATACCTCCGCTATTCTTAGAGATTATTGAAGAAAAAAAATACCCTTTACCAGCCAATAGGAGTAATAAAGCATACCCTAATGCTCTAAATAAGTGAAGAAATCTTTCCTTTAAAAAAAATTAATGAAAATCAGCAAATTTTATTTCGCGCCTCATAGAATCCAATGCTGAAATAAATCACTCCACTTTCATTAATTTTTCATCGATTCAACCGAATCAATAATCTGCCCTGAATCTGAGTCGACCGGCTCGAAGATTGTCCACATACGTATTACAAAAATCTGAATTGCAATAAAAAATACACGCATAATTGTTTTTACGTGTAAAATAAGAATAGATCGCAAACTTTTTGTTTCTGGTATTTCTTTTTTCTCACGATGGGCCGACTACTATCCGCGTTCTCCTCGTATAGATTTTCGTTATTCGTTATATTCCTAAACGGGTTTAAAAATTTTCGTGCGGAGAACCGAGTGGACGGAATAATAATGGGGGTCTGCTGGGTACAAGAGTAAATCGTTATATGGGGAACCCGGGAGAACAAACGAAGTCTCTCTTTCTCGATCCGGACGACTGTTCCGCCACGTGTGTGCAGGATTTCCAGCCCATCGTCTCGTCTTTCGTGCTCTTCTTCCTTCTCCTTTTTTCCTCAATCTTATCGCCGTCCCTCAGCAAAGCTCGCTCCAATTTTATGAGCCGTTTCTAAAAATAAAAATCCAATTTTTCCCGCTGCTAGGGCCGTACTCACACCCATACGTATGCACAGTATATGACGAATGTCCCGTTCTTCGTGCTTGAATTATCGTCATACGAGATTTTCCCACGTTGAGTCTCTCATGTGCAGTCTCACCCACTGGTGATAGGCCTCTTAAGGAGGTTGGAGCGTTAGCCACAGGGCAAGATTCAATTTTTGAAAAAAATATATGTTATTGTCTGGACTATACCGAGTCGTTACGATTTTTTCGAATTTTTCCACCGCCAAACCACCACCGGGGATAAAAAATAGTTTAATGAATGTAATTTTACGTCCGGTTAGATCGGCAAGACGTTACGGGTGATGTAATTTTTTTTGCTATTCAGCACCAAGATAAACCATTTCTAACAACGGATTAACGCAAACTGAACCTTTGTAAACATTTCGAAAAAAAAAGCCATCTTGCCCATCGTAAACCATATATATTTAATATTGAACCATCAAGGTTTTATTTAATATTACGAATCTTGGCTGGCGAATGAAGAGCATTGCTGCCAATCTCAATGTCCGCGAAGTTGACGTATTTCGGCAACACTTGATATTAATTAATGGTAATAATAGACAAGCTAGTGACATAAATATAAATGGGCATAATTATTAATGACTCAATATTTGATTCTGAGTTGTTTAAAACATTCGCTGACGCAGGTTTTTTATGATAATCATCGATAATGTTATACTTTTTTAAGATGGTATTGAAAACTTGGCAACTTTTACTTTTGCCAAAGTTACGCAAAAGTTTTTTATTTACGTAATAAAATTATGGAAATGCATAATTTTGTCATTTAATTATATATTTTACGAAAAATTAGCATGTACAGAATAAATCTATACCTCGTATGCAGCTATTTGAGGTTTATTGAAAAAAAATTCACAAACTATCATTTGACTCAACTGGACTGCTCCAACCTTCATGGAGCAAATGAGGTTCTTTGATTCGTTTACGTGGCAATTTCTTGGCAATTAAAAAAAAAACATCACTGATGTTTTTGCACCTAAATGCAAGATTAGGTGGCAATTGAAAAAACTTTACATTCCGAAGCAACTATTCTCCCACAAAATATTGGATTTTCGAATTTCTGTCCGTCAAAATTGTAGATCGTTTCGTCCGAATTTTTTTTGTCTACCAAATTATTCATTTCGAGTTTGGAAAAAGGTATTTCATTAAGCATACATGGATCTTTTTTTCGAGTAAATTCTCATTAAAAAAAAACGAACAACGTTATTGAGGTATAATAGAGCCTTTGTATGAAAAATGTGGTCCAACGGCTGGGTCGATAACTTGAAAATGGTTGGTCAAAAAAATTAAAAAGTTTTGTAATTTACATAAATGTAGAGCTCATTGTACGTAGCCGTTTTTTCAAAACAAAATATTTTCCACCAAATGGCGGGTGTTGAAAAAAGTTCCATTTTGGCTGAATTTTTACTTATATTCGGGCACTTAAAAAATAGTCAATATAAAAAATGGCTACGTATAACGATAGTTACAGCAATTATGGAAAGTTTGGTTTTTTTAAATGTGAAAATCAATCATTTTTTAATATTTTGACTTGGATTTTTGTCAAATATTCTTGAGTACGTATAGTTTCCAAAAATGCCAAAAACGTTTTTTTTAACCGTCACAGTGGCGTGTCTCGTTGAAAAATATAGGAGGGTAGAGGACAAAAGATCACTGGAACGAGCAATATTTTTCTTCCAACTAAAAAACGCGCGACTAATTTTCAAAAAAAGCAAACACATGTTATTGCAATTTCCGTACGCTTGTATTAAAATGTCAATGTTTCCAAAACAATTATTTCCACGACTAATACGTGAATCGATTTGAAGGATGTGTCCAGGAGATTCGGAATGAGGGTGGCAAAATCCTCAACCGCTCCGTGTCCACGATTGGAATGTAAATTTCGGTGAAATGTAAACCGGGCCACGCACCCATCGAAAAGGTATTGGCCATGTTTGACGGACTGGAAAACAGGGAATTGACAGGATCACTCGACGTCCGGAGATGGCTAATTGTAAAATCAGTGCAACGTTGAAAATTGGAGCTCTGTTGGACAAATCAATGATCAGAAAACAAATATGGCATTCACGAACTATCTCGTTATTGCGTGGCTGGAATTCACCAATAATGATTTCATGATTTTTTTTCAAGCAGGACTCCTTCGCCATTTTTGAGACTTCGGATATGTTTTATTGCTGCTTTTGGGTGTACCATGATATTTTTAAAAATGTATGAATATTTAAAAATTGCAGAGGTATGGCACGTCTTCTAGACGGGTTGCGGCGGATGTTGTCAACTAAGATTTTTCTTTCATTAACGCGGTCCTCTAGTTTCTCGGCTGTTTTCTACGGCTTTTTCAATAATTTTTTACGGGCAAAGCATCGAAATAATGAATCTCATTGTTTTTGCATAATCTTTATTAACATTTAAATAAGCTTTACAAATTTTTTGAAGTCAAAATATATAATAGAATGAAGGTTACAGTGGCCGACAGGAAGACATCAAGTAAAAGAGGTGCTTGACGGTGACTAAGATTGCGGCTGTTCTGCTCATCTCAAAAACGGATTTTGAAAAAATCAAAAAAACAAACGGCGTTTTAATCTTCATATTTAAGACTAGCGATTGAACTAGAGTGAATTCTAAATTACAAAAATTGACTTTTTTATACACTTTTGAAAATCACATTCTATTTTTTACTCATTTTTTCTTAAGTCTTTCGCTCGTACAAAAAAAAACTATCGAAGCAATCATGATAATCCTAGTTCAATCGCTGGCTTATAACATATTAAAGATGCTGCATAAATTTGAACAAGATCGGTGCAGTAGTTTCTGAAATATCGTGGTCACCGTTTCGAAAAATGGTGTTTCGAGAAAAACGCGTTTGAAAGTTCGCGCTCCCGGCGCGCGCTTTATACCTGCTCCGTTCCAGGGCCGTAACTTGTGAACCACTTCGAATATCGAAAAATCGAAAGATGTGATTTATGAAAAAAAAAAAAATCGATTTTTTCGACCCGAGAAACTAGAGGACCGCCTTAACACCCATACGCAGAATATGAACCAAGAAAAAGCGAGAAATGTTGAAAATCGATCAAATGGCACGCTTTGAAACGAAAAAATTAAATTTTCCGAAGCAAATGGCTACATTTTGCGATAAAAAAACTTTTTATTTTTATTTTTAAATATATTTAGGTTTAAGTCTTAGACATTAAGGTTCGAAAGATTTATACCAAATTTCATCAGAATCGGTCGATTAATTTTTTAGCTATACGTCACGCCAGTAATGAAAATGCAGTTCAGAAGGCCGCGCCATACTTACGCTATTTTTAAAGATTAATTAAAAATTAAAAATACCACGTAACAGCCAAAAGTAGTAATAAAATATACCTCACGTCTCAAAAAAGGTACAGAAATCTTTCCTTAAAAAAAATCATGAAAATCAGCAATTCTTTCCTCGCCTAAGAAGAACCTCCCTCCTCAAGCCACAGAGCGGGTGCGCGCCCACTAATCCAAGCTCGTATTGTCCACTGCGAAAATATATATTTTTCACCTTTTTATTTTCATTGTTTGTTCGTTACGTATTTTTCACTCGTCAAAGGAGATGCCACTATCCATCTTGTACCGCACGCTTGCAGTTTGCATTATGAATTCGCAGCGTTTAATTGGGACGTTTCTACATTCGACCGAGGTCGAACCTCTGTACAGATATACATGTACCGGGTGTCCCATTTATCTTGAGGCGCTGAAATAATTTTTTTTCATTTGAATGTTTATAACATTATTAAATAACTCAAGATCAGCGAAGTAAATTGAAAAATCCGGCGACACGTATCGAGTAGATTCGAACGCGAAGTAAAATGGCATGATAACTTTTTTAAATTACCGGACGTTTTAAGGTGTTTTCGTAAAAAAAAAAGAACAAGTTACTCTCCGAAACATTTCTTCATTTGCCCACTATTTTTGGACATTAAACAAAAGCAGTCTTAAAAAATAAAAAAAAAATGTTTATATGCCGAGTATATCACGAACTGATAAGGAACATGGTGGGCACTGTTATTCGAACTCCTTTATCAGTTATTTATTCGCCGTATTAACTTATGTTTGGACGTGGAAGGCCATCATTGTGAACAGCTTGTGTGATTCCAAAAAAAATAGTGCTCAATCGAAAAAAATATTTCAGATAAAAATTACCTGTTCCTTTAACGTAGAACAAGAGGTCACTGTAAAAAAATATACACTCGAAATCACCATGGAAACGTCCACTGAATAAACAAGTTATCTCGCTATATGACTCCTCTTTTAACGGGCCACATCTACCTAGGTGGGTTAAAAAATTGCATTTTCTAAAAATATTTTTATTCGATTAGCTTGTCACTTGCTGGATTGTTTCCAAATTTATAGGCGATACGATGAAAAACATTGGAACGCCATTGACGATCTCACTTTTCAAAAATCGATCTTCATTTCTTAATAGTTACGTAAAAATGACGACTTTTTTCATCAATTTTGTATGCTCGAATTGCAATTCGTCGTCACGCTGTTAAAAAACAATTATTTAAAAAATCGGGGATCGTCGACGACTCGTATTTATTGTTAACTTGAATAATCCGTTTGGTTTTTAGATTTCGCCTGGACCATTCAAGCTGAAGAGTTTCCACCGCTAAACGTCGCGAAAAAAATTTCATCATCTGCCTTTGGCCATGTTTCTGTTGATTTTGTGTATTTTTTGGTTATTTTTTTAAGGCTCTCAATATATGTACCTTTGAGTTAAAAAAAGGCGTTTCCCAGGAAAAAAAATTGGAATTGAGCCCTTTTTAAGGCCTCTAGGTAGTGGTAGCCCCTTAATCGTTTCGCTACAGGAAACGCATGCATGCGTTTGCCCTGAAATATCGTAAACGCGCAGTCACGTTGTGAGTTTTTTAAAAATCCCGTGGTTAACACTAATTTTGTTGCCTGAAATTCTTTGCATAATTCTATAAAAATACTTTCCCCTTTACTGAAGGGACTGAGGGTATGATGTTGAAGTTTGCATCGTTGGAATGCAACGAAAGTTCGTAAGGTAGGAAAATCCCTGAAATGGTTTTTTTTCTTATCCTCTGAAGAAATCCAAGATCTATAAAAAAAATATTTTTTAATAATTAAATATATATATATATATATATATATATATATATATATATATATATATATATATATATATATATATATATATATATATATATATACAATTAAAGATTGTAATGAAAATGAAGAAATTGTGCAAAAATTACAAAGAACTTTCGTTGCATTCCAACGATGCAAACTTCAACGCTATCGATCATCGAGCTTTGCGTAGATCCTTGCTTCCGGGAGTACCTTGCAACATCTTTAAAAACATTTTCTTTCTTTAAAAGACATCATATTATGTTGAAAAATAAAGTTGATAAATGTTATAGTTTTTTAAGTCTTAGTGAAAGCTACGACTTTATTTCGCTGTTTTTGAGGTATTTCGGGCTCTAAAGATAAACGGTACACCCGGTATGCGTATATATGTATATGTACTTGCATATCAACCTTATTGCGCAGCCGCGCACGTGTACGTTTGCAAAGCAGGAACTTCCGTAGTATAATATTACGAGTGATTTGCAGAGACGAGTATTTCAGTCACACAGACACGAAGCTATACATATTTTGACAATTAGTCGTATTCATTCGTCAGAAACGCTGCTAAGGTAGCCCAATTAAAATTGGGAGCCTCTAAGACTTAAAAGGAGAGAGACTAGGACATTTTTTCTGATTTTCATGAATTTTTTTTTAAAGGAAAGTTTTCTTCGCTATTTTCAAGACGCATGGTACGGTTTATTACTACTTTTGGCTGTTAAATGATATTTTTTGTTTCAAATAACCTTTTAAAATGGCGGAGATATGGAACGGTCTTCTAAACTGCATTTTCAAAACTGGCGTGACGTATAGCTAAAAAACTAATCGACCAATTCCAATGAAATTTGGTATAAATTCTTCTAACCTTATTGTCAGAAACATGAACCTAAATGCTTTTGAAAGTTTTAAGAAAAGTATTTTTTATTGCAAAACGTAGCCATGTTTTTCAGAAAATTCTATCTTTTCGTTTTAAAGTGTAACCAATTAATCAATTTTCAACATTTCTTACTTTTTCTTGGTTCATATTCTGCGTACAAGTATCAATGAATTATAAATCTTGATTGGTTTTTTTCATGTTAATCCTGCCGACGCTACGTGTCACGCCGTCTGACAACTTCCGCCGCAACCCGTTTACAAGACCTTGACATACCTTCGCCATTTTTAAAGATTAATAAAACGAGAAAATACCATGCAACAGACAAAAGTAGTAATAAAACATACCCGACGTTTAAAAAATAGTGAAGAAATCTTTCCTTTAAAAAAAAATTATAGTATCTCCCCCCTCAATAAACCCTAAAATATTATTTAGATTTGAACCCGAAAAATCGCTACTTTGAATTGCCTACTATCCAGGCTCTTTATTTCCTCGAAATCCAAATTTTGCCAGAACTCAAATAACTCTGCATAACTAATTGAATAACAGATTTGACTTATAGAGCCTTCAACAAGCTCTATGAAGGGCCCCCGAGGCTTACGAACGAGGTCCGTAGTGAAGTAAAAAAAAAATTAAGGTGCCCAGTTTTCCAATGGACATTCGCAAGTACACGAAATATCGAAATTTGAACTCAAGAACGAAATCTTTCGTTATAAACATTCTCGTCGACCATTGTTCAATAACAAATGCGCAAGAAAAATATTTATCCCCGTAACGAAAAACGTTGACAGGTGGAGGGGGTAATTAAATGAATTCGAAGACGATATATGTTGCAATGTGTGCTCACCATTGACGCACTCGGTCCAACTCGGCCTTGCGGTAATCGCCGTTGTCCGGTAATTGTTATTTCAGACTGTTTATTTTCTACTGAAAACATTCATACCCACGGACATATTTGATAAAAGTTGGACGTTGACGAATAATAATTGCGCCATGCACTTTCATTCTCTCGGTAATGTCTTCTCGTGTAAATAAAAAAAGCTTGCCCATCCGAATATTAAATTGAGCTCGATAATGCAAGATAATCGATGTGACCAGTGAAACAATAATATTGTGAAAAACAATAAGCAATCCAAAACGAAAAACACCCGGCATTCCGTAAGCGATAGAAAATTTGTATAAATATGGGCGGTTGTTAAAAATTGATTATCAGTTCCATCTTTCAGTTTTGCGCACAAGGATACCAAATACAATCTTCATGGGTCGTGTAATCTACTTCCTATTTGTCGTCGCAATCGTCGCCATGTGGACTCGTAAGGATTCCTCGATATTATCAATATATCATTTTATTCTATTACTCTAGCCACCATAGTCATTAAATGCAAGTGACGAAAAAATGGAACTCTTTTGAATAACGGAAAAATATTATTTGAGCATTACATTTAAATCCTCCGTATGCCCATTTTGGGCCCTTTCATTTTGATCACTCTTTCGGACACTTCGTAGAATTTTCCGCTGAGATCCCCTGAATAGTTGCCCACAGCCAGATATGTAAACGTTACATGATACTGACGGAATTGCTTTTGATTCGTTAGAAAAAAATATTATCGCCGTTGAATTTAACAGTTTAAGGGAGAACACACCTTTAAGCGAGGAAAAAATTGCTGATTTTCATGATTTTCCACTATTTTTGAGACTTAGGGTATGTATTATAACTGCTTTTGATTGTTGCATGGAATTTTTAAATTGTATTCATCTTACAAATGGCGGCGGTATAGCACGGTCTTCTAAACGGGTTGCGGAAAAAACAGCTAACAAAGATTTTTCTTTCATTAACACTCGAACGCAGAATATGAACCAAGAAAAAGTGAGAAATGTTGGAAATCGATCAAATGGTACGCTTTGAAACAAAAAGATTGAATCTTCCGAAAAATGGATACATTATGGAATAAAAAAATTCTTTTACTTAGTTTTTAGAACAATTTAGGTTCATGATTTAGACAATCAGGTTACACATATTCATACCAAATTGCATCAGAATCGGTCGCTAGTTTATTAGCTGTGCGTGACGCCAGTTTTGATAATGCAGCTTAGAAGATCGAGCCATACCTGCACCATTCTTAAAGATTAATCAAATATAAAAATACCATGTAACAGCCAAAAGTAGTAATAAAACATCGACTGAGTGCAAAAAATAGTGAAAAAATCTTTCCTTGGAAAAAAATCACGACAATCAGCAATTTTTTTCCTTGCTTAAAGGGATCTTTCCCCCTAATAAAAACAAGTCACGATCAACTACTATAGCCAAAGATAAACTGGAATGAACTGTTTCTATGGTTTTAGACATTTATACATTTTCTCTGAAAAGTCGCCGGTACGAAAATTCTTCTGATAGTCACATTTTTCAAAGTTTTATCATTGCAATTTTCTTTAAACGTTCGGTAATCCCCTGTTTTTATCCTCGTTACAGAATGTTTAGCATTTTTTACACGCGTTGAGCAGTTTATGTCAGGCATCTAGAGTTGTTTGGTGAATAAATTATCAGATAGAAATGTGGCCAGTGTGTCATCTCCATAAAGTGCCGTATAAATGAGACGATCTTTAGAAAAGCAATTTTTCGTTAAAAATTCTCTAACTTGGCTTGAAATTTTACCAGTTTACTGGCATGTATTTTTACTTGATTACAAACGAAAACCAGTTAATTGTTAAATATTCGAATTGGTGAAAGCAATACACTAATATTCAGCTATTAACGATCAATTTGCGATTCGAGTTAGCGCAAAAAATAATTGACGGTAGAAGCTTGCATCGTTGGGATGCAACAAAAAAAAAATGTTCTCCATATTACCCAACTGGTTTCGGCCCATTTAGTCTACAAAAGCCACTGGAACATTTTTCAAGATCCGTCTTAGGGTTCCGTTACATAAACTGGGGGAACATTTTTTAATGGCAATAAAAATAAAGAAGTGGAAAAATAAAAGACAATTTTCTTTGCATTTCAACGATGCAAACTTCGACACCATAAAGATTGTGGGTCTTTTAGAATGTGGTGCTCCTTTTCGGCCGATTTAAGCTACAAAAATCGCTGGAACATTTCTTAAAGATCCTCATTGGGCTTGCATTGCCTAAACTGGTAAAAAGGGGTTCAGATGGTAATCAAAATAAATGGAAGAATAAAAATGAAATTTCATTGCGTTTCAACGATGAAAACTTCGACACCATAATAATGATGGGTCTTTTGGAATGCGGTATCGTATTACATGTTGTACGACGATGTCATTCAAATATAATATTTTCCGATGATACCCCAGGCGAAGCGAGCGCAGGGGGATACGTTTGCGCGAAAAAGAACGAGGTTTATAACGACTGCGGCACCGCTTGTCCACCAACTTGCGAAAATCCAAAACCGTCTGGAGCTTGCATAAAGGTTTGTTTGTGAATCAATGGAAATCTGGCATAAAATAGAGAGGATCAGAAAAATACATCGTGTTTTTTGTTGTGTATCTTCGTCACCCAGGTTTGCCGAAAAGGATGTCAGTGCAAAACGGGATACGTCCGAAATAAGGACGGCTGTTGCGTTAGACCCACCAAGTGCATCAAAGGCCCTGCAATTGCGAAAGGTCTGCTGTAACAACGCAAACGAAAAATGACTAAGACTGCATCATCAGAACCCACATTTCCAGTGAACTAAAAAAAGTAGAAAAAAAACCTCATGATTTTGCATCTTGTATGAAATTTAAAAAAAAACTGATATTTAAAAACTCTGGTACAATGTTATTGTTCGACCCACTCATGATCCAAAAACATTCACGTCCGTCTCGAGCCAATCTTCGAAAAGTGACGGTAACGTATTCCGTCAGGAATGAGAATTAAGCGGGGAGTTACCTTTAAGCGAGGAAATAATTACTGATTTTCATGATTTTTTTTAAGGACAGATTTGTTACAATTTTTTAGACTACTTTTTGCTGTTAGGTGGTATTTTTTTTTTATTAATCTTCAAAAATGGCGGAAGTATGTTCTTCTTAACCAGTTGCGACCGATGTTGTCAGACGGCGTGACACGTAGCTTCGGCGGGATTAATCTGAAAAAAGAACGAAGAAGATTTTTTTTTCATTAAAACTCATACGCAGAATATGAACCAAGAAAAAGTGAGAAATGATGAAAATCGATGGAATGGTACGCTTTGAAACAAAAAGATTAAATTTTCGGAAAAAATGACTACAATTTGCGATAAAAAAGACTTTTTTAATTTTCAAAAACATTTAGGTTGATATTTTAGACAATAATGTACGAAGGCTTTATGCCACATTTCATGGAAATCGGTAGATTAGTTTTACAGCTATACGTCACGCCAGTTTTAAAAGGGTAGTTTAGAAGACCGTGCCATACCTCTGTCATTTTTAAAGACTAATAAATAAATGAAAATACCGCTTAACAGCCAAAGGTATTAATAAAACATACCCTAAGTCTCAAAAATTGTGAACAAAAATTTTCTTAAAAAAGATCAAGAAAATCAGCAAATTTTTTCCTCGCGTAAAGTATCTCCCTCTTTAAGTGATAAATTTTTAGCCGATACGAGAAGGCTCGAAAATGTGAGCACCATCGTTATCACGTGTCCTCGCTATTTACGGATATTCGTTCCCACTACAATTATTAATTAAGAAAGAATCCTCGTTTTCAAAAAAGCACTGAACTAAATCAGGTCGAATTTGGTATGCAAAATTATCATCCCGATGGTATATTATCGCGAAGGATTTATATTGAGTTCAGTGATCTGCAAGTCCGGATTATATACAAACAGAAGAGATCGCGAAACCATGAAATTACCGTAACACGCGAACCGATGAATTTACCGGTTACGCTACCTACCTAGTGCCACCGGACAACGCTCGTCGATTGAAAGTAACGACGTTCTTCGAGACAGCCTTCTTGCCAGTATAAAAAATAAAGAATAAACCAAGCGGAAAATCATTTGCAGACTAAAAGATTTTTTTCGTTAATTATTTAAGAATGCGGTCGACATGGAGTATATTGGGTTTGAAATAATAACATTTTTATTTACTTCTGTCGACATATTTATTGGACTACAATAAATGGTTATATTTATCATTTTTTTAAACTTTTAATTCAGCGTTAACTTCCAAGAAATTTTGAAGGGGGGGGGGGGGATACCTTTAGGCGACGAAAAAATTGCTGATTTTCATGACTTTTTAAAAATAAAATATTTCTTCACCTTTTTTGACACTTAGCGAATATTTTATTACTACCTTAGACTGTTACGTGGAGTTTTTTTTTATTTAAAAAAATGGCGAAGGTATGGCTCGATCTTCTAACCGGGTTGCGGTGCATGTCAGATATGTAGCGTCGGCGGCATCAATCTGAAAAAACCAACGAAGATTTTTCTTTTATTAACACTCATACGCAGAATATGAACCAAGAAAAGGTGAGAAATGTTGAAAATTGATCAAATGGTACGCTTTGAAACAAAAAAATTGAACTTGCGCAAAAATGGCTACATTTTGAGATCAAACCCGAGTCGAAATTTTTAGCCTCCTCTGAACCCTCGAAGGACCCATTTCTTTTGTAATACATAAGCCGCCAGCCTCCGTTAAACCGACGAAACCTCATTTGTCGAGTTCAGTGCCATGAAGAGACCTCCTCTTGGTCCAGGGTAGCCTCTGCTAGACCTCCCAAACCTTCTCTTGACCCCCAGTTTTAGTGAAACGGGCAGAGCACAGGCCTCCTTAACCTGCTTTCAATCTCAAACTGTTGCCTCGACCCCACCTAACCTGCTTTCGGACCAAATTCGATATCTCGCCCATCATCATTCCATTGTGGCCTGATCGGTAACCCGTTCGATGACGAAAATAAGACGAAATTAATAAAAATACATCGTCCCCTTATCAAATTATTAGTGCAATATTAATATGCGAAAACAATCAAATTTGCTCAATATCGATTTATTATTATTTTACAGGCAATTCATAAAAGAATGCTTGTATATACAGTCTTACTCCAATTCTATCGCATTAATGGGCGTTTTCCTGTGAGGAAAAATCTCACGGGAAAATTCTTTAAAAATGCCAGTCTATCCAGTATAAGCTTACGCGACGTTTTTCGTCCTTGACATTTCTTCTTAAACCCTCTAGTTCTTGAGTTACATTGCATTATCTAGAATTAGTCCTTTTTAGCAAAAAATGAAATATCATTGCGAAAAAAATCGTACAAAACTTTATAAAAAACGCAAATGGAGTTCCTGCTACCCCGTTTAAGTTTATCATGGATAAACGTAACAAACTTTTTTTTCACAAGTCATGCGCCCAATTCTCGATGGTCGAAAAAAAGCCGAAAATCAGTCATATAAAAGTGCGTACCGGGTCGAAAAGAAAATTATACAAAAATATTTCAGAAAAGCAATATAAAGCGAATTTATTCCCGTCAAAACGCCGTTCGGTAAATTTGGTTATCTTTTTTTTTACGAAGCTGTGTAACTTTTAGTGCAGCAAGAAATATCGACTGGTGTATCCAAACTTTTAAGCGACGGTATACATTATATAATACTATATATATATATATTATATTCGAAATATGTAGTTGCATTAATATATTCAAACTTAATATCACTTTGGATCATTGCAAACTTATGGTAGAATAATAATTATTTTACGAAGATACTATAAAGCTCTGTATAATTACTTTATTATATAGATCTTTATAGTATCTTCGTGAAATAATGAATGAAATGAATTATATTACTCTAACATTATTTGGCAATTATCCAGCGCTCAAAAGTTTTGCGATCATGTGGAGTGTCTGAAAACTTTTGGCTGGCAGTGTAGATCTAAATAACATATAATGTTGATATCTATATGGAACGTTAGGGTGTTAATTATAGTCTATTTCATGTTCTAAAGGATTGAAATTGTCGGTTTAGAATTCAGCCTCATTCGATTTTTTCTTTTTGTTTTGTTTTTCTTGTTAATTCAATAATGAGTTGATAAATGGCGACGGCCGATTACCGTCGATTTTAAATAAAATGTTTGATTTTTCTTTGTTTTCATTTTTAGCACGTCGAAAATTAAAAAAATACTTCCACGTGTATGTATGAAGCATATCTTTATTTTTGGCCGCTAAATATGATATTAACTAACCGCGTCTATTTGATTCTTTTTTATTTGAATTAATTAGATTTTTCATAGAACCAAATTTGTCCTATTGCATTCCATTATTAAAATTATTGATTTCAAAAATGTTTATTTATAGAAAATCAATCTATTTAATATCGTCCAACTACATCTTTTATTTGATCCTAATAAATCTGTGATTCGGTTTCATCAGTTCAACATTTTCATCTGTTCAAAAAAACAATTTAGTTAAGTTCACTGAATGGATCTAGTTATTTTTTTTAAATTTACCTTAAATAGAATTTTCGTAGAGTTAACCATTTTTCTATTTGATTGAACTAGAGAAGGTGGAGAGAGAGGAATTTTATATATATATATATTTATCACAATCATATTAACTAATTCATATAGCTGATGTGATACAACAAATAGTTAGAGGTATTCATTTGGTCTCTTATGCCATATCAGCGACCAAAGTGTTATAAGCACTCGGTAGCAAAGGGGCAGCGGAGCGTAGCTATGAGTAGGTAGGGCTAGGTTCAAGTCGCATATAGGGCAAATATTGTCTTCGAAAAAAATCATGTCTAAAGGCCAGGGAATGACGAATTACGATAAAAATCCTTGTGGTAAAGCTTTCAATTAAGGAGTTCATTTTATTTTCGATTTATGAAATATTTTATGCATATAGTACACTTAGCTTTACAGTGTACATTGTAAGCAAATAAAGATTAATTTGAATCTCATCTTTATTAATATATATAAATTTCTTCGAAAGAAATATGATCGTAGTAGGCTGTGGGACAAGGAAAAAACCTATTTTATTTAAATAGATTCTATATAAATTATTTTTTTGTTTAGCAGTGTATAGTAGGCCGAAAGGGGGGGGGGGGGCAGTAGGTTCTGCGGGAGCGCTCGAAGTAGGCCGACCTGAGGTTCCGTAGGTTCAATTGTGAGCCTCACTGACCGCCTTTGAGTCAAAAAGTCTACTTTCTGCCATGCCGGAGGTTCATCGGAGGCTCTAACATATGGTACTTTCAAACATTGTACCCTCCTTTAGATACCCAATAATCCGCTCACGCCGATTTCTGCTCGCCTTCATTTTGTGGGTTGAACGCGGCTCGAAAATTTCGACTCGGGAAAAATACTTTTTTTTTATTTTCAAAAACATTTAAGGTCATGTTTTAGACAATAAGATAAGAAAGATTCACACCAAATTTCATCAGAATTGATAGATTAGTTTTTTAGCTATGCGTCGCACCAGTTTTGAAAATGCAGTTTAGAAGACTGTGCCATACCTCCACCACTTCTGAGGATTATTAAATAAATAAAATACCATGCAACAGCCAAGAGTCGTAGTAAAACATACCCTCAGTCTCAAAAATGGTGAAAAAAAAATTCTTAAAAAAAATCATGAAAATCAGCAAATTTTTTCCATGCCCAAAGGTATCTCCCCCGCTTCAAAATTTCTTGGAAGTTAACGCTGAATTAAAAGTTTATTAAAAATGATAAATATAACCATTTTTTTGTAGTCCAATAAATATGTCGACAGAAGTAAATAAAAATGTTATTATTCCAAACCCAATATACTTCATGTCGACCGCATTCTTACATAAGCCCCCCTCAAGGGGCTATACCAGTGTGAAAAATTTCAACCTCTCAGCAGGCCTTATTCGAGGAAGAGGAGCGTCCATTGTATAGGCCAGGTATAGCAGATTAGCAGTTTTGATGGTAAATATCATTTAATCTTGCAAAAATCGATAGTTAATTCTATAAGAGCGTTTTTCTCGAAAGGAGATTTTTCAAATTTGCTGACCATGTAACTCGAAGAGCAATTATCCGATCAACTTGAAATTTGAACTGAGTACTCTTGAATATATTTACTCTGCAATGACGTAGGATATTTTTTATTGGATGAAAATTGACGATCTGGCATTGAAAGAAACGACCATTGGGTGAACTTCCGAAAAGCTGTTACATCCGATGTCGCTAAAATTTTGCACAGATGTTCCATCTAATTTATAAAGTCATCCCCCAAAGGAATTTTTGGCGCATTCCTATAGTTTACGAGATATCGAATTTTTGATTATTGGTAATATCGATCGATCGATATATTGATTTTTGGCCAAATGGCGCACTTCTAAAGGGGAAGTGAAAAATTTGCCTAAAAAATTAGATCATCTAAAGTCAGATAATGGTTAATAACAAATGAACTATGCAATATAAAAGAAATCCTACGTACTTCCATAGACAATGTATCTTTCAAGATATTTTCAACATCTCAAGTGAATCGGTTGAAAATTGTGTGAGTTATGTTTCCGGCCGACTTAGAAAATGCAATTTTGAGACAAGCGCTGCACAGCCGCCATTTTGAAATTAGTCGCTTAAAACAAATATTGTATACAGTCACTAATATATATGATAAACACCCTTTTTCTAATCTCGATGTATTTTGTAGTTTTTCTGAAAAAAATCCCGAAAAAGCCTATTTTTTCGGCCCCTAGAGTAGCCTAAGGCCTTAAACATCAATAGAGCACTGGGAACAAATCCACCAGTGCGCGGAATATCCACTCTCTGACCCTTGGATTTGGGCTCCTAGGTCCTCTATTGCATCCGTCTGACTATGATTTCCCCTTCGAATGTGTTGCATGCATGGACTCAGTGTAAATAACGGGCCGATCCTCCTGGCGATATTTTATTATCATCTGCAAATATTCTATTCGTTTCAGCCTTCTCTATTAAATTATTCTATTCGTTACAGTCTTCTCTATTAAAATCTTTCTATTATTCTCAGGTTTCCGCCAACTAAACCCGAGCTTCCTTAAAATACGCTGTAGGCTGGTAAACGACCCTTTGAAGTTTATGTCCTCCTGTAATTTTGCCTTCAGCTTACTTATCGTCCGCAGTTCTTTTTTTGTTGAATGAAAATTATGAACGCATCTTTTAATAACACCTTGGTCAAAGTTATCAATATCTATGACGTCGCTTATTCTTGGCCTTTTCTAACCAGGCGTGTGGAATACCAGGGCCAATTCACATTTCTTGGACTCGCGAATAATGTTTTGGATGGTACTCAAAGAAACTTGGGTTGTCTTGGCAGTTTTTTGCTCAACTTGTTTTAAGTTCTTTATACCTTTTACAGCTTCTTAAGCAAAAAATGATGTACATTGACCATAATTTTTCTCGCCTGTCTGTTCAAAACTGTATTTATAGGCGGCATTTTTAATAATAAAATGTAAGAACCGTAATCTAACAACAAAACTTCACACCAAAATAACAACTAAGTATGTAATCTAATAAACAAAACTTAACAAAAACGCATCAAGTAACTATACATGGCGAAGAACTATACATGCCCCGTTCTTCGCAGTCTTTCGTCTGTTTTGTCTGTTTTAAGCCCAGTGTGCAACGATTTTTTGCTAACTTCAGCAGCAGAACGATGCGGGGCGGGTATTCTACTTGCAATTAAATAGTAGGTACCGAAAGTAAGTTAACCCTGACTTTTCTTCAAAAGATTGGCGGGACTCGCTTGAGTGACGGAAGTTAAATGAATACACTTCCATCTTCCATCACATGGGTAAAGGTAAGTTTAACTATATATTTTACACCCCAACAATGTGCCTAATGTAAGAAGCTCTGAGTTGCTCAAATATTGGTTTGTTCAATTCGGTTTCGCAGCCACATCCAGAATACAAACACAAATCGGGTTCCAAAAAACGAAATACTAAAAGAGAAACTGAATTGTAAACAGCAGCTTCGAATCCAAAGCAGTCGTGGCTCTATTTCATATCTGCACCTCAAGAGCCTGAAGAGCCTCAACATCGAAATAAAGCTAAATCCGATTCCACGCAGCCAGGTTGGTAACTAACACATTTAGGGTGTACTTCCGAAAAGCCCTCACTTCCCAATAATTGAGAACTCCGTGTACTTGTGTATTTTGACTCGCTGATCACGAATTTGAGTGAAAATACCCGCAAATTTTATTGTCATGGTCAAAGCCTTTAAAAAACTTTTTTTGTCGTTTTTCTATTTTATTTTAATAAATATTGATCTCAGAGAAAAATATCTTCTACAAAAGTTTTAGCCTATTAAAATATTAATATTTTATGTTCTATACAGGTTTCGTCCAAAACCATTATTATCCAAGAAAAATGGTATAATACTCCAATAAGTATATTTTGCTAAACTCTATTAGTTTCGATGTTATCTACTTACGCACTTTACCACGGGGAGGTTACAGTTTAGTCTTTAAAATGCATATTTTTTTTTGCTTTTTTGTATTCTATTCTATTTTTTGCTTTTTTTGTATTTTAGTCTGTTTTTTTGTTGTTTTTTTTTGTCTTTGTGCAGTGATGTCTCCTCGCACTGGTGGTTTTACGTGTATGCGAAACCAATCCGCGAAGTCTTGGCAGACACACAGGGGAACGAGAAGCAGGGAAGGAGAAGTAAATCCATGTTGAACGAGCGAGGAAACTTTAACTTGGTCTGTACATCGTATAATTTCGATCTCAGCTTTAATTTCCATTGTCCCGTTTCGTAAACTCCTCGCCCCATAGGGCCATTTTTTCGGTTCGATACAGACAAACGTAAATATATGCATCGACAGAGAAGTATTCGGTGGAAAGGAATTGTGGAATGCAAGTCTCGTGTGAAAATCAAACAGACACTTTCGTTGGACGATTTTCAAACCCACCATAAAACATTCTCTTTGCGTCCTTGACACTTTGCGCCCTGGACGTTTCCCAAAAAGGTTGCCAAAAATACCTGTAAGTGGATAAACTCTGAATATTCTTCAGTTCACTATTTTGTTACAAATGTCTTGCCAATTGAGCCATTTCGCTCAACTCACTTTTCAATGCGATACGATTCATTATTTTTTTTTAACAAAAAAACCCACCACAAATATTAAAGTGAAAAAATATAGTAGACCGGCAGTAGTAGATTTCTCGTGTCGACTTGGGCCAATACTCGGGTGGGTGTCCGCTCAGCCGCGCGCCAAGCTGAGAAAGCATGTCTGTGAAGTAGGCAGAACTTTGTCCAGCACGTCGAAATTAAATGAGCGTTATCCTTGGATGCAATTGAGTTCGATAGTACCTGGTAGTCTTTAGTAATAGTACTGGTGGTTTATTTTAAAAAAAAAGGTGACTGGAAAAATGATATGCTAACTTCCTGTAGCTGATCATTTTCCAGAAGACCATAAATTACGGGGAGTTCTTCTTGCGTGTGGTTGCGTTCTATAGTTCCTCATACTTTTTACCAATAGTTCTGGTGATTCTACAAAAAAAAAGGTGACGGAAAAAATAACTTCCCACAGCAATATGCTGATTCCTAGGCGCGAGTTCTAGGTGCTTTCTGTGTGGTACAGTATAGTTTCAGTCTTCTTTGATGTATTTAAAAAGAGCTCTGGCTTTTAGCTGTTTTCCAATAATTATTGAGCAGTTTTATCAGCATCTGAACTGTATAAATGTGGTCTGCTGATGCATAGACGCGATTTCTAGGTGCTTTATATGTACTAAATTCTAGTTCCAGTATTGTTTCATGAATTTAGGAAGAGTTCCGGCTTCTACCTGGTCCCCATATAATGAAGATGAAGAACCGTCACATCGTCCGCGAATGGATACCTTAATGTAAGTAGCAACATTCTAGAGAAAACATAACTTTATATCAAGAAAAACGGAACGAAAACTTTGAACGCGTTTTTCGCGTAACAACTTTTTTGACCTTGTCCCATTGAATACTCAAAAACTGATCAACCGATGTTCAATTTTTGTTCTTTGAAATTTTTGTAATCGCAAGGGATTAAGGTTCTACGTAGCTGATTTTCTTTATTTTGATAATTACAATTTTCTAAAACTGCTTGAATAAAAAAGGGCCTTGAAAATAGAAAAAAAAAGTTCAAACCGTCGCCATTTAAGCGCCCATTACGTAACGGAATAAAGTCCGGCGTGGCGTTACGGTCCTGGTACGGAGGGGCAGGGAGGGTCAAAAATTGGGGAATTTGGCGTTATGTAATTTGGCGTTATGTAATTTGTGTACGCCCCCTATCTCGACTATAGAAGTGTGATCTGCTGATGGAAAGGCGTGAGGTCCAGGTACTTTCTATGTGGTACAGTATAACTTCAGTATTCGTCGATGTATTTGAGAAAAGTTCTGGCGTGTAGCTGTTGTCGAGAAATTATTAACAATTTTTATCAACATCTTAATCGTATAAGTACGATCTACTGATAAATAGACGTGAGTGGCACAGTATAGTTTCATTATTCTTCGATGTATTTGAGAACAGTGCTGGCTTTTAATTATTTTCAAATGCTTAATAACAACTTTTGTCCGTTTCCCACCTCCCGAGTGTGATCTGCCGATGGATAAGCGGGAACTGTCGGTGCTTTCTATCGAGCACATTCTAGTTCCAGTATTCTTTTAGGTTTTCGAAAAGTATTCTGTTTTAGGTATTTCCAAATAATTATTAATAACTTCTATGACCACCTCGATCATACAAGTGTGATCTGCTGATGAAGGCGTGAGTTCTAGGTGCTTTATATGGAGTAAGTTCTAGTTCCGATTTTTTTGTGTTTTCGAGAAGCGTTCTGGTTTCTAGCTACTTTTAAATTACTATTATTAACAATTATTAGGCGTGAGTTCTAGATGCTTTCCATGCGGTACAAAATAGTTGTAGTATTCTTTTATGTATTGGGGAGAGTTCTGGCTGCGGCTATTTCCAAACAATTATTCATAATTTTTATCATCATCTCGATTATACAAGTGTGATGTGCTGATACCCGTGTAGAAATTTGAGTCGGGAACAAGTACTGCTCCTGATCTGCCTTCCCTAGATAATATCAGGCTCTGGTCGGGCCTTCCACCCTGGAATAGGTTGGCAATGTAACGGATCTAAGGCTAGGTCCCGGTCCGCCGTTCCTTTTCTGGGGAACTGATCAGGAACGGGCTGGAGAACAAGCGATCAATGACCAGGAAAGTTGTAGGGAATAGATCGGGAAATAATCAGGACCAAACGAGGAAATTAAAAATGACGTTTCAGCGTTTTTGGAATCCTTGAGGAGGTAAAATTGGGAGTGTATTCAATTTCGCATTTCAACAACAAATTGTTTGTTGGTTATCTACTTGCTGAGGTAGTATATAAGGGTATACTTATATACATAAGTGTACACTTATATACTACATGCAAAGGATTATTTTATAAAAATCGCAAAATCATAAGCGTAAGTGCACGCTGTTGGCCTCTTTTCTATCGCTGCGTTATAGTTCCAATAGTCTCCCATGTGTTCAAGGAGAGTTCCGATTTCTAGCTATTGTCAAATAATTATTAACTATGTTTATCATCATTTAAACTATACAAGTGTGATCCGCTAAACCTTAGGCGCGAGGTCTAGGTGATTTCTATGTGCTACATTATAGTTCCAGTATTCCTTCATACATTCGGGGAGATATCCGTCTTCTAGCTATTTGAAAATGATTATTAACAATTTTTAAAAGGATCTCATCTACTCAAGTGTGATCTGGTGATGCATGGCCGTGAGTTTTAGGTGATTTATATGTGGTACATTATAGCTCTTAAACTATGCAAGTGTGATCCGCTAAACCTTAGGCGCGAGGTCTAGGTGATTTCTATGTGGTACATTATAGTTCCAGCATTCCTTCATATATTCGGGGAGATTTCTGGCTTCTAGCTATTTGAAAATAATTATTAACCATTTTTAAAAAGATCTCATCTACACAAGTGTGATCTGCTGATGCATGGGCGTGAGTTCTAGATGATTTATATGTGGTACATTATAGTTCCAGTATTCTTTGGCGTATTCAATAAGAGTTCTGGCCTGTAGAAAAGAGCCCAGGACCCACGTATGCATCAGCAGATCACACGAGAGATCACACGAGAGACACGTTGAGATTCTCTTAAAAATTTGACAAATTAATCATTGTTTGAAATTAGCTTGAAGCCAGAACTCTTCTCAAATACATCAATGAATACTGGAACTATATTGTACGGCATAGAAATGACCAAGAACTCACGCCTATACATCAGCAGACCATACTGGTATAGTTGCGATGCTGATAGAAATTGTGAATAATAATTTGATGATGGCTAGAAGTCGCTACCACTCTTCTTGAATACACGGGAGGGTATTGGAACCATAACGCAGTGATAGAAATGAGGCCAAAACTCCCGCCTATGCATCAGCAGATCAAAAAAATCGGCTGAGGGCTATATTCCACTGGGGGGGGGTCTCACAATGTTGGATGCAAGTATAAGACACTGGGCCATACAAGACGCCAAGCAAAATATCTCAAAAATGAGAATATACAGAATATGGCTACTTCAGCTGTAACATTTTCGTCCGGTCTAAACAACTCATGAATAGATATTAATGAAATTTTTCTAGTCCTTATGGTATTGAAAAGGTATGTACAAGTAAGTTTACAAGGATTTTTTGTGAAAATTAGGGCTTTATTGTGCAAAAATGGTAACAAATTTATTGGTGAAAGTATGGTCGATCGCTAGCTACTACTTTTTCCCATCTTTTTGGCATCATACGAATTCCGCGTTGAAAGACGGACTGGTCTTTAGGGGCAATCCAAGAATCGACCGATTGTTTGCATTCCTCCTAAGAACGAAAGTGCTGCTCAGACAGGACATGAGTCATTCATCAAAACAAATGGTAGTCGAAAGGAGCCATGTCTGGAGAAAACGGCGGTTGGGGTAGGATATTCCATTTGAGTCTTTGCAAGTAATTTTTAACTGTTACTGCAACATGTAGTCGAGCATTGTCGTGTTGCAAAATCACTTTCTCGTGTCTCTGCTCATATTCCGGCCATTTCTTTTTCAATGATCGGCTCAAACGCATCAATTATAGTCGGTAGCGATCCCACGTGATGATTTCATTCAGTTTTAGGTGCTCGTAACATATTGCACCCAGCTGATCCCACTAAATACAGAGCATGAGCTTTGTTCCATGAGTATTTGGCTTCGTCGTCGGTGTTGATGTATAGCCGGGCTTACCCCAGGGTTTCTTACGCTTTGGATTGACGTAATGAATACACTTTTCATCACCAGGTAGGAATGGATGCAAAAAAATCCTTCCGTTTTTTGCTTTGGAGCAGCTGTTCGCAGGTAAAAAATCTCGTTCCCACGTCCCTTGGCTTTAAGGGGTTACGTGGGTTTCGAAGCCAGAAAAGCATATTTTTTCTATATTAAAAAAATATAATATATATATTATTTTACTTAAAATGTTAAGCACATAAACGAGCAACATTTCAACAATTTTTTTTTAATTCATCAAAAAATTTGGGAAATTCAGCCGGTGTGACCTGGTTTCCGGAGACCCCTAAAAAAGTGTCCTCGTGGTAGTCAGGATAACTCACGATAGCTTCATTTGAAATTAAAAAACCAAATTTTTTCTCTTGGTAGATAAGTATAGCTCGTGAGTGAACGACGGTTTCAAAAAAAATTGAAATTTGAATTTTTGGCAGAGTTGTATTCAAAATAGTTCAATTTTTCGTACAATTTACACTACGTATAGCCTTGTAAAATTACTTGTAATCGAAAAAAAACCTTCATTCAATCACTAGTTAATGTTATTTTAAAGGAGTGTGCAGAATTTCAATAAGATCGGTGCATTAGTTTTTGAGAAATCGTGTCTACCGACTTTAAAAATATTGTTTTTAGCAAAATGCGATTATCTGTGTCGCTGCCGGCCGGTCTTTCCCAACGGGGGTGTTGTTCACCATCCCGGCGTACTCTTAAATATTTGCTGCCGTCTTCGTTCCTGCGTCTTCTCCGAACCTGAAAATAGTACAAAAAGCATTGAAAAATTTCATTAAATATATTCATACACCATTCGCACACCTTGCGTACAATTCATACACCATTCGCACACCTCGCGTACACTAATCACTCATCCCCTCGTAATACACTCATGTGACAAATGATATCCCGGAGCATATGAGCTCCAACGCTGCGACGCAGGTACTCATCGAGGTGATAATCTTCGACGAAGACTCTGACACTGGGGCAAGGAGCTCGAAGCTCGAAGGTGGAAATAGTATTATTGAAGTTGAAAAGTTTATATCTTACCTGAGTTTCTGTAAAACTCAGGTAACAACAGCTCAGGTAACTCAGGCCAAAACTTCCGGTTTCGGCGTCGACTCCCCGAAGCTTGGGGCCCCAACCGACGCGCTCGAGGCGCCCGACCCTCCTCATGGTACGCGCTAGTTCATAAAGGTCGGAGCGCGGACCGACTCGACAGCAGACTTCTTCCCCTTACCAAAAGGTAAGTGCCCCGCCGCTGAAGAAGCGACAACCCCTCCTGCCCGCTGAAGATCTGGATCCTCATCGCTGAAAAGTGGTTCACCGCGACCTTAAGGGGAAAGTTCGGCCATTGATAGCGAGTTATCGGCAGGGAAGGGGAAGGAAATTTCCCTCTACCACCAACCACGCCAGTTCCATCCCTACGCCGACCTCTTACCGAAAACCCGGTTTGGATTAGTTCTTCTAATTTTCACCTTTGCGTAGTTACCCTCCTTCACATTATTTCAAGTAAAATTCTCATTATAATATGTTATCCATGTAAATATTGTTAACATTTTTTTAGCCACGTAGTTAGACATCATAATATACCATATACTCACTTTCCAGTATTCATTTGGGAAAAATGAAATAAGATCTGTTCATCATGGCTAACCCTTCGGCGTTCGTACTATTAGATAATAAAATTTTAAAGAAATGGATTTTTTGAAATTATCAAACCCACGTAACCCCTTAATTCGTATGGCGCCCAATTTCTTGCGTTTAACACGAGTCTTCGTTCAATTATGCCTCCACTTCTGCATCTTCAAACGTCGGTGGCCTTCCTTCACGTTCCTTATATCAAAAGCACAACTCCTCCGTGTCAAAAGCACAACTTTTGAACCGTCTAAACCAGTACTCATAAGTTGAGATTGGTAGAGCATGGTCCCCATAAGCCTCACACAGCGATCGATTACCTTTAGCTGTTTTTTTTTTCTAATGGAAGCAGCAAAGTTGAGGGATCGTCTCAGTGTGAAATTTTCGAAAAATCGATTTTTTTTGTTGCATTATCGGATAGTATACACTGTAATAAACATTCTCTCAAATTTTTAAATCGAAATTCAAATTATTATGGTCGCTACAACGTTTCTTGTAGAAAGGGAACGGAGCGAGACATCTGCCTCGCTCGGCGCTCCGCTCGACCGTTATTCCTTTTGTTTATTTTTCTACCTGCGTGTTACCTTCGAAAGGTGCTTACGTTCTGTAACTTTCCAAAATAAACTGGCCAAGCATTTCAGTTCGTTTTCGACATCAACCACGGATAGACACCGACAGACCGGATAGACGCCGATTGATCGTAAGTAAACGATTTATCTAAAAATTTTCCAACTTCAATCTTTAAACGCGTTTTTCTCAGAATAGTGTTTTTCAAAACGGTTTCCACTCTCAAAGGAAGAGTTTTGAAGATATCTAGTTCCCCTTTGAAGAGAACATTTTTAACGTCATTCTTTATAGCGCTATGGAAGCTTTTTTTTTGGAAATCTTCCTATTTTTTTTTACGAAAAACTGTCGAGAAAATTCAATACTTTTTGTTCAAACCGCCGCCATTTCGTCAAATTAAAAAAAAAACCCTTCCGTAGCGCGATAGCGACTTTCCTACAGATTAATAATCTTTTTGAAATTTTTGTTTCAGATCAAAATTGCGGCCGCAATCGTGGAAACCGTACTGGACCTTTTTTTATTACGTGTCATTTCAACAATTTATTTAACTATTGTACATCCAATAAATAAACATAAAAAAAATCATTTTGTATTCGTCATGAATGTATTTATTTATTTAAAAAAAAACCGGACGGATTACTTTATTTGAACATTAAAAAAAAAATCAGTGATTTTTCGGAGGGTCACACTGAGACGATCCCTTAAGCTTCCCGCGAATTGTGTTTCGTTGGCACAAAAGTCGATATATTTGAAGTTGGAAAAAAACTATGTTGTTTACACTCCGACAGAATGAGATGTACTGAAAACTAACGCCTAATGATATCGCTTTAACATGAATGTGGTTAGGTTATGGTCTGACGCGATTTTGGACACTGGGAGACGCCGGGGCTTGCAAGTAATAACTTCCACAGATTTTGTTATAAAGATAACAATAAACTTTTTTGTTATCTTTGGCTTAAAAGGAAGCACACAGGTCTTTCTTACATGAAGTGCGCAGTCCGAGAAGCACGGCATGTTGGAGCTCTGGCCATAGAGTTTGCGAATTGCACATTTGTGCAGCCTTCAGAGGGCGGTACCAACGCTCTACCGTCCGTTGGATTGTGGATGATACGGTGTAATGCGACCCCGACGAGCGCCGACCATGTAGGCCAGTGCCGTGGACAGGGCTGACTCGAATTAAGACCCTTGATTTGTGGTGATAGTGGTGTACGCGAATTGACAGACCCAGTTGTTAATGAAGGAGGTGACTGTGTCGGCTGACATGTCCTGCATGGGTACTGCCAACGGCCATCGCGAGAACCGGTCATTTACTGTTAGACACTAACGGACCTCATCAACTTTGGGCAGCTCGATGACGTCCCGGTGCACGTGCTCAAAACGCTTGTCCAGCATGTCAATTTTCATAGGCTACGAGCGATTGTGGCGATGCACCTTGGAGCGTTGACAGGGAATACAGACAGATTTCGTTTTAATAAAATAACATTTAGCTTTTTCGGTCCACCATATTGGCCCATTTAGAATTAAAAAAATTTGATATGCGATTTGAATTCAGTGAGCCCAAAATCGCCGAGTGTTAGATTACATTTCAATATAGTATTCGATATAGCATTCGATCATTTTCTTTCTAAATTTTCGAAACAATCAAAATATTGATTTTTAAATTGTATTAATTGTTGAAATCAATAAATTGTACGATTAAATTTATTTATTTTATTCGTCTTTTTGCATTCTTGTGTTATTGT
The DNA here is from genome assembly GCA_963210295.1 of Ophion ellenae. Classification (NCBI taxonomy): domain Eukaryota; kingdom Metazoa; phylum Arthropoda; class Insecta; order Hymenoptera; family Ichneumonidae; genus Ophion; species Ophion ellenae. Next base: position 3,319,890 of record OY723392.1, read on the forward strand.
CGATACAATATACGTCGGCATATCATAACAAAATCAATTCAGGGGTTACGTGGGTTTCAAAGCAAAAAAAAATTACTTCTCTATTTAAAAAAATATAAATATGAATTTTTTAAATCAAAATGTAAGCACATAAAAGAGCCATATTCCAACAATATTTAAAAAAAAATTTATTCAAAATTTTAGAAAATTCAGCCGGTGGGACCTGGTTTCCGAAGACCCCTCAAAAACGGTGGACACAATTTCTCAAAGACCTCTCTTATTGAAATTTTGCACACTCCTTCAAAATAGCATTGACTAGTGATTGAATGAGGATTTTTTTATTTCGATTGCTACTAATTCTACAAGGTAATTCTACAAGTATTCTAATTCTACAAAGGAATTCTACAAGTGTAAATTGTACCAAAAATAGAACTATTTTGCATACAACTCTGCCAAAAATCCAAATATCAATTAAAAAAAAATCCTTCGTCCAATCACTAGTCAATGCTATTTTGAAGAAGTGTGCAAAATTTCAATAAGACCGTTGCATTCGTTTTTGAGCAATCGTGTCCACCGGTTTTTTAGGGGTCTGCGGAAACCAGGTCCCATCGGCTGAATTTCCCAACTTATTGAATGAAATTTTTTCTAAGTATTGTTGACATGCTGTTTTTTTATGTGCTTAACATTTTACATAAAATAATTTATATATTATATTTTTTAAATAGAGAAAATATGCTTTTGTTGGCTTCAAAACCCACGTAACCCCTTAAAAAAAAATTATTATGTTTAGGCTTGGGGTTTTAGGTTGTGGCTTGGGGTTTAGGTTGTGGGTTTCTCCCAGAATTCACGTATTGAGCCGAGGTGCCCCGTTTTGCTCTACTGTCCATTTTGCCCTTATCTCCCCCCACACAGTGGACGGTACCACGTTTCATACCAGTTCCAATGCTCACTCCAAACAAACAAACTCACCTTGTTCCTCACACAGTCACCTATCTAGGCGCACACACAGGACTTCAGAGAGGCATAACACATCCACATTCACTTATACACACCCGCTCACAATCGCTCCCTAAGGCCCGGGCACAATCCTCATCCAGACAGTCTTTTGCACATTTACTCACATCATCATCAAATAATTTAAACTCTATGAATGTAATTAATTTTTTCAAAAGTAACCACGTAATCACAAAAGTGAGTGCATTACAAATGTAATTAAATTACAAAAGTAATTAAATTACAAATGTAATTAAATTACAAAAGTAATTCAATTACAAACGCTCGAAGTATTTTTTAATTAAATAATTTCTAATCATAAACGCTTGAAGTAATTTGTAATTAAATAAATTCGAATGACCAACGATCGAGATAATTTGTAATTAAATGATTTTTCATTACAAACGCTAAAAGTAATAAGTAATTAGATATGTAATTTCATTACATGTGTAATGGCCCACGCCCATCTCTGATTACTCCGTGATACAACAACAACCACAGTTCGTTGGTGCGCGCAACATCACACAATGTATTAACATAGGAACTTCGGTTCTTCCCCCACCGTTCAAAAATGATTTAGGAACAACCGTAGTCCTGATTGTTGAATTGAATATGTATACAGGTAGGAATAATGACGAAAGGAAATATGATAATTGTGCGCCGGATTGCGCCGAAATTTGAACCGAAATGTTATCTCATAATTGGAAAGTTTAGGATCGATGATACCTCGGATGCTCGAAGATTTTCACGGTTACCTTTTGATACCTCTCATTTTTCATTACAGATGTTCAATTTAGTTTTTTCCACTCACTTCTACATTACCCGTGTCCACTTACTCTGCCTGCCTCAGTCCCGATTTTTTTAAATCTTCTGGGTTTACATATCCGACTATGTGTATACGTAGGTATGCGTCTGGTTTTCCATATCTCTCACACAGTGGCGGTCGCAAGTTCGTAACAACGCATCAGGATTTGCCGAATGATTAGTTAATTGTTTGAGAAGATATCGCGAAATATTTTACGCTGAAAGTCACGTTTTTGTAAATTGCCTATATGAGAGCTGTCAGTAAATCAATTCTGCGGTGAATAGTGCTATGTATATATATACGATGGGTTCTTGCATTAACATTATTCATCAACAGTTTCACGTACAGTTTTGTTCCGGATATTTTTCGAACGCCCATATTCAGGAACTTTGGAGCACGGTAAGTGAAAATATATGAATATGGCAAAACTCACACAATTAAACAATCACTGATTTTTTTTTCGTTTGTAGTAATTTTCGAATCGCAATATTTCTGCGAAACATGATTGTTAAACATAGCTTTTAAAAAAAGTTTTCTAGCTTGATTTTTCTAGTTTTCGAATCGTCTTTGGAACATTTTTTCATCTCTCAGGTTAACTTATTTTCTTAAAACAACCCTTTCTTTGAAGAGAAACATTTTCGAAAATATTCACTTTCGACGTCTGCACGGGCTAAAAATGTTTTGTGTATATCTAATGTAGAATTTTTGTTAGCTCAGACATTTTTCTTAAATTTACTTTTTTGCTCATTGTTACTCGATTTTCTTTCATCCAGTTTTTTATGATCAAAGGAAAAATAACCTTTACACGTTCGAACCTCTGTAAGCAGTAAACAAATGATAGTACAGAAATTTCACATGCAGGCTCAGAAAGCCAAAACTATTCCCTACAACTGTCGTCACTCATTAATTTGTTATCAAAAGTACCTAAAGACAGCGACCTAAACATGCGAGTTAGCGGTTTAACATAAAACCGCACTATGTTCATCTGGCGAAAATCATGGAATTATCAAAGTGTCCACTTTTTGCCCGTGACAAAAGTACCATTGGAACAAATGAAAACCGTTCAGATGTTTATCCGAGTATCCTAACCGTTCAAACATGCCATATTTGTTGAAAATAATTGAACAATCACCTGGTTTAATTTTAAGGCGTTACACCTAGCTCATTGCCGGAAAAAAAGGAATTATCGTTATATTTTCCTGGGAAAACGCGTGCGAGTTAAAAATGTTTTCTTGCACTCGGGAGTTAGGCTACTCTAGAGTGGGAAAAGGGCATATTTCAATCATTTTTTAGCAAATCAATAAAAATAAATCAAGATTCTGTGCACAGGTGTTTATTATATTACTAATTTAGTATACAAAATAATGTTTCGCGGTGATTAATAACAATATGGCGGCTGCACAGCATTTCTCCGTTGTCGCCTTTTTTTGGAAGGGTCCACGAACGTAAAGGTAGCTACCGAAGTACGTACGATTTTTTCAATATAATGATTCTTTCCAATTGCGCATTTTAGGGAAAGAGATTGAACATTTCAGGAAAAAATCATCAAATAATTGTTTATAACAAAAAAAACTCTGCAAAAATTCTGCTACTTCTGTAGAGAATCTAATTTTTATTGTAAGTTCCCTTTCAAATAATTTGATCAAGATTCGTTGGAGTTATGTTTCCGCCCAGTTAAAAAAAGGGTTTTCGAGACAAATGCGTTTCAGTAAAACGCGTAAAACAGGTTGCAGTATTATAAAATCATTAAAAAAATCCTCTATACCTCTAATCTGCGCCTGAACCACACAATTGGCCTTCCACATTGATGTTCTGTTTATCTTTCTATTTTAACCGCTTTGAAGCCGACCCGAGCCTCCTTTGCAGCTTCAGACTTGTTCGGGAAGCTTGATGCCCTGCGCGCCCGCTTCCAGGCACAGATTATAGGTGTTTGGGGTACTTTGAGACTTTGAACGCCCATAATATTTTGATGTATCATTTTTAAGACCCTCAGGCCCCTTTTTAGGCAAAAACCTTTATTCGAATTTTCCAAAGCTCTTGAGTGAAACTTTGAAGAGTATGGTTTTAAGTATGTTAGTCAATTCTTGTACTGAAAAATCTGTATAAATGTGGTAGATACAAGGAAGTTTTACGTTCCTGCCACTTCATTGTCTTTTTGTTCGTGTTTTCTGGGCAGAAGGCGGGTAGAGATCAAAGAAATCTTCGCTCTTCGGTTTAGGTTCACAAAAAGAGGATTAGCTTTATTATAAATTAAGGAGAAAAAAACTTACAAACAAAGGTTTATGAAGAAGGGGATACAAAATCATGCGCCACTGGCCGTGGTCTCACGCGCACTGGTTCACTAGAGCCAGCGTTGCTACACCAGCGCCATCTTCAGCGTGGTGGGGGAATGGGTCTAAAGCCTCATTCGATTTTCTCGCTACGTTCTTTTCCTTAATATCGTACAAGGATATACCTAAATTTTTAAGGTTATCGCGTAAATAAATTACTTATTTGGGGTAAAAACTGTTGAGAAAATGGTCAAAAATATGAAAATTTGATTACAAAGCCATTTTTTTTCATTTTTAATTTTATACTTTTCAATATTTTTACAGGTATACCCTTCCAATACCGTTATAGTGAGAAACCTCCCAAAATTCCAGCCAGATCGATCAATAACTTGTTGAGCTATAACATGAGGAGTTTTTCAAAACACGCCTAAAGGAATACCTTATGAAGCCGCCATTTTGTTTTGTTTAAAAAAGAAAACAAATGTAACACTTGAAAGTTGCAATATTAGGACTTGGAATTAATTCGCAGCGTTTTTTTAATGAAAAAAATATGTATTTAAAATGAAAATAAAAAATACATTAATGAAAGTATTGCCCATCGCTTTCTGCTACTTTTGACCATCTTTCGGGCACGGTACGAATACCGTGTCGGAAGAAGGCCTCGTATTTAGATGCAATCCACGAATCGACCCATTTTTGACAATCTTCGTAAGAAGTGAACTTCTGCTCAGCCAGGCTATGAGCTATCGCACGAAACAAATGGTAATCAGAAGGAGCGATATCTGGCGAATACGGCGGGTGGGGTAGGACTTCCTATTGAAGTGTTTCCAGATATGTTTGCACCGGTTTTTCGACGTGCGAACGAGCATTGTCGTGCAGCAAAATGACTTTGTAGTGTCTTTTGGAATATTCCGGCCGTTTTCCTTTCAATGCACGGCTCATCAATTGCAGTCGGTAGCGATCTCCAGTTCTGGTTTCATTTGGTTTCAACAGTTAATAATAAATCACACCCCTCTGATCCCACCAAATACAGATCAGGAACTTGGACCAGTGGCTTTGCCACTGATGTTGTTGGTTGGCCGGGCTTAACCCATGACTTTCTACGCTTCGGATTGTCGTAATGGATCGATTTTTCATCACCAGTGAGAATTCGATGCAAAAAAGCTTGTCTTTTCTCCCGTTGAAGCAGCAGTTCACATGTCAAAAGACGCCTCTCAATGTCTCTTGGTTTCAATTCATATGGGACCCAATGTCCTTTCTTCTGGATTATGCCCAAAGTTTTAAGACGTTTTCCTACCGTTGATAAGTCAACTCCCAATGATGTAGACAATTCTTGAAGTGTTTGACATGAGTCGTCATTGAGCAATGCCTTCAACTCATTATCTTCAAATTTTTTCGGCTGGCCAGGTCGTTCCTTGTCATCCAAGTCGAAATCACCAGCTTTAAAACGCGCAAACCACTTCCAACACGTTTGCTCAGCTAGAGCATGTTTACCATACACTTCCACTAAAATACGATGAGCTTCAGCAGCACTTTTGTTCATATTAAAGTAATAAAGTAAAACTCCCCGCAAAAACACTATTCGGCACGAATGTTGACGTATTCAATAAATTATAAAGTGTTGTTATTGACGATTCAAAAAGAGGTTATGTACAGCAAATGACATTCAATGATAGCTGTTTCACGATGAGTACATTAGTGTCGGTAACAACAAAATACTGTACTACCTACGCCATCTCTTTTAAAACGCTACGAATTAATTCCAACACCTAATAAGTTAATGTCCAAATATTTAAATTAGGCATTTATTTCATCATCTTTAAAAAATGCATGAAAAATGACTCATTTTCGGACGTCTAAAGAGATTTCCCCCCTTAATTTCAATTGCTAGAGGGGAGGGGCGCGAAAGTCAAGTTTTTGCGGCGGCTCGGAAAAATTGTAGATCCGGGGCTGGGGTAAAATGTAATTTGAAAAACACACATAGAATCATCTATGCCAGGCCCATATCATAAGCTTTCTGCAGCGGTAGCAGCCTCCGGAATTCCAATTTGCTGTTAAGTGCGCTTCGGAGATAGCAGCACATTCCAATTTGCTGCAATCTGCAAGAACGAAAGATGTTCGATTCTTCCTTCTCGCGTGTAGTTGAGCACGGCGCTTGGCCGCCCGCACGCGATTCTCATCTTATTCCGTAACGTGAGGTGGAACCCCCACCCCATGCAGCACGTCCGATAGCGAAACAGATACGTCATTGAAAAGACAGGCAGCGACATAGGCAGCTATTTCCAATGGGATGGGACCACTAGGAAAGACCATTTACATACAATATTTTTCAAATGTTATGTTTCAAGGATCCGCACAGTGGTTCCAAACGCCGAAAAGCTGGCCAAAAATAGGGAAAATCGCGTTACTAAATATAGGACTTTTTTGTGTGCCATATGTTAGGTTGGTACCTGTACTTTAAGAACGCAGCATTACCAATGCCAAAAATACACACTTGTTGGCAACGTGGCGTCGTGAAGTTAAGGTTAAATTTCGTGAATGTCACGTGTTTTCTGACTTAAGCATTTAATTTAGACAAGTTAGTGTTAATTATTCATGGTGAAGTGAATTGTTTCGAAGAGAGGGATATCTGAGGTTAGTAAAATACGTTTTGTTTGAAATTTTAAGTGCTTGTACATTGTTTATATATTATTGTTTGTAAATCACAAAATTTCGTCATTTTTATGCCACTTTTACTTTCTCATTTTCCCGAAAGTCCCGCTAGATCCCGGGCTGAAATTAATTGAATATGGTAAGGGCATCATAGCACTAAATTATGACGCCAATAACTTTCGCCCGAAATTGAGAAAATGCAATTTGAAAATTTACTTTAAAAAATGGCTAAAAATATGATTTTTACGTTATATGAAGCCCAACATCGTCAAAAAAAATTTGATTAAGTTATGTAATGTTGAGTATACATACTACCAATGATTTTGACATTATAAACAATGAATTTGTTATAAACAATAAATTATTTTTTTGAAAAAACTTAATTAAATTTTTTTTCCAAGTTGATTAAATGTTTCTGTATGAATAAAAACGATATTGTTTATATTATGTTTGATTACAAATCAATTGTTAATATGATTTTTAACAAAAAATTTTTTTGTTTTTTTTTCAGACAACCCAAAAAATGTCTTTTACAAAGAAAAACATTTTCGATCTCTTAAAAGGACATCTCAAAAAGGACAATAATGTTCTTATACATATTTTAGAAGAACATTTTTAACTAGTCAAAACGAACGGACGTTTTTATTTTCTAACGAATGTAAAGCGTCGTTGAGAAAATTATTTTATAAAATGAGAACAAAATGGGAAGCATGCACCAGGACACTCGACAGATTCATGGAGTCTGTCTGAAGAAGCTCAAGAGTCGTGCAACAAATTTATAGAACAATACCGCATGAATTTCGCTCGAAAAATCAGTCGCACCGAAAACATGCAAGATGTTTTTTTACGACTTTTGGTTGCTTCAGATCCGTTGATATCGAGTGTCCGCAAACTACCATGTAAACCTCTGAGATCACTGGATCTTGAAGCGAGAGAATTGATTGTTTCTGAGCACGTTGATCCTCAACCCTTTAGTGGGGTAGTGTGTGATAGTAGCTCTGATGAATCATTTCATTCCGATGATGATGAGTACTAAATAAGATTAACTTATAAGAAGTTTGTACACCATTAATACAAAATTTCATCTCTGATTGACATGTCGTTTCATTTTTTATTACACACAACTGATCCGCCATCTTGTTTTTCACTTTCATTGCCATTTTTTTGAAAAACTGATGTCAAATTCTGATTCAGCGACGTCGAAAACCCCTTAATCAATAGGTTTTATCATTTACAATTAGAATCATTTTTTTTTGGTCCGCCATCTTGTTTTTGACTTTGTTTTGCATTTTTTTATGAAACTGATGTCAAATTTCGATTTAGCGACCTCAAAAACTCCTTGTAACATCATTTTTTATTGTTTAAAGTTGATATACACTTTTTTTGGTCCGCCATCTTGTTTTTGACTTTTTGACTCATTTTTTTCGAAAAACTAACATCAGATTCGGATTCAGCGACCCCCAAACCTATATATACCCACCACCATCCGTTTTTTCGATTATTTCGATTTTTGGCCAGCTTTTCGGCGTTTGGAACCACTGTGATCCGTAAAAAAGCAGAAATCGATATTTTCAAAAATGTCTACTACCTTGAGAGAAATGTATGGTAACTTCAACCATATTTTAACCATATTTTATATTACCCTGAGGGAACCGATGCGATGGTCTAGTGGTTAGCGTGCTCGCCACTAAACCAGCGGACCTGGAGGTCCCGAGTTCGAATCCCAGTCGCGTACATTTCGTCGTGAAATGTTTTTCTTCGGCATTTCGCGGCGAAATAAGACTAGTTCCACGATTGGGGAGCAAACTCGATGACCGGCTGTATTGGTGTAGGTTTTCCGCAGTTTCCCTATACCCATGACAGAAATATCGTGATGAATATAATACAGAGGGGGAGTCGGCTGCGATCGCAAGAGGGGGGAACAGGGAGAAAGATGGAGAAAAAAGGAGTTAAGGTAGTTCCTCTGCGATAATCTCAACCAAAAGTTTACATACTATGTTCATGTTTAAAAGATTGATAATTGGTTTAATTAATAATGAATAAAATTAAAAACTACGCAATATTGACTTGGTACTAGTAGATAATACGATGGATATCATTTATTGCCGTAAAATATATTTTGTATTGTGTTTTTGATCGACCATTGCCAGTAAACTTTTTGCCGGGACTGTCCAGGCTTTGCCCCAATTGTTTTTTTTTCCAGGATTTGCCAGGCTTTGCACCAAAATTGTGAAGGCTTCTCATAGTTATATCTTGGAAACTAGATGGTGAATCATTCTCATTTTTTTTTCACATTATTCGTGATATCTTACTGTAGCTTATCCTCGTTTTTTATCAATTTCTTAATTTTAGTTTTGACGGTAGAATTAATGATGCTCTGTTTGCCCATCATAACGCATTTGTTACGTGTAAATCAAGCCAACTTTGAGTGTAAATATCTCAGGTTTGGGGTGGTCAAACTTATTCAAATTGCACAGATGTTTGGATAATGTATTAAATAGCGTATATGTCAAATTTCAACCATTTCTTAATTCAACTCTTCTGTGGAGGTACTACCTTAAACAGTAGAGGAAAGAAACGGGCACAATGAGGGGGGAAAGAATAGGTAACAAACGCGAAAAGCGTGTACCTAATGGAAAAAAAAACCTATATATTACCCTGAGGGGACAACAATATCTTATAGTCATGGTTACTGCCTAAAATATAGTACTGCTTATGATATTTTAGCAGTTTTGTTAACTATGCTCATATGTTAATCGCATCCAACAATCGTACAAGCATACGTTGCTTGTTTAATCCTATATAATATAGTAGGTTTTCATAAAATCGATATTTCCTTGCACTATCGAAAAATAGTGATTTTTACCATATTGAATGGTATGTCTACTAAATGTATATGATATTTCATAAATTCAAACATTCTCAATTGAGAGTACTACCTGTATGATTGTTTATCATAATTTGTCATTTCCCGGTCTCCTAAAATGATTCCTATCGAAGAAAATATTTCGCCTGAACATAGATTCGAACCTACGACCTACCTATCTATACTATGCACGCTGCCACTATGCTACCCTGTACTTATGATATTTTGATCGTAGATTTGGCATAACAGATAAAAGTAATTCCAGCTGCAATTCCGAATAGCTGTTACCTCCGATGTAGGTGAAATTTTGCACAGATCGTCTTTTTGATAATATATGTCACTGCTTAAATGGATTTTTGGTGCAACGCAAAAATTAATATTTTTGATAAATCAATGCACTGATATATTTATATCGATCATACCGTGCTAACGCTGTCTCTACTTTATTGACACGTTCCACAAATGATTGACATCTTCACTATAAGATTGTCATTATTTTGTTCGTACAGTCACTTTTCGTAAGATCTTGTAACAATTTATACTCAACAAATGTTAATGTTAACCATATAAATAGTACAAACTTGCCATAGAAAAATGTCCACAATGTTTATAAAAAAACGCCCATGGTAAAAGTGGGCATATTTAAATACCCTATAGTTCATTAACACCGTAATCATAATATGGTTAACACAACTATAAGCGTCTATTTAATCATGCGGTTTTGGAAGTGTGTTTGATTATCTAGTATCCCCGAAATAACTATTAACTACTGTTGAAGATTACATTCAGGAAATAATGATTTACTGATTACACATTTATTATTGAGACTTAGAAAACAAACGTATTTTACAAAGAAGATAGAACGATACGATGCGTGCTGATAATGAAAAGGCGCGCATCGACAACCAAGAGAACACACGCGTGCCAACGACGTAAAAGTTACGATGCGACGTATAGTGTCGCCATCTCGTGTTGAGCGTCTAGAACATTGTCTTCAGCAACTGCTGTGAAAGGCTTTACAATATCGATGTAGTTAATTCAATTAATATTTTTACAATAATTCGTAGTTATTTCGGGGATACTAGATAGTCGAGCTCTTGCACCAAAGACTATTAGAGTCGAACATGCATTTTTCTATAAAGAGGCATATCTTATTATGACGAAATAAGATATTTGTTCAATTTTTCGAACAAGCTGAAGAATAAACGGTTTTTATTGCGTTCGATCCGACGGTAATCGTCGTAAATATTATAATATTTAACATTGTAATAATTTTTTAAATGAACATGATCAATTGAACAATTATAATTCTAATTTAAGCACTACAAAATGTGACCTTAATAAGATTTTAAATAAACTTTACTGAATTTAATTTAATAAATTTCCACTTTTATAGAATAATAATAAAGTCAAATAAACGATTTTCCTCGTGTTAGTTCCAACAGCAATCGAATCCCACATTTAATTTGAATTAATATATAATTCCATGCATTTAAAAAAAGTATGGTATAGGTCTATGCTGTTCGATTCTTCGCAGGAAAATCTACCTTAAACACACGTTTGTAATTAATATCTTAAATAAAAAATACATTAACATTTTTTTTATTATATAGTATTTAATAAAAAATGGTTTTTTCTCAAAGTTCGCAAACGTCTATCTTTCTACGGACAAACATCGCGACGAATAAAATGTAAAAAAATCAACATGTATGGAATAAGCGAGGCAGATAAAACGGAAAGATGGGTCGTCTATAAGCTAGACTTCCCGTTAATTTCCGGAAGGAGAGGATCTCGAAGAATGACCACCAAAGTCGAGTGTTCGTGTTTGGAGCGTCCGACGATGTTCGTGCTCTTCTGCAAACCGGTTTCGCGATACTGCGGGTAGGAATTGATGACGATCATAGGAGCAACGTGACCTTGGCGCCCGAGGGATCGTTATGCGAGGATCATCGGGTCCGAAGACCAGAGTCCAGTTAGTCCAATCGTCCACCTGTTCAACGCTGTTAAATTAACTTGCCAAATACATACGCACATATTCACGTTGAAGCTTTCTACACTTGGCTATTAGAAGAAGTAATAATGACAGCAACAATAATAATAATGACGACGGGTATGGAAAATAGTAATTATTATTAAATATCGTATTCAAGCATGATTCTTAAGGAGGTTGGACCGTTAGCTACAATCCAAGATTTGAAAAAAAAGGTAATTATGCAGTTTGCGAACTTTTCCGAAAAACGACGGATTTTTTTTTGCCATGAGGTGCTTCAATTGGTCACCACTATTGATATTCCCCCAAAACCCGATAAGTTATGGGGCTTTGGACTTCCCGGAAACGCGTAATAAAAAAGGGCATTTTTAAATTTTTCGACGTCTATATTGCGGGTGGGCGGCGGGGAGATTTATAGAAAAACCTTCCTGAATACAATGCCGAAGAGCAATTGGGGCAGTCACTTCACCCTCTCGCCCTGCGGCCGTTGTTTGGGTGGTTATTAGGGCCCGAAAAAATATTAACGTAGTACAATTGTTGTTTATTTTAATATGTTTAAAAACTATGTTTTTAAACATATTAAAACGTTTTATTAACTAAGTTTAATAAAACAAACCTTCCTGAATACAATGCCAATGAGCAATTGCGGCGTCCACTTCTCCCTCTCCCCCTGTAGTCGTTGTTTGGGTTAGTTGGAGTGGCTATTAAGGCCCCAAAAATTATCAACGTAGTACAGGTATAGTTCATTTAAATATGTTCAAAAACTACATTTAGTGTCTTGGGGGAGGGGGGGGGGGAGGGGAGAGAGAGCCCCTCACGGGGTATTTTTGAATTTTTGGACGCCTAAGGTAGATGGCCCAGTAATCGTCACCTTAAGCAGATCGCTTGACTTTGCAAATTTATATAGCTAGACCAGGAAAGTGAGTAAAAGTTATTTTAAGTCGTTCTTAATCAGTTTTTTATTACGAAAAAGAAGGTCGTTGTGAAATTCCCGTGACGGGTACAGTTTTCGAGAAAATATTTCGTAAAGGTTATAAAATGCAATTGTACGAGTCATCGTCATGCTGCCATGACAGTTGGTCTGGTAATCGCCATGGGAACGTCCCACTAATCGTCACATGCATTCAAACTGCTTTGAAGCCTTATATACCTTTAGAAGAAAAATAATTGTTTTTTTTTTATTGACTTAAATTATGTACAAACATGCCGACAATAATATGCAAAAGTTATTTTAGGTGGACATTTTTTTAAGACATGTAGAGAAATGCTTTTAAAACATTAAACGCATTTTTCATGAAGAAACGTTTTCAAAATCGGGCGGACTCGTAGGTCCTGCATTTTTTGACCGATTGACTTCAAATTTCAACTATAACTTCTTAGATACATTTTATAACGATGTATACACGATTTTTACAATCGATTAACAATTGCAGTTTTTGGAAACGAACAAAGCCGTTGTTTCAGTCAAAAATCCGAGTTTCTTAGAAATGGGGCTAAATGTACAAAAATAAATATTTTTCAATAATCGCGTGTACTTCGGTAGCAAAACTCATGTAGATTACAGGGAAAAGAAAATTCTTCTGGGTGCACATGTGCGATTCTTACAGATATGTAAAATAAACCCTCTAGACCTCGCTTTGGTTGCTTTATTAGTATTTTTTATAAAATCCCAAAAAGCCTTGTTTTCTCACCATCCAAAGGTATATAAGGCCTTCACTAATTATGCAAAGGTTCGTGGGACTTTGTTGACTCGATTATGTCAGCATATAGAACTCCAGAATAATTTTTACGCACTCCGTCACAAACTTTATGATTTTTATTAAAACATTTGATAAAGAGTTTGAGACATAAATTTCTTTTCCATACAACTTTATTAATTTCAAAAACAAAACTAATTATTGCCTATTACGTCAGAATTATAATTTTTATTTAATTGTACTCATTATAAACAACTAGTTTTTCATAAATTAATTTTTAATATTATTTCGATCGAGTGGTGTTCACATGTGTTCAAGACGTACCCAGTTATCGACATGGTCACGACCCAGTAATCGACAACATTTATTTATGTGTATATCTTTTTACTATCGCGAATATGTGTATGACGATTATTGGTCCGTGGATTCTTCAGACAATGCTAATTACGGACCCAATATTTCTTTTCTGATTTTCTATAAACTAATATTCGATTCGTAAGATTCTTTTTTTGCTAACATTGTCCCAGTTGTCGACAGCCGTGGCGATTAATCGGCAGAGTGTTTATGTTGCTGAACCGGTAATCGTCATATATGAAAACTCGTTGAAATTAACATAAAACTATAATTTTTTATGCTGAACACAAAACTAAGATCCTTGATAATCCCTCGAAGGAAAACTTACTTCACGCAAGTCCACAGACATTCTCGAATCACCCGAGATGTGACATGGTTCACGTTAACCTCCGAATGAAGGATTCGGGCGAAATGACAGTTAAACGTCGTACACTGAAAAAAAAAATTCGTTCATCCAACCAAAATTCAGTTGGTTTAACAAAATGTATCTTTAAATACGTTCAACTTGATTTTTGATTGGCATAACAAACGTTTTGTTAATCTAACTGATAGTTTTAGTGGTGTGAACTGTAGCTTATTTAGCATGTCTGAGCAACTGTTAAAACAACAAAGTTTCGAGACAACAAAATGCATTTTGCACATTCGACCATTTCTTTTTTTCAGTGTAGCGGAATTTATTTAATTTGATTATTCTTGAATACGTATACTTAGGGCGGGGGGGGGGGGGGGGGGGGGGGTGAAAATGTAATACAATATAGTAAACACCTCCTGGGAGCTAATATAGCACAGATCTGCACGAAGGACTGATTTTCATCTTAAAATAGTTATTTAATGCGTAAACATGACGATCACTAGGACCCTGACGGCCACTGGGCCGATTATCTTATATTGCGGGTGGGGGGTGGGACGATTTATAAAAGAAACCTTCCTGAATACATTGCCGAAGAGCAATGTCGGCGGTCACTTCCCACTCTCCCCCTGCAGCCATTGTTTGGGTTTGTTTAGGTTGTTTATTTGGGTTTGTTTAGGTGGTTATTAGGGCCCCAAAAATTATCAGCGTAGTACAAATGTAGGTCATTTAAATATATTGAAAAACTACGTTTCGTGTCTTTGCCACACCCCCCCCCCCCCCCCCGCCCCGCCGCCAGCCCCCGCGAGGGGCTCTGCCTCATGTCCCTGCCAGGGGGTTCCACACCAGGGCCCCTTGCGCGGCCGCGTCAGACAGCTTTCACATACAACACACAATAACAGCGGGGTGGGGGCATTAACGAGGGGTATTAAGGAAATAATGTATGTGACTTTACGTGCGGTTGGATTTAAATGTGGGAATTTTTCGGCTATTTAGCATCAAAATAAACCCTTTCTAACAACGGGTTAATGCAAATTAAACCTTTGTAAACATTTAGAAAAAAAACCTCATCTTGCCCATCGTAAATTATACATATTCAATATCGAACCATGAAAATTTGATGAACGATTACGAATCTTCGCTGGCGAATGAAGAGCATTGCTGCCTCAATGTCCGCGAAATCGCCGTGTTTCGGTAACACTTAATATTAATTAATGGTAATAATAAATAGCCTCGGATATAAATATAAATACGCATCATTATAAATTACTCAAAATTTTATTCTGAGTTGTATAAAACATTATCTGACGTAGTTTTTTTCAGAATAATAATCGATAATGTTATACTTTTTCAAGCTGGTAACAATACAAAAGTTGTTCTTATTTACGTAATAAATATATAAAAATAAACAATTTTGCCCTTTAATTGTACATTTTATGAAAACCTAGCATCTGCAGAATGAGGTTAATTGAAAAAAAAATCATAAACCGTTATTTGACTCAACTGGACGGCTTCGACTGTCTTAAGTGCTCCAAAAATTCGGAAAATGTATTACTTCTGTCATGAAAAAATCAAGCCTGACATTTGTAGCCATGATCGATGATGGTTCGCAAATGAGGCAAAAAAATGTTGCCAATTTCCACCACTGACGTCCTGGAGTTCGGTGAACGTGTTACTTTCATTGCGTCATCGGCTTCAAAGTAGATACACTTATATTTATAGAGAGTGTGAGAGCGAGAGAGAGAGAGAGAGAGAGAGAGAGAGAGAGAGAGAGAGAGAGAGAGAGAGAGAGAGAGAGAGAGAGAGAGAGAGAGAGAGAGAGAGAGAGAGAGAGAGAGAGAGAGAGAGATAGGGAGAGAAAGAGCAACGTGAGGTCGTCGTCAGGCAAGCATACGTGAGGTGGTCAGAGTAGTTTTTAGTTTTTTCTTGATGACCGATGTCGAGGAGCACATTGTTCTTTCTACATGTATTAAATAATAATACTATTTGAGGTGTTATACTGGAAAAACGTGTGCTGGTTGTTTTTTTTTATATTAGAGACATAGATTTGAGTATCTTTAAAAAAAAATTATTGAACAATGTTTATACAAATAAATAAAAAGGAAATTAAAAATCAAACCTGTTCAGTTTTTGCATCAAATTATTTAGCTTGGACAAAAGATTTAATGAAATATCGATTTAAAAAAAAATGGTCGCAGTCCAAAGTGAAAGTATTGATTTTCGGTGAGAACAACGCTTTACTTTCGTTGATAAAAAAGAACTATGCATGCAAAATCGATATTGTCAAAAATTCCAACTAGGCGTAAGCCCATAAATGATGTTCAAAATTAATTATGTATCATTGACCATGGAATGATAGACCGTGTGTCCCATTTTAATCTTACACCTGATTTATCTCGAAAAATACTGCTCCGATCAAGTATTAAGTATAATAAAACTTTTCGAGTTCAAACGTTGAAAAAACTCTTTTATGGTCCAAAATTCATAATGGCGACGTGAAGATGTCTGACGAGTTTTTTTTTTAATGGGACCATGAATTTTGTTTTTATCAAAGAATTTATCAGGCCAAAACCAACAAGTTTTGTAAGAAAAGTTTTCTTGTAAGCTTCATCATTTTTCGGTTAGAATACCATTTTTTACTATTTTAGTTTGTTGGGGTTTCGTTCGAAAACCCAAACAAACCGAAACAAGGCTAAACTTCGGACTGTTGTTCAAAAAGGTCGCGATACCTCTGATAAAACGATCAATTTCTTTTGGAATAGCGGAGAATGCGGCGCTAGCAATCAACGCGAGAGAATGGCAAATACACGGCTGCGTTATGAGATCGGGGTTATTTTCCGACAGAAATGTACGGAACGACAAATTTTTGCCGACCATTACGGATGCGTTATCGCACGCGAGACCGAGAATGCTGCGCAAGGGAATTTGTTCCCGGAAAAGCTCATTTTTGAACGCTTTGAACAGTTCAATGGCCGAACAGTTCGTCGCGTTCAAATGAAGCAGCGTCAACAATTCTGTCCTTACCGTCAGCGTACTTGGCTCTACGTAACGGACCATTAACGACATCCATTTATCGTTTGTACAGTCTGATGTTTCGTCCACGTGAATTGAAAATTTGTTTTCGCGTAATACTCGCGTTATTCGGTTGGCTTCTACTACGCTAACAACCCTGTCGACCAGCTTTGTTGCTTTTGTTTTGCCGACTGTCATAGCCTGCAACACAGCAGGCTCTTGACCGATGAGTTTAAATAGACTGAGCATATCCGGTGCGACCGTCATCGCAATATTATGCTCAGCCAAAAAAGTCGCGAAACGAATCTCAGCAGCTTGTACTCGTTCATTGAAGTCAAATTCAGCACCAGAGGCAGCTGAAAAACTCTCTTGAGTACAAGTTGCTTCCGGAACACACGCAGAAGGCGTAGTGTTGCCCGAATCGAGCGATGTTACACCCAATACACTCATGTTTTTCACATGCACTTCTGACGTGGAATGCCTCTCTATCTCACAGTGGCCACATGACAGCGTTGTTCCGCACGCAAAGCAATACAATTTATCAGGTTGCGACGCAACAACCTGAACCCATTTTTTCCACTCTGGATGCTGATCGTACCATTGATGTTGAAAATGTTTCTTTTTATCCAGTTTCGGCCGAGGGGCTATTCACTTGTTAAATCACTCAAGCACTTCTGTTCGAAATCGAATGCGAAATTACAAGAAATCGCCTGAAATCGCGAAGCGTCTTACTAAATCACCATTATTCGAATGTAGTTGAAATCCCTTGAAATCAGGTTTACATTTTTTGAAGTCATCTGAAATCAGCACGAAGTCACTTGATTCAGGAAATCGCTAGAAATCATCTGGTTCTCGAAACAAGGAAATTTTATTATGATTTTTCATAATCCATTGTCCGTGCGTTCGAGCAGTCAGTTTGCGGCTCAACGCCAGTGCATGCAGAGAGATATACCGGAAGATAATTATTTGTGAAAACAAAACTGTTGAAAATCTTGCGTCACTTCGAGTTCGACTGAAGGTCGACTGAAGGTATGTATATCTTAAATTAATTTTTTATTCTTTTCAAATTTGAATGTATTTAAGCAGGTACACTAGCTTCAGCAAAATGGTGATAGATCAATAAAATTTGGTGAATATATTCTTTAGTATTATTCATGTAGATACAATTTTTTTCAGATTTATTGGTTGTGCCGTTTTCTTACAAATAATTCACAAGCGTTTATTCTTATACCCGGAATATATACCTATATCTATAAAAACGCTATGCTTATACACGTGAACTTCAATGTTCAATTACTCGATAACGGCACAATGAAAAAATCTGAAAAAAATTGTATTGACATATATAATACTAAAGAATATATTCACCAAATTTTATTGATCTATCACCATTTTGAAATTTTACCATGGTTTAGCATGGCAACATTGTATGAAGCTGGTGTACCTCGTTAAATTGACGAATAACAAACCGAAGCGATCATTAGACACCGTCTAATTTAATGAGAAAATATGAAACGTCTTTTCGTGTAAAAATCCGAAAGAATGTGCATGTTCTCACAAATTATTATTACTATCATTTTTAAGAATTCTTTACAAAACATCTTTCTCCCTCTCTCTCCGATACATTTTTTTATTTTCCCCCTTCTCGTTTCACATTTCACGTTTCTTATTTTCTCATTTCTCATTTCCTCTTTCTTCTTCAACCTCTCTTCTCCTTTCTCCATTTTTTTTCTTCCTCTCGTCCTCTTATTTTTTCTTCCTCTCTCTCTCTCTCTCTCTCTCTCTCTCTCTCGCTCTTCTTTTTATTCTCTCTGTTCCTTCCTGCGTCGACCTTGAATCGACATTTTTCTTATTATTGTAGCCTCCTCTCTTTCCTCGTTTCGCACACCCCCAACTCTTCCGTTTTCCTCACGTCCTTCACCCTCCGTTTCTCTCTCATCTATATAGTCTCTCACTTTCTCTTCTTATCCGACTCTTTGCTCCCTTTTTCCTCCCCTTCTTTATATTGACATGGCTCTGTATGAAAAAATTAAACATTTCTTTTAATATCTATGTCTGTGTATTTTTAAACCCTTTTTTTTATTTAAAAAATTTTTAATTCAAATTTGAGTCTCAAGATTAGTCAATAATAAAAAATAGAGAAATTTAACAATTTTCGAGCTTTTTTCTCCCTCCAATGATTTCAGCAATCGCTTGAAACTGAGTTGATGAATTCAAATGAAATCAATTGAAATCAACTGAAATTATGTGAAATTACGTGAAATCACATGACTTTAAAAATAGCTCGAATCATTTATGAAATCACAAAAATCATATGAAATCGACTTCACACGGAAATCTCTTCCGCACCTCACTTAATAGTGAATAGCCCCTCGGTTTCGGCTTTTTTTACCGCGGGCTCATCCATGAGGAAAAAAATCAAGAGTTGAAAAAACACAACCCAAATGTCGAATAAATTAACAAAAAATCATTTTAAAAACACCAATGTTACGAGGCACAGAGTAAAAAATCGCGTTTCACAAAAAACCCGAATCGCGTTGCAAAAAAATCCCGAATCGCGGTTCACAAAAATCCCGAATCGCGTTGCATAAAAATCCCGAATCGCGGTTACCAAAAATCCCGAATCGCGTATCACGAAAATCACGAATCGCGTTGCACCAAAAATCCCGGATCGCGGTTCACAAAAATCCCGAAACGCGTATCACGAAAATCACGAATCGCAAATTACGTACGTTTGAATTTTTTAATTATTCCGATCGGTACGAAGACAATACGAAATACGAGACTGTCGAAACAATCCAGTCGAATAACGTCGAAACAGCATGCGTTCCGTTATGAGGTGTTGAAATTGATATATAAAAACAAAAACGAGCGAGCGACGTTTATTGGGAAAGAAGTGACAGGTTCATATTTTTTTACATTCGGATACATTGTATGATTTCTCGAATGAACAATTCGCCCCATAGAAGCCAGGAACGCTACCAACGGGACCATCTTAGCGCTTGTGTTAAAAATGCACTTTCTGGCACTTACGATTCGCGGCCGAATAGATGATTGACTTGTTTTTGGGGATAATGCTTTATCGCTTGATGAAAGTATGAGAATGAATATAATAATACGAATATAAATATATTTCCGCGTACTTTTATGAAGTACAATTTATTTAGCATAGGGACGGGTGTGAGTAAAGCGTAAACAATTTTTTAGAAGATAAACAAGTTGTAATTTAGATTTATTATTACATTTAAATTAACGCACAAACTAATCAAATAAGCGGTCGGAGTGCGCGATACATTTTTCGACACTAAAAGATAACTGATTAAAATAATAATGATAACTAATAGAAATAACTAATCAAATATGAATTAATAGTAGTATTAAAAATAAAATTTAAAAAAAAGCACCGAGCGCGGGGAACGATTCGCGCCCCCTCGGACCGAAGCACGGAACGCTACCAACGGGACCATCTCACCGCTTGTAGAATATGTGCACTTTCTGGCACTGACTATTCGCCGGATGGATGAATAGCTTGTTTTTGGAGATAATGCTTTATCGCTTGATGAAAGTATGAAAATTAATATAATAATACGAATATAAATATATTTCCGCTTACTTTTATGAATTATAATTTATTTGGCATAAGGACGGGTGTGAGTAAAGCGTAAACAATTTTTTAGAAGATAAACAAGTTGTAATTTCGATTTATTATTATATTTAAATTAACGTATAAACTAAAAAAATAAGCGATCAGAGTGCGAGATACATTTTTTTGTATACCTTAATAACGCAGAGAACGAAGAGCTAAATAAGCATTGAAATCATCTAAAAGCCTCGCGCGTGCCGTCGGTGACGTCACGCGCGAGTCGTGCTCAGATTGCTTTTTCCCTCGAAGCCATCGTTTCGGCTTGGCCGCACATGAACATGCTGTGTTGGTGTAGCTGCCGAAGGCGCGGTCGGAAAACTTCGACCCCGCTCGGCTCTTTTCGAAGACGTCCGAGCGTCGCTTGCTCACGGACACGCGCTACTATGATTGTGTGATGGGCGCGTAAGAGACTAGAGAGTGGGTAACTTTTACGCGCGATCTGGCTGCACCGCTCCCGACTCGCACATCGCGTAGTCCTCTTCGATACAGCCCAACTACGGGCCCCCATTTAACCGTGAACCAGTGTGGCACCAGCACGTTCAAACGCCGGTCTCTTTCCTTCTCTCTCTATCTCTCTCTATCTCTCTCTTTCTCTCTCTTTCTTCCTCTCTCACTTTCTCTCGTTTTCTACCTTCTCACATACATATATCTTTATTATACATTCACGTGCGCCCATCTCGACTTCACCGACGTGTCTGACGTGATAAAAGTCGCTGCGACCCAACGTGCTTGAGTACCTAAAATATTAATTTCGCGCACGTCGCCACTCCGAAACGTCACTCGAAGCGTTTCGTCCACGTTTTATCGTCGCGATTGAATACAGTTTCGTGAATAGAGACAAGAAAAATTCGGTGGTGACTTCGAAGATTCACGGATATTTTCGTATGTCATCGAAGACGCGCACGTGGGGTGGATGAAAAATGCCAAGTGTTGGGACGAAGCATTGCGAGATAGCGAAGAACGAGTACTTTGACTCCTCTCGGACGTTAATCTCGGACAAGTGTTAACTTTGTGATGAATTTCTTTCGGTGTATTGTACACGTATACGGATCTAAATGTACGGCTGTCCACTGAGGGACGATGTAAGCGGCAAGGTACGTACTTTGTACTGTCCCTTTGAGATTCTTTTGGGCGAGGAAAAAATTACTGATTCTCACGATTTTTTTTTCTAGGACAGATTTCTTTACGATTTTTGAGACTTAGGGTATGTTTTGTTACTAGTTTTGGCTGTTACGTGGTATTTTTTATTTGTTTGTAATCTTTAAAAATGGAGGTGGTGTGGCACGGTCTTCTAAATGGGTTGCCGTGTATGTTGTCGGACGGCGTGACACGTAGCGTCGGCAGGATTAACTTGAAAAAAACCAATCAAGATTTTTCATTCATTGATACTCGTACGCAGAATATGAACCGAGAAAAAAATAGTAATGTTGAAAATCGATGAAATGGTACGATTTGAAACAAAAATATTGAATTCTCCGAAAAAAATGGCTTTTGTGGCCGACAAAATTTTTGCAACATAAAATACTTTCCTTTTTCTAAAACATGTAGGTTTATGTTTTAGACGATAAAGTTAGGAAGATTTATAACGAATTTCATTGGGATCGGTCGATTAGTTTTTTACCTATAAGTTACACCAGTTTTGAAAATGGAGTTTAAAAGACTGTGCCATAACTGCGACATTTTTAAAGATTAGTGAAAGAAAAAATAATCATGTAACAGCCAAAAGTAGTAGCAAAACATAGGCTAAGTCTAAAAAATGGGGAAGAAATCTTTCATTAAAAAAAATGTAGATCAACGACTTTTCCCAAAAGCTTCATTTCACAGCCCTCATGAAGAGTACTTATTTTTCGTAGAGGCTCTAAGAAGCGGATTTGACTAAAAAACAGATACAGACAAAGCTTTCGTGCGTGAAATAACGAAGAAGAAGAAAAGATGCGGCTTGTAACGAGTGCTAATGCTCCTAATTGGTTTCTTCTTCCTAAAAGCGTTGTTTCCCCTCCTCCTCGTGCATTCCCCGAGTTTCATACGTGCGGATATTTGTGCGAAAAAACACACGCCTCTATTAATGCTTCTATTAAAATCTGGTGGACGATTCAATTGGTTAGAACTTCGGTGAGTTATGCTGAAGTATTTGAAGTGAAGTTTGCATCGTTGGGATGCAACAAAAAAAATTCTTTCGTATTGCCCAATTTTTTTTGGCATATTTAAGGTACGAAATCACTGAAACATTTTTGAACATCCCTATTAGGCATCCATAATCTGAAATTGAGAAAAGAGTATATAGTCATAAAAGTAAAGAAATGATAAAAACAAAGGAGCATTTTCGTTGCATTCCAACGACGTAAACTTCACCACCATGTATTCAACCACGCGAGTTACTTCTCTTCGTTGGTTCGTTATTTTTTTTTTTAAATTTCGCACAATAACTGGAACCACAGAAACTTGTGAAAGGTGAAGAACGGTGATGGCAAGTTGGGACTGTATGTAGGTGAGAAGTGCAAAGTGCTTACAGAAGAGTGAAGAAGTAAAGGAACACGAGAACCGTTGCACGCTCTGATTGTCCGTTTCTCGTTTGGTCTCCGCTGTCGTCACAGTTAAGCTTTATCCAGGCTGTGAAACGTCACGCCTCTCTCTCTCTCTCTCTCTCTCTATGAATGACAAAATAAATCGTTTAAAAGTTAAATTCGGAATAAAAGTGTTTATGCTCACAGCGAGCAAATGACTTCCGGCTTGGTGTCTTCGGGAATGTCCGTGGCGCTGATCCGATCCTACGGTCATACGTGTACACGAGACGAGAGAATACCGTCGTTTTCGTTACTATCGGACAACTATGGGGCATTTTTCGGACAACTTTGGGACAACTTCGGTGGGACACTTTTGGGACGACTTTGGTGCGACACATTTGGGACAACTTTGGTGGGACACTTTTAAGGCATCTTTCGTGGGACACTTTTGGGACACCTTTCGCGGAACACTTTTAAGACAACTTTAGCGAGAAAAAAAACCTCAGTGACTGAGACGATTGCCATTAAATTTGCATCTGCTGACCGCACAAAGCGCTGTACAGCGCGAGCGAAATTCAGAGCCGCGCTACTTCGCGTTTGCGAGGAAAGGAACGCGGGCCTTGGTTAAAAAATTGCGGCCCCTGAGGGTAAAAACCCGTTTTTTCACGAATCATTATTTTTCTGCAACAATGCTCGCCATAACCAGTTGAAATTATTTGCCTCGAGTCTCGAACGAGTAACTTTACACGTGCTTCAAGGTATCGCACGACTGGTGCGGAAGGCGCGCACGACCAATAAAAACTCGCCAAGCTTCCCGTTTGGTTTGCAAAACCGTTCGTCATACTCGTTGTCCGATTCGCCTCGCTCTTTCTCTCGATACACGCATTCGAAATTTGTCCACGCCGACGCTTCTTCGACCCGTTAAATACTATTGAATAATGTATATAATGGCGCGACGAGGCTTTTCGTACGTACATCGGTGTTTTTTCTTTCGGCTCGGAACTAACATTTGCGATCGACTGATCATTTCAGCCTTTTTCGCTTCTTCGTTTTTAAAATGTTCCTTTTTTTTAACGACATAAAGTTTCCTTTCAATTTCCCGCTTTTCATGCTCAATATGACTATAAAATACGAAATGCAAATATTGACTAAACTTTTTTCCTGTGGGGCCCAACAAAAGAAAAGTGATTTTGTTCAGGACTGATAGTCGATAATTACGCAGCCCACATAAATTATAGTCAGCGATTCCGGCACTATACAAGTGTCCTTTTCCTCATCATCGAGAAAAACAAATAAACTTTGGCAATTTTTATCTCAAATAATTATTTTTCGATTGGATCCGGATTTTTTTATTGGAAAATATGTACATTGAGGTAAGTTTAGGACATTTTAAAAATCAATTCGTTGACTGGAAGCGATTCAAACGCGATTATCTCGAAACATAGTTTCCAAAGTCGGTGCCAGGTGTATCTCGAAAACGGCTTGTCCGATTGTGCCCAAATTTGGATACAATATTCTTCGATAGTTTTTCTTGTTCGCCACGTAGGATTTTTTTTTAATTTTCATTTTTACGGAATTGCGTTTTAATTTGACAGTCGTTTTGCGTTCGCAATTTCCAACGATTTTGGATTGCATGCACATTGCATAAAAAGCAATTGTTCAATCAAATATTGTATCCAAATTTGGACAAAATCGGATAAGCCGTTTTCGAGATACATCTGGCATCGACTTTGAAAACTATGTTTCGCGATAATCACGTTTGAATCGCTTCCAGTCGACGAATTTATTTAAAAAAAGATCTGAACATACCTCAATGTACATTTTTCCAATAAAAAAAACCCGGATCCAATCGAAACATTAGTTTTTGAGATAAAAATTCCCAAAGTTCATCTGTTTTTTTCGCCGTTTACTCAGGCACCTCCCCGTAACACCACAAAGTAGACGATCGATTTAGAATTTGGAGGGTGCATTCAGTATGTCATAAAGAATTTACTGTATAAATTTCAATCAAATGGTAACATATCGTCAATTAATGAAATATAATACTCTATATTTAACGTACTTTTATTTTATAAGTAATGAAATCACTACTTTTTATACAAGTTACGAAATTACGAGAAAGAAAATAGTTCGAGTTTTATTAAATTATTTCTTCATGCTTACTTCTGTGAAACAAGTTAAATGAATCGATTATGTGAATTTAATTGTGCTTAATCGATTTTTTGCTGGGGGGTATTGGGATTTCTAGGGTTGCGTGCCCACCCCCGCCTTTTCCTGGCTACGCCAATGCTGAAACTATGTATTATGGCAATTATAAACCGATCACAATGTCGAATGCAATGCTCAAATTATGCTGATGTAAGTCCGACCGGTGCCAACTGGGAAACGATGCGGGATATGAAGACGTGCGATCATTAAACTTCACATGTGCAAATTGTACCCTTGGAATTGTTCTTTGCGAGTTCAGTGCACCCAGGGAGTGCACTCCCGAAGGCAAAATTGGAATAGTAAAAGAGAGATTACCCTAATGAGGAGAGAGAGAGAGAGAGAGAAATACAGAGAGGATCCATGAGAACGGAAACGAGCGTGCGAGTACACTGTGTACATGCCTCAGTGACCATAGCACGCCCTCGGGTATTAGAAACACAATCGAGAGGGTCAGGGAACACAATCTTGATACGACAGTCTCGGTGAGGGTGCTCCGGCGAAAAATTTGATAATACATCTATATACATATGAAGGGTGTCCTGTAATTAATGGATAATCCTGAAACTGTCGATAGGTCAGATCATGTCCTGCTACATGCTGGAATTATGAGGTTGAAGTTTGCACCGTTAGAATGCAACGAAAATTAAGGGGCTAGACTACTGTGAACGCTGAAAATTTGGGTGATTTTCGGGCATTTTTTGGAAGAAAAGTACTCAATTAAATGTTTCGGAAAATTATGAATATATTTGACCTATATTACATTACTTTTCATAGAAAAATATTGGGATCCAAGCAACTTATGCGCTGCCTTCGGAGGCGCCAAAAAAAAGTTCCTCCACTGCTGACACGATTCCGGCCGATTGAGTAGCTGAAACCGAAAAAGGAAAAAGTGTCGTTAAACTGGAAGGTATTTCCTGTACAATGTCGTAGGATTTGTGAAAATATCAACATCTAACAAAATAGCGTAGTTATGAAAAAAGTCTGTTTTCTTGCCTATAAAATGGTGGTTTTTCTCAATGCCAAATCGTCCATTTTCATCCAATCGAAAATATCCTAGGTCATTGTAGAGTAAATATAGTCAAGAGTACTCAGTTCAATTTTCAAGTCAATCGGATAATTGCTCTTTGAGTTACAATGTCAGCAAATTTGAAAAATCTCATTTCGAGAAAAACGCGTTTAAAGATTTAACTATCGATTTTTGCAAGATAAAATGATTAGAGATGCGTATTGGATTATGGGATCGGTTTAATGAATAAAATACAGCGTCTTATTAATGTAGAGCAATATCTTTTTATTGCGACTTCTTATTCTATCAAGAGTCGTCGAAGGACTGAGACTGAGAGTGAGACTGCCGGAGAAAAAAGTCAGATATGCTTCAAGAACAAAGCAGACCCAAAACGACTTCTTATATATACTCTTATGTATATTTTCTTTTACTAATGTAAACTGCGTCGCCTCGATAGTTATCGATAGGCCACACGTGCTCTTTATTCTCACTTCATATGTACACACATACTCTTCAATAATATAACTAATATTCTTATTTATATTCTCTTATTATAAAAGATTATTTTTGCCATATTTCAACAATTCGGCCTTGAAATTTTTACGGGATATTCTTGAAAGTATAAACTGTCGAAAAAGGAAAAAAAAATCGATTTTTTAAAAGTGTCACACTGGTACAGCCCCTTAATACATTTAATTGTAAGAAGATATTTATTTCGCCATATCCAACTTTACCATTTGTTAATAGTTAAAAAATGCTGGTACATAGAAAAATATTGTTTTCTCGGTGTGCATACTGGAATTACATGCTCTGCAGTCTTCCAATGATTCGAAAATCGGTATCGAGTGTCAGAGCTCGTCCCCCGTTACCAACGACGACAGGTCGCTCTCATCTCGCTCACCAGGTGTCATTCATCTTCCGGGAAAGTAACTGCACCGATTTATGTTAGCGAAGGGCTTGCGGGGTAAGAGGAACAGGAAAAAACGGCAAGAGCTATTCTACGCGGTTAATTCATCCTGAACGATTTTATAACGGGTCTAGGCGGAGAGTTCACGTTGAACGTTTTTCTAGATTTGCCACGCCGTTTGTTACGCCACCGGGACTTTCTTGGGACACGCTGAATTATATCGAGATCGTTCACTGCCTGCCTCTCACAGTCGTCGCTTTGTTCTCATCGACACCGAATTACCGTTACCCCCGTCGCGAATTTTTCCGTTCGGCAAATCAAATCGAGCGAGTTGCATTAGCGATCCCCAAAAGTCTTGGCGCCTCTCGCGGCCGAAGGCAGAAGCTCTACTGGTATATTAAACTTGGTCAAAATACTTTGAAAACAATGGACAAAATGTAAAAAACTCGGCCAAGTACGAGTCGGGCCTCGCTCTATTATTGTCCCGTACATATGAAAAATAACTTTAAAAAACTAGATATAAATATCTAGTTTTCCCCTCTGGGGTATCCCTCTCTGGAAGCCCAATTCGAAGGGTCAGCACTGTAAAGAATAAGCGTGTTGTCGGTGTGTTGAAGCAAAACACAACACGCCCACAACGTGTGTAGAACCTGGTTAACGCGTTGAAACAACGTGTTTTACTTATTTTACCGTGTTGAAACAATACGCTCTATACCATTCTTGGTAACAACACGTTTTTAATGAGTTGCCGAAGAACACGCTTAATGTAACACACATGAAGCGTGTCGATTCAAGCCATTTTCTCCCAAACAACACACTTACACTGTAAAAACAAACGCGTTGATTCAAGACGTTTCACGTGTGTAATCGTGTCGCCGTTTTCAACACGGCACCTCATGTGTTGATGTCGTAACGACACATTTTACGCGTGTTGTTTCAATACGCTTCAAGCGTGTTTTAGCAAGTTCAAAGCGTGTTTTTTTCGATACACTTTAGGCGTGTAAACGCTTGTCGCCAATTTCAACATGTTTAAAATGTGTTGAAGGCTAAATCAACACACTTTTTATGTGTACTTGTGGACGCTTGGGAATAACGTACAAGACGTCACGTAGGCATACGTTTAAAAATAAATCAAAAAAGTTTTTCCGTTACTGGTGGTTTATTCCGATGGTTTACTACCATACTTGATGATTTCCAGTCGTCCGGAAATTAATTGCTGCGAATAAATTTTATTGTCCATACCTGGTTTCGAACCTACCTAACCTAGTTACTTCTATACCTAATATACGTACGCTAACCATTGTGCTATCGGCTATACTTGTGGTTTGTCATCAAGAAACGGAATACATGGTTACATTGAAGGAGAAGAGTAATGAAGACATTTCATATTTTATGTATATATGTGTGTGTGTGTGTGTGTGTGTGTTCGTACACCCAAACACACATAAAATGTGAAATGTCTTTATTACTCTCCTGCATAGGTGTGTGTATATATATACATATATGTGCGCGCGCGTGTGTGTATGTGTGTGTGTAATATATACGCACGTGTGCGCATGCGTAAGTGTGTGGCTGAGTCGGCGTGTTATCTGCAATATTGAATACATACGAAAATCAAATTCTTGAATCAAAGTTTTTATTTTTCTTTTACAATATCAACGTACAAATCAACCGTTCATGTTCCATTATGTAAAACTAAAACACCCTTAAGGCGGGATATACATTTACAACGATAAAAAAACGATTTCTTTTTTTTTCTTTAAAAGACAGGTCTATTATGTAGAATAATTTCCAGAAGTATCAAAGTGAATATCGAAAAACTTTAAACGTTATAGCCCGCCAACGCTGTGCCTCGCGGCTCGGATTCGGAGCGGGCGTAAACTTCAAACCCTTTTTTTCCCATAACTGCATTTTCGGAATTGGCGTCCAGGATTACTCAAAAACTTTAAAGCCGATTGAGTTGAAACTTGGTAGAAATATTGATAATATTGCTACCTTCTACTTGACGAGAATTTTTTTTGAAACATCATTTGAAAAACGACTTTTTCAATGTAATTGTTACAGAAATTTTGCGTGAAATGTTAATTTTTTTTTTGTAAATGCGTGCCATTCTCTTAAATTTGATTTTTCTTCATTTGAATTACTGTCAAATATAAACTATACATGTTCTAACTGACATTTTTTTGAATATTTTTGCAAATCAAAGTTTCCAAAAGCTAGACTGCACGCCGATTCGCAACTGCCCTTTGATGATAAATTAATTAAAAAAAATCGTATTGTGTACTTAAATATACTATTAAAGAATACCTACAGTTTGATAAATGTAAAATAATTATTCCTTAATTTAAAAAATCGCTTAAAATTGTAAATTTTTTCCCGCCTAAATGTATATCCTGCCTTAATGGCCGAATAAAAACATGAAGGAAAAAAATGTAATAACGCGGGAGGATATGCAGTATCCGACGCGAAATAGCTTCCCATGACAGTCGACGACTTCCCTCGACGGGGCCCAACATCTTTTCCGATTGATCTGTCAGCTTTGGCAACAGCATGGGATTTCGTATGGTCCCTAGTGGATTCGACATGGATTGTAACGTGGGACGTTTTGAGTTTCTTATGCTGTCCTTTTTTCGCATCCGTACTCGTTGCTGGTTGTTCCACAACCTGAAAAAGTATGATAAATTATTAAAGAAGTATAAAAACATTTGGCTGTCTGTACTTTGATATAGTGAATCGAGAAATTCGTTGGGAAGAGAATCGCCATTCGAACGGATCAGAAAATCTTCACAGCACTGAATAAAAAGTTTTCTGCACAGCAATTAGAAAATGCAGCGAGGAGAATTTGTACCCAAGAGAAACTTTCAATTTGTAGTGAACAGAACATTTTCCCCGAACAAGGAATCTCCTTTACAGAACAGTGTGCTCCTCGAGCAGATCCCTGAACCGGAATCTCTGGACAAAAAGCTTTCTTGGCACCGGACAGGAAAATAGGTCTGCATAGAATTACAAATTTCCTTTGCCCCGAACAGAAATTTCCTTCACGCCGAACAGATAATTTTCTTTGCCCTCGACAGAAAAATTTGTTCGCACACAAAAAAAAATTCCTTTGCCCCGTACAAGCACTTTTCTTCACTCCAAACAGAAAACTTTCTTCGCACTGGACAGAAAACTTGGCCCGCACCGAATAAATAATGTTCTTTGCGCCGAACAAGAAATTTCTCTCACTCCGTACAGGCAATCTTCTTTGCCCTCAACAGAAAAATTTGTCCGCACAGAAAAAAAAAATCCTTTGCCCCGTACAAGCAATTTTCTTTACGTTGAACAGACAATTTTCTTCGCAGTCGACAGAAAAACTGGTCCGCACAGAATAAAGAATTTTCTGTGCCTTGAACAAGAAATTTCTCTCACTCCGAACAGACAATTTTCTTTGACCTCGACAGAAAAATTTGTCCGCACAATAATAATAAAATACTTTGCTCCGCACAAGCAATTTCCTCCATTCTGGACAGAAAACTTTCTTGGCGCAAGATAGAAAAATTGTTCCGCACAGAATAAAAAATTTCGTTTGCCCCGTACAAGCAATTTCCTCTATTCCGGACAGAAAACTTTCTTCGCACTAGATAGAAAAATTGGTCCGCACAGAAGAAAAAATTTCGTTTGCCCCGAACGAGGTATTTCTTTCTCTCCGGATAGACAATTTTTCTTGCCCTGGACAGAAAAATTGGTCCGCACAAAATAGAGAATTTCTTTTGCCCCGAACAAGAAATTTACTCCACTCCAGACAGAAAAGTTGGTCCGCAAAGAATAAAAAAATCCGTTTGCCCAGAACAAGGAATTTCTTTCACTCCGGACAGACAATTTTCTTTGCCCTGGACAGAAAAATTGGTCCGCACACAATAAAGAATTTCCTTGCCCCCACCAAGAAATTTACTCCACTCCGGACAGAAAAGTTGGTCCGCACAGAATAAAAAATTGCCTTTGCCCGGAACAACGAATTTCCTCCACTCCGCGCAGAACATTTTCTTCCCACTGAACAGGAAACTTGGTACGCATAGAATTAAATTTGCCCCTTGCCCCTAAGAAGGATCTTTCTTCACTCTGGATAAAATAATGATCCGCACAAAATAAAAAAATTTCTTCGCAGTGACACTTTATCAAAAACTTATTTTAGATATACGTCAATAAACTGAGTGTTGAACTTACCATGGTTTCACAGAGCAC
Organism: Ophion ellenae; assembly: GCA_963210295.1. Lineage (NCBI taxonomy): Eukaryota > Metazoa > Arthropoda > Insecta > Hymenoptera > Ichneumonidae > Ophion > Ophion ellenae. The sequence continues at coordinate 3,351,346 of OY723392.1, forward strand.
ATTATTTTCTTCATTCGTGTAGGTCTGCTCGACGAGGAAAAACTTATGTGTTTCACTTTTAAAATGACACAATTCGCAATTGAAATCTGTTTCGCAAGTTCGTGCATAACGTAGCGAGGTTATAAAGTCGCTATATGTCATATCAACTCACTGGACGCGTGTTCTTTGTGGTACACGCGTGCAAGTGAGTTGTTTCACGACGCTTCGAGTCGCGTGTACCTACACTATAGTGTAGGTACACGCGGTATTGGTTGGAGTTAATTATTTTTTTCCCAGCATGTTGTAGACATGTTTGTGGTTACAATGTAATTTTTTTGGAAGAAAATCTTTCAAAGTGTTCGTGGTGCTGCAGTTGGTGTTGCATTCCTCCAGCGGCGAGGTCCGAAACGGCGGGATCTCGACCAGGCTCAAATGTAATCTGAAACGAAAAGAAAAAATGTTTTCTTCAAATATATCCAGATGGCTATGGGTTCACGATCCACTTTTCGAAATTTCGAAAAATACGAGAAATGACAGGTTCTCCAAAGAAAACCTCATTTTTCTCTTGAAAAGCAGCATGCTGAAGTTATTGGTATTCACAAATGGTTCATCCAATTAAAAAATGCGATCGTGAACCGAAAATGAATACTGTTTGAACGCTAACTGTGCAAATTTAAGTCAATAGCGTGAAAGTTACTCAAGATATCAATCCCGCCGTGTCAAGATATGAAGTTTCGAGATAATCGCGTTCAAAGTTTTGGTACATATTTTACACGATCTTGTGAAATATTGTCGTCTTACCGCTAGTTAGCGATTCTGGCGCCATATAAGTGTCCTTTCTTCATCATCGAGATCGTGTTGCACACCTAATATATGTAATCGGCGGGCAGTGAGGGCCTCTTTTGAGTGTTCTTGTGCTTTGGTGTCCGCTTACGTTGCACGCGAATCATCCTTAACCCGACGCACACTGTTCCACTAAAAGAGGTGTAACTTCGTCGATTTTTAGAATTTCAGGGTCCGGTTGGTCTTAAAATATTCTTGAAGATTCACACGATAACAATATGCTTTTTTTCTGTCTTTATTCTTAGGTAGGTGCTAAGCTGAAACCACATACGGTGATGATAGCTAAAGAAAGCTTTGTATACTCCTGCTGTAAGCTAATAATGAAAATGTATAAAATTATTGTTATTCAAATATTTAGAATACCAAATGATCTATTTTTGGAGGCGGTACCAGTCAATTGCCAATATTGTCACATTTTTTGCAGGAAAAAGGAGGCGAAGGAAAATAAATAAAAAATATACGATCTACAGTCTTTTTTAAATTTGCAATCCCTTTTTTCCGTGACGTCAATCTCTCGTTCGTGGCTGGCACCGACTCCAAAAATAAGTCATTTGGTATTGTCAATATTTAAATAACAATCATTTTATATATTTTCATCATAAATTTATTGTATTATGTATGCAATAAATTATTATATATACTACATTATGAATCGGCGTTATCAGTATTTGTTGTTTGCATACAGTATATGGTACATAATATACAGAAATTACAAATTCCTAACTAGTTTAGTTTTTGAGATAGACCCCGTAACAACAATGGACTAAAACTGGCAACTTTGACGGCCGCCCATTTCTTTAGTTTTGAAGATAAATAATATATACATATTTGTACTCTACTCAATGAGCTTTAGACAATGACACCCCGCATGCCAGGATGAGATTTTTTTGCTCCTTTTTCATCGATGAGACCCCCATGGAAAATAATCTAATTGAATTTCTAATTCAATATTCGGTTTTGGGTCAACATGTTTTATATATTCAGGGCATGTTTTATTACTACTTTTGGCTGTTACATGGTATTTATTTATTTATTAATCTTTGAAAATTACGCTGGTATGGCACGGTCTTCCAAACGGGTTGCGGCGCATGTTGTCCGACGTCGTGACGCGTTGCGTCGGCAGGATTAATCCGAAAGAAAGCCAACGAAACTTTTTCTTTCATTAACACTCATTCGCAGAATATGAACCAAGAAGCAGTAATAAGTGTTGAAAATCGATGAATCGGTACGCTTCGAAACAAAAAGATTGAATTTTCCAAAAAAAATTGTCTACATTCGGCAATAAAAAATGTTTTTTATTTTATTTTCAGAACCATTTAGGTTCATATTTTAGACAATAAGGTTGTTATAATTTATGCTAAATTTCATCAGAATTGGTCTATTAGTTTTTTAGCTATCCGTCACGCCGGTTCTGAAAATGCCGTTTGGAAGACCGTGCCATACCTCCGCCATGTCTATAGATTAATGAAACAAAAAAAAATACCATGTAACAGCTAAAAGTAGTAATAAAACGTACCCGGAGCCTCAAAAAAAGAGAAGAAATGTTTCCTTAAAAAAAGAATCATAAAAATCAATAAATGTTTTTCTCGCATAAAGGCTCTCCCCCCGTTTCTTTGCGTGGCGACAGTTTCTGAAACTTTCTCAATAGCCGCGACGTTGGATATTTAACATTAAATGCAGACGTATTGGACCAGAGTGTCCGAAATTAGTTCCAATCGTTTCCCCATACGTGACGCTGAGAATAAAAATTTGTTTCGGACGCTGGGCCAGTCTCGTCGGTAATTCACATGTAAATCAAATTAGCGGCATTTATTTCTGCCTTTCAGAAAGCTTCGCAATCTTCGTTACATTGCCGGACACAGCAGATTTTTGACAATCCCCTCCAGTATCTTCATATGAGGGGACGGGACGAAATTAAGTCGAGTATTGAGGAAGAAATGAAACGAAGAAGAGGAAGGTCGCGAGAGTAATCACACGGAATTGAACAATCGTGACTCTTGTCCTCCCCACTTGGACGGCGATCTACAATCCGTGGCGAGGAAGGATCCAGTCTCTTTCGGATACCTTGCGATATCACACCGCAATTCGTGTCGGCTACGGAAATTGAAGATTTCCTCGTCATCAGTCGTTTAATTATCGAAAATAAAAACGGTACGTCTGTTTCGATTAGTTTAGGACCGTTTGAACATCTGGAGACATTCATACCGGCCATTTAAAGGGATTTGAGCGGTCCAGTCGAGTTAAATGACGGTTGATGAATTTGTTTGCCTATCAACCTCGAGAAAATTCATACGAGGCGTAGATTTATTCTGCAGATGCTCATTTTTCATAAAATATATAATTAAAGGGCAAAATTATGAATTTTGTTATTTTTAATACGTAAATGAGAAAAACTTTTGTGTTACTACCAACTTGGAAAAGTATAACATTATCGATACTTTTCTATGAAAAAAATTGCGTCAGCGAATGTTTTATGCAACTCGGAATGAAACTTTGAGTCATTTATAATTACGCCTATTTATTTTTACGTGACAAGATTATTTATTATTACCATTAATTGATATTAAAGTGTTGCCTAATATGGAAACTTCGCAAGGTGTTGACGTTTGCATCGTTGGAATGCAACACTTGATTAATTGATTTATGTATTTTGATTATTATCTAGAATCATTTTTGCAGCTTTTGGTTATAAATTTGTATTAACGATTTAAAAAAAATGTTTCTGTGACTTTCGTAGTCTAAATGTGATAAAACAAAATACGAGAATGAAGGAAAAATCCGTTTTAGTTGCATTTCAACGATGCAAACTACAATACCATAACTTCGGGGACATTGAGGTGCGCAGAAATACTCTTTATATGCCAGCCAAGATTCGTAATCTTCATCAAACCTTAATGGTTCAGATTATACCTTGCTATATGCTAGAATTTTAGTTTATAAAAAGTCCCACGGTTTTGGTAATTTTTGGGCTTTATGTTATTAAAAAAACTAATCTGCTTTTGGTTATTCGCATAACATTTCTACAAATAATATGAATCGACAATAACTGAGTAAATTTTTCAAGTAATTGGCACGATATGCATAGTACATTTTTTTACCGCGGGCTATCAAAGTCAGATGCTCTAATTGGTTTGTATGAAAATTCTGCATAAGATCTTCTTGCATAAAGGTTCCCCAACATTTAAGGTTGAAAAGAAGAATTTTCTGCACAAAACAAATAACGTAGAGTATTTTTTTTTAAACCGGGTCAAAAAAGTTATCATTTGTAGAAGTGGCATGCAAAAAACCAAAGGATTTTGTTTATATTAAAAGAAAGGCATGCAAAAACCAAAGGATTTTGTTTATATTAAAGTTATTATACTTTTATAGTATATTATATTTAATTTTATATTAGATGTTATATTGTAAATTTCTTATATTAAAAAGATCGTTTATATTAAAGAGATATAATCCATAAATTTTCGTGTCTTTCACGATTTTTGTATTGAAAAATATAAATATGGTAGATTCAGAAATTGTGCAGACGGCTGTTTGAAACATCTTCCGCGATGACCACCGCTGCTCGGAAACAAATCATTTGAAACAAAAAATTAAACTCCTTTGATTTTTGCATAAAATGATATAATGCTTGGATGAAGAATTAAACAAAAATGTTGATTTTTGAAATAATGGACGCTGTCCAAAGTCATAAGTATGGATTTTCGGTGGAAAAAAATTCTCCATTTTCGTTGATAAAAAAGCAAGGCATAGAAAAAAATTCCTTCGTCCAAGCACTGCTGTTTGATATCAAAAGAAGCTCGTACAACTTGAAAAAGTCATTTTGAGAAAAACGCCTTTAAAGTTCGCGCATTCGCCTAACCTACCTATAAACGCCCATGACTTCCTCAATTTCGGACGGATCAACTTAAAATCCTCAGAGAACATTTTTAACATCTTATATTTTGAGAATCCGTCGAATATTCGATCCAATTTCGTCGAATATTCGATCCAATTTCGTCCAAAAATCGATATATTATCGTAATCGATATCGATATAAAATTTTTAGCCAGGCGTAAGGCTTTAATTGTCTCCTTAAACAGCCTTCTTACTCGAGCTTTTTCTTAACGCAACCACTCAGATCTCTTCCAATCCGAATCTAGCTAGAATCCCCCCCCCCCCCCAGCCGCTCGACACTGAGAAATAAAATCCTTGATCCAATATCATAGGTGTTATTGAATGAAGTTTCGTTGATTCAATTGTAAAATTGTTCGTGTAAATAATCGGATTTATTAGTCCAAACAAAACGCTATTGACTTTAATAACATGATAAAATTAAAAGTTTTTAATCATTCAAAAGATATATTGTTAGCCGAGAACAATGTATTATTGAAACCATCACAAAAATTATCGCAAACAAATTAGATAGTTTTGAATGCATTTTCTGGAACGAACAAAAAAAGCGTTTCAATTCATAACATGAATATTGTTGATTCGAATACACAAGAAACATTGAATTTCGCTCGTTTGATTCAGATAAAATTTCAATTGAGTAAACATCTTATTTAATTTTTTTCACCATATCCGATATTGATTTTCAAGTACATTATTCGTTAAAATATTAATATTTTATTTTGATTGGAAAATATTAAGCGAATGTCTTAATTGGTTAAAAAATTATGCGAAAATAAAATTTGTTTCTTGCGCATTTGGTTGAAAAAATGCAACCGAATCATGTCCGAGCGCCACCGAAATTATAGGTGTGAGGAAACCCGTAAGTTCTCGAAGTAACCGCTAGAAGCCGCACCCGCGCTCGTTTCTCGTAAGCGTAGCGCGAACCGAAAATCTACTTAAACGCCGGAGAAACTCTAAAGACTATCGCTTCTTAGCCTGTGGCTAAGATCAAAGTGTACTATCTGTTCTTATCAGTTGAATATCTGATATTCTCTTCATGGATATTCCATTGGATATCTGATAATGTCTGGACTATTATCGTGGATGATCATTCTAATGCTCACTTTTTATTTAAGATTTTAAATAAATTGAAAAACTCACGTCTCATGGCATATTCTTTTCGATGTAGTAAAGAAATAATTCATTCTATTGATTATATTTTTGTACGAAATAAAAAATGTTGTATCAACCGCTTAATTATTTCATCCATAGATCTACGGATTGTATATAGAATGATTTCAATAGAATATAATTTTATTTGAGGGATAATGTAGATATTTAGAGAACAGAAGAGATTTAAAAATAAAACAATATGTTGTTTGAATCAATCACATTTTTCAATATTTTATAGTATTGTAACAATCTAATATATCGGTGGCACTCCGCGATCAGACATTTATTTCAATCGACCATTTTTTTTTTTTTTTTTTTTTTTTTTCATTTTTTTTTCTCAGTGTCGTGATTCCGAATTTCACGGAGCCGCCGTGAGAATTTTTCGTCTGTCAAACCGCACCCTTCTACGTGACGTTTGCCAACTGCAATTTGTACAATTCCAGCAAAGCAGAGGATCCAAAGGGCGCCCTAATCGTGAGTGTCGACGAACGGCTAAAATGGCTACAATCGGACGTACCTATGCAGTAGGTAAATCACCTCCGAGAGTCGTCCAAGTGCCGGCGATTGCGATGACACGGGTGGCCATTTCGTGTGATTGTAAAGTGCCGAGAAAAGTAATTGGCGGTTATTGTTTCGAGGAACGCGAGTTTGAAATGTGTCGTCAATGGTCTCGGTGACGGAAGAACAAAGTGGGTCGTCGTTCGGGGGAGTAATGCGAAGACGTCGAGGTATCGGGAGTGCCATTGTTGGCCTAACCATGGGCCTTTTGCTCGGTTTTTTCATGCTCAATTATCGTACGATTGGTTGGAGAAGGTTGGAGCTGCGCAACAGCGTGACAACGGTGAGCAGCGAGGACGACGAGATGGCGGGCGTTGGCGCGCGCGAGGAAATGGCCGCGGCGGCGACGGTGGCGCCAGCGGAGGTGGTGAGCGAGAACTCGCCAGCGAAACGCGGCGATGCCTCGCGGAGTCTCCTCTACGTTGGTGTGATGACGGCCGAGCGTTATCTCGGCACAAGAGCGAAATCCGTTTACGAGACTTGGGGCAAAGACGTGGCGGGGAAAATCGAATTTTTCTCGTCCGAAAATTCCTTGCTTCCGGAAAATTGTTCGGAATTGCCGTTGGTGGCGCTGCCTCGCGTCACCGATGTTTATCCACCGCAGAAAAAATCCTTTCTCATGCTTCAATACATGTGGAAGAATTACGGAGATCGGTTCGAGTGGTTTTTACGGGCCGACGACGACGTTTACGTCAGAACGGACAAGCTGGAAAAGCTATTGCGCTCCGTGGACTCGAGGAAAGCAATGTACATCGGCCAAGCTGGTCGTGGCAGTAACAACGAACGCGGTCACCTCTCCCTCGAGTACAACGAGAATTTTTGCATGGGAGGACCCGGTGTTGTTTTGTCGAGGGAAACCCTCGGCAGAATGGTACCGCATATTAAGCACTGCTTGAAAAATCTCTACACTACTCACGAGGACGTCGAGATTGGACGGTGCGTCCAAAAGTACGCCGGAATTTCTTGCACTTGGAGCTACGAGGTATGTTATTGTTATTATCATTATTGGCAACTTTAACGTGAATATTACGCAGCTGGTAGGCAGCTGTGAGTAGGGCCCTTTTCGGGCTGCCTACAATTTAACTGTCAGCTGATGATCTCTGTCGTTAGCGTCCACCGCCATTGTCGTTATCGTTGCAACACTTCACTAGAAAGTCCAAAAAAGCGTTTTTCGGGAATTTTTTTAGAAGGGAAAAAGCAAGTGAGCTCCGTAAACATTGAGGTATCTGTTGATGTATATTTGAAATTAATAAAACACACTTTTCAACATGAAACAATCAATGACTGCAGATTTATCAGCCTATTCCATGTGCGTCTTAGCACTGCAGTCCCCAATCGGCGAGAAAGATGCAGCTCGTAATTCTTTACTGCACCAAATAAACCAATAAAATGTTCAATTGTCATACATTTTTCTTCTGGGTGAATTAAGAAAAAGCTGAAAAAAATCGTGAAATTATAACTTTTCTCAGGTTTGAAAAAAATGAGTTCAAAAAAATACTTTAACGTGCTGTGAAAATTATTTTGAAAAACTTTTTCAACGACTTTTTTAATTCACTTGGAAGAGATTTTCATACTGAAGAAAATAAACTTTGGTTTGATCAATAGGTCGTTTAGTTTTTTTTTTGCTATCACGCCCGCCAATTTGGAAAAATCGTGAAAATTAAAACTGGGGAAAACGCGCTCCAAAGTTTTCAATAGGAGGAAACATCAATATTAAATATCAATCGCTTCTCTGCTTTTGGCCTTGCATCTTCGAAAATATTTACAATTGGCCTCTGTAAATTTGTAAATATATTTTTGGATAGTTGATCTATCGATTAAGCAAATTAAAAAAAAAAACGATTTTTCGGACCTCCTTATTCAGGCTCCCGCCTTAAGGAACTGGGAATAGGGAAGTGACAGCTTTAGGATGAAGGCGGAAGGAATAGGGTTGTTTCGCGTACGAAAGCACATTAAGGGGGGCGATACCTTTAGGCAAGGAAAAAATGGCTGATTTTCATAATTTTTTTTTAAAAGGAAAGCTTTCCTCACCATTGTTGAGGCTTAGGGTATGTTTTTTGACTTCTTTTGGCTGTTACGTGGTATTTTTTAAAAATCTTTAATAATGGCGATGATATGGCACGGTCTTCTAAACCGGTTGCGGCGGATGTCGTCAGTCGGCGTCACACGTAGGTAGGCGGTAAATAGTATGATTTTATGTATGTTTTACAATTTTTGTATTGAAAAATATTCTAGTGCTTGGACGAAGGATTTGATAAAATATTGATTTAAAAAAATGGCCGCACTCCAAAGTAAAAATATGGATTTTTGCTAAAAAAAACCCTCTATTTGCGATGATGATAAAAACTATGCATCGAAAACAAAATTGCATCGTTCAAGGACGGTTTTTTGATATGTAAAAGAAGCTTGTGAAGTTTGAAGTTGATGGGTGCGGTGATTTTTCAGCCGATTTTGAAAAAGTATTTTTGAGAAAATCGCGTTTCAAGTTCGCCAGTCGGCGGAACCTACGTATAAACGCCCATAACTCCTACAATTTTGAACGAATCGATTAAAATTTTTTTTGAGAATATTTTTGACGTGTCGTATTTTGAGAATCCCTCGAAAATAAAAAATCGATGTTTTCAACCATTAGAACCCTTGATACTTTGATTTCTATTATAACTATCTTCATGGTTATTTTTAATTATCGTATATATAAGGTATTTATAGACCTTCACTAATTACCAGATTCAACTTACCTTTCACGCATCCTCGGCCATAATAGAACTCTGAACCGTCCTTCAAACTGATGCTTTTGAATCATTTCAACGCAACTACTTACCATCCTTATGTAACTTGAATGGAGACTCCGTTTCACCCGAGCCTCATGAAAATCAAAATCCATCACGTTCGCATCGGACCATGCGTAAATGTAGGATCCCGTAGCATGTTAAGTGCCCACATAATTTTAATATTCAATGAAATCGTAAACACTTTTCGATTCGATTTATTTTTTATTTAACAATAGCACTTTACAAACGGCAATAATTATCGATATTTGTCAGATGCAATTTTCCGAAGACGTCACAAATACTCCCAGATATAGAAGGTGGTCTAATTAAAAATAAATTTTCAAAAATGTCCTCCGAAATTAATTCCCCAGCAGCAACCACAATAATTTTACTCGTCAGACTCACTGCACGCCATTGTTATGAGAAATTTTAGAATTTTCAACGAACAATAGCCTGTCGGACGTATTCTTTGATAAACGGACGAAATTATAAGGACTTCGAACGGCCACGGATCCTTTAGGGGGGACCTTAACCTTTAGGCGAGTAAAAAATGCTGATTTCCATGATTTTTTAAAAAGTGAACATTTATTTCTAATTTTTGAGACGTCGGGTATTTTTTTTTACAACTTTTAGCTGTTACATGGCGTTTTTCATTAATCGTTGAAACTAGCCGAGGTATGGCACGGTCTTCTAAACGGGTTGCGGCGGATATTGTCAAACGGCGTGACACGTAGCGTCAGCGGGATAAATCGGAAAAAAACCAATGAACATTTTTCTTTCATTAACACTTATACGCAGAGTATAGACCAAGAAAAAGTGAGAAATTTTGAAAATCGATGAAATGGTACGCTTTGAAACAAAAAAGATTGAATTTTCCGAAAAAATGGCTACATTTAACAATCCTTTTTTAATTTTACATTTAGGAACATTTAGGTTCATATTCTAGACAAAAAGATTGGGAAGATTTATACTAAATTTCATTAGAATTGGTCGATTATTTTTTGAGCTATACGTCACGCCAGTATTGAAAATGCAGTTTAGAAGACCGTGCAATATCCCCGCCGTTCTTAAAGATTAATAACATTTAAAAATACCATGTAACAGCCAAAAGTAGTAATAAAACATACACTAAGTCTATCAAATGGTGAAGAAATCTTTCCTTTTTAAATGAAACCTCGAAAATCAGCAAATTTTTTTATTTATTTTCTTTCGGGCATCTCGCCCTTGGAAATCCTGACTTCAAGGACATTCATTATTTATGATCAATAAGCATTTATATATAAATAATAGCAATGAAATATATCAATATTGATAATTCCAGGAATGTATATCAGTGTTAATAATTGCAATAACGAATACGGATCTGTGTAATAGAACAGAGACAGTTTTGAGGCACCAATTGCTCACTAACGTCACTTTATTGGCACAAATGAAGAAAAAAGAACTGTTTTTTTATCGAGCACTTTTTTTGCGGTGAAAAAAGTTTCAGAGTACTTGGTCTTATATATACGAACACGCACGCATGGCTAGTTACGTTCAAGCAAATTTTTCCAAGCACGTCATGTCATGAGAATTAAATCAACCTGGCCGTTGACCCGTTTCCAATGCTTCAATAATTGTGCCGAGGGACACATGAGTCTCCATCACTGGTATACGAGCGCCTGCCTCGTACACATTACTATATTTTGATAACGCACGTTATTGGAGGTCCACGCGTTAGCACAGGATATGTATCGGATTTTCATCCTCCGTATCATGTTATCAGCATATATTATTCATCATACGTATATCAAGCATGTTTCGTTCGTATTTGGAAAGCCAACTTTTACGGGGTCTCAAAAAAATCGACGTATCCCGATTCGAAATTTTCAGCCCATTTTGCCCCTCCATATCCTCACAGTGGTAGAAGATAAAGGCAGTAAAGTACCCGAGTCGAAATTTTCACCCTTTTTTAAAGGCCTTTGATCCTATGTCAGCCTCACTTGAGTCTATCCCGAGTTGAAATTTTGTCCCAAATATATATATCCCGAGTTGAAATTTTGAAAAAGACTCAAGTGAGGCTGGCATAGGATCAAAGGCCTTTAAAATAGGCTGAACATTTCAATAGTTTATAATACTGTTATTACTACTTTTGGCTGTTACGTGGTATTTTAAAAAATTTATTAATATTTAAAAATGGCGGCGGTATGGCACGTTATTCTAAAGGGATTGTGGCGGGTGTTGACCGACGGCGTGATACGTGGCGTCGACGGGGTTAATCTGAAAAAAACGAACGAAATTTTTTCGTTTCCCAACACTCGTACGCAGGATATGAACCAAGAAAAAGTGAGAAATGTTCAGAATCGATGAAATGGCACGCTCTGATAAAAAAGATCGAACTTTCCGAAAAAATGACTATTTTTTGCAATAAAAAATTCTTTTCTTTTCTAATGTTACAAAAATGTAGTTCCATGCTTTATACAATAAGGTTTGAAAGATTTATACCGAAATTCATCAGAATTGGTCGATTAATTTTCCAGCTATACGTCGCGCCAGTTTTGAAAATGCAGTTTAGAAGACCGTGCCATACCTCCGCCATTGAAAAAGATTAACAATTTTTAAAAATATCCTATAACAGCTAAGAGTACTAATAAAACATACCCTAAGTCGCAAAAATTGTGAACAAATTTTTCCTTTCGAAAACAATCATGAAAATCGGCAAATTTATCCTCGACTAAAGGGATTTTCTTGCTTAATCAAAGCTCGCATCGTTGGAACGTAACGAAAGCTCTCTTTCTCATTTGATTTATATTGTAAATGACTAAATGAATATCTTTAAAAATTGTCAAGGGATTTTTGTTGGCGAAATCTGCCAAAAATAATTGAAGGAATTCAACAATATAAATTTTCATTGCATTCGAACGATGCAATTTTCAACCTCATTAATCAATATTAATCGAACCTAGTTTGTAACTTCTTTTTGAGATTTGTAAAAACTTATTTATAAAACAACTGGATTTTTTTTCTTCGCTTTTTGGATTATGGGAGGACACCACTGTGACGAGCCGAAAAAAGTCGTTTTTCCCATTTTTTTGTCTACTAGATTATTTTTTTGGGATTTGGTCAAAAAGTATGTTGTTAAGCATGCATTGAACTTGACAATGATTGGTCTGAAAAACAAAATAAAAAATGTTTTATAATCCATATAAATGTAGTTCTCATTGTAGGTAGCACGTTTCGAAAAAAAATCACAGAATGGCGGGGTTTAAGAAAAAGTACAATTTCAACGAAATTTTTACTTATTTTCTGGGGCTTAAAAAAATTTGATTAAAAAAAGGTTACGTACAACGATGGCTCTGCAATTGCGACTTTTTTCAATTGAAAATCGGTCAATTATAGCTAGAGTTATGATTCCGGTCAGGCCGAGAAAAGTCGTTTCAAGAATCGTAATCAAGCATACGTAAATCTTTGCGCTACCTGCTCTCACTAAATTGTTTGTAACTTGGTCAATTTTACATATTTTAACTTGAATTTTTTTTTCACATATTCTTGAATATGTATACTTTAAGAAAACGCAACCAAAAAAATCGATTTTTTCGACTTGTTACAGAGGCGGCCCGCGTTAACCTCGACACACTAAACTCAAAGACGAAATCGTGAAAAACGAGTCTTTTTTGCTTCGAATGATCGTTGGGTATAAATCATGCCAGCGGTCCATGCAATGTGCGCATACGTGCATACGTAATTATATATATATATATATATATATATATATATATATATATATATATATATATATATATATATATATATACATACATGTATCTATGTGTGGGTTGAAGTCTGGCTTGAAGCTTTTTTACGCGTTTTTTTTTCCTCGTTACATTCACATATCCTTTTATAATTACCAATCCTGGTGTGAGGCGTGACGCAAGGAAAAATCGGCAAGTCGTGAGCGCACTCGTGTAAGAGAAGGAAAAAAAATCTTCCAGCGAACGCGTCAGTTTTTCTTTGCCTTCGTGCTTATCATTTACACGCAATTATTCATCTCGTTGACGATGACATGGCGATTGAAACGATAAATGATCCATTAATCGAAAAGCGACACTACAATCGATCAGGAGAAGAACAAATTTCGTAAAAAATCACATTTCACTTGTTGTCCAATAAAACGATTTGTGAAATGTCCTTTTTCAAATAAATCAATAATTGACATTAATTATCAAAAAATTATTATTAACTTCTCGGATCTTCGAAATTTGTTCGTCGTTGGAATAAAAATGTTCGATACGTTCCAATCGTCTCGCCTCTCTGCGCGTTTTTATTAAGGCCCTTCGGTCTCTCCTTTTTTTGCTCTATTATCTCGTGAATTCGAGATGATAAAGCGGATTGGAAGAAAAAGAGAGAGATAAAAAAGAACCGAGCCGACAACCCCATTGACTTTGTGTATCACGATGGAACAGACGCGTTATTCAGATTCGATAATTCGCTGATAAGGCAGAATATATTAGACTGATAATGCATTATTTCAGCACTTGTCTAAGTCTGCTTATCTAATTCGTTATTTTTTTTTTTTGAGCTGGCCCCCTGTTTCGTAATCTTTGAGGGAAAAAGACGGGGGAAAAAATACGGCGGTAAGTCGCGTCTTTTGAAACTCGTGGAACACTTGTGTGGCTGCATGTTTGACCAGACACTCGCGCATTTAAAACGTAATTTACACAATGTGAACGTACACATGGAGAGACGAAGAAAGAGAAAGGGGGGAGGGGCAGAGAGAGAGAGAGAGAGAGAGAGAGAGAGAGCCAAATGCTCTTCTCGCAGTACAAATCCTCACACGTTTGCTCAATGGCAATATTGTTTGCGCACACATCGCGAAACAGCGCGAACAAATTTGATTTTCGATTCAGCGCTTAATGGAACACTCCGTTCGTAATTTCGGAGAGACGAAATACGGCAGCTTCGATTCAAAAAGTAATTTCAATATTTTAATCGTCAGCGGGTTGGCTGGTAATTCAATCTTCGGCTTTTGAAGATTGACTTGAGGCGTTAAATCTACGTGGCTCACTGGAAAAAGAGGCTTTTTGGGATTTTTTTGAGCATTCGAAAAAAAAGAAATCAAAATGAGGTTCGGAAGATTTTTTTCAACATGCGTTGAGGTACACAAAAAGGTTTTTCTACGGAACAAAATACAATATGGGGATATACAATCAGTCATAGCTACACTAACGCGAAAAATCACTCAAGTGCCCGCCTTCGATTTTGTTGAAACTCATATATGTGATAAAGCATTAAAAACTATTAGACACGTATTTCTTCTTATCTGCGGAAAAACGGTTCTAAGGGGGGAAACCACCCCTCAAAGAAAGGCGTGTTCTTTTAATGTTTCACCCAAAATGTCCTTTCTACATCATTCTTATGATGTCTATACATAATTTAAGCCGATTAAAAAACCATCAAAAAATTCTTTCTACTCGGATGTTACGCCTAAAAATAAATATTATTTTCCGAACAAAAAAAAGCTTTTTCCGACGAACAATTTCAATAAAAAATGTTTGTTTTAATTTTTCGCCCCGAATTCCCTTTCTATATCATTCTTATGATATCTATACATAATTTAAGCCAATTAAAAAACGACCAACCCTTCTTTTTGCTCGGATAAATATGATGATAATAAATAAATGTGATTTACTAAAAAAAAAGCTTTTCGCGACAAAAAAATCTCAAGATGTGTGTCGTAAGCGGAAACAAGTGTTCTCCAAAGTGAATTTATTTCACGATGTACCTGTGCGTTTTATCGTCAATTGAAATATTGGCATGAGAGGGTTCTGGTTGTAAAGTAAAATGGATGGAGAATAAAAACGATTGCTAGAAACAGCAGGAGCAGTGAGAGAGAGAGAGAGGGAGAGAGAAGATAAGAATTGACGGTTCTTCACTTTTGCGAGGTCGAGCAAAAGGTCTCGCAACCTTCTCGATCAATTTGACACCGGTAATACACATTTAAGCTTATACGTTTATACAGAGCATTTCTGCACATGCTACCGCACATACACACACACACATGTATGTATATATATATATATATATGTATGTATGTATGTATGTCGTATATATGTAATAGTACGAGCGATTGCATCCGGCATTTACTTTACGAACACCCGTGGACAACCAGACCTTGTTAATTCCACCTCCCATCTATATTCATAAATGTACATATATTTATATGAAATTGGACGATTCAAGACTTTCCCTCCGTACAAAGACAATTTTCACGAGCTCGCCATAGACATCGTCCTATTCGGGCGAATGATATACAGTCGAACCTCGATATAACGATTTGTCCATTCCCTTCCGATAGACACCCGAAACGTTGATACAACAACATAATAATATACATTGTGCTCTAATTGCTAATTTCTTGTAAAAATTGCTCTAATTTAAACTCAAAAAATATGTTCTAATTGAAAATTTTTACTTTCTTTAAAAAATATCCCTATATTTCTAGTACTGATATATTTTTTAAAGAACATGATCTCGGTATAAAGAAACCTCGATA
Organism: Ophion ellenae; assembly: GCA_963210295.1. Taxonomy (NCBI): domain Eukaryota; kingdom Metazoa; phylum Arthropoda; class Insecta; order Hymenoptera; family Ichneumonidae; genus Ophion; species Ophion ellenae. Next base: position 3,367,072 of record OY723392.1, read on the forward strand.
TAAGGAAAACTCGATATAACGAACTTCCCTAGTGATTCCTTATATCGAGGTTCGACTGTACAATAATTCCAATCGAGAATTCATCCCACAAATGGTGCTCGGGTATAATAATATTATCTGAATTACATCTGAGTTATTTTCGTGTCGCGGCCACAATTGTCTCGTGTTGTCAATTTGAAACGTCAATGATCCGCAAAGCATCCGGAAATAAATATAACACGTGGTAGCTCTGTGAGCTTATTTTTTCAATTATTTATCTCTTTATCCGCTTCGTTGAACTAATAAAGTTAAATATGTTGGACTTATTGTAGACGAAACAGTTATTCGATAATACACTTTTATTGCGTAGTTATTATTAGATCTTACTAAAAATAGACACTAGGGTAATAATAATACCGGCAATGATTATTTTTTAACGTTGTGTCCATTTTCAATGTAAATAAAGTAAAATATGAATATTATTATTAAATGTTATTAAACATGATTAAATTAAATTACTATTAAATGTCTTTAATTTATTATTACTATGAATTTAGTTTTGAATTTAAATTAAATTTAAAAAACAATTTTTTTCTCAATATTATTTTTGTTTGGGTTCATTTGAGGCTGTTGCGCAGCTTCATGCGAGAATTCATTGAGAAAATAATTGTAAGGAAAAGCACGACCAGATGCTCCGTGGATAGTATCGTAGGATGTTTCACCGGGAATGGAAGCGAGTATCGTTTATCTTACGAATTATTTTTGTCCCCGGGGGGGGGGGGGGGGGGGGGAAGAAAAATCGTAATTTTAGTTCCATGTTTAAAAAAAAAACGAGCTGGTGAGTGAGTCACCGTCCATTCTGGTGGCGACCGTGTTGTGCTCCTGTGATTCGATCCAAAATCGAGCGAAAATGATGGCTAATTCATTCGACGACGGACCTGACCATCGTTTCATGAAATAGTGGAAAAAAATGTCGGTGCTGCTGAATGATGATTGGTCTGCTTATTGTTATTATTTCAATGCATACAAATCGATGAAAAATTGACTTCATAATCCGGTATATCGTACTTTTTAAGCCACAAATAGAAATAGGAAAATCGTTGGATGTTAACAGATTAATAATTATAGTAGTAGTAGTAATTTATCAATTACACACAATATATATATATATATATATATATATATATATATATATATATATATATATATATAATTAGTAATTAATAATTAGTAAATTACTACTACTACTATTAGTATATACATCGGGTGTCTTATTTTCAATCTTACACCTGATTTATCTCGATAAGTTCTGCTCCGATCAATTATTGAGTACAATAAAACTTTTAGGGTTCAAAGGGGAAAGTTCACAAAAAAAAATTTTTTGGTCCCAAATTCAAAGTGGCGACATTAAGATGACATACATGTTTTTAGCAAATGGGATCGTGAAATTTGTTCGCCAAAAAACGTGTCCGCCCAAAACTAACAACTTTTGTGGGAAAAGTTTTTTGATAACGTTCATCATTTTTAGGTTAGAATACCATTTTTCAACATCTCCGGTGTAAGTGTGCGCGTGTATGTGCGTGTGAGATTGTATGGGTTTGTTTGTCAACCCAAACAAACCCAGCAGGCATTAGGTCTTTGCGGTTCGTCATTTCCGGTACCAACAAACCCAAACAAACTCACACTTGGGTTTCTTGGACACCAGAGTTGCGAGCGAAAGTAGTACAAAAAAAATCTCAGAGGACATTTTTGAAACAATTCCAGGCAATCCTGTATACTCTTACGCAACTTTTTATATCTTTTACATTTTCTCTTAAACCCTATAGTTCTTGAGTTACGTTGCATTTTCCAAACTTGTCTTTTTTAGACCAAAATGAAATAACTTTGCGAAAAAAATCGTACAAAACTTTTCAAAAAACGAAAATGGAGCTCCTGCTACCCCGTTCAAGTTTATCATGGGTGAACATGACAAAAATTTGTTTCCATAATTCCAATTACAATTTTTTCCATAAGCCCAATTCTCGATGGTCGAAAAAATCCGAAAAACCGTCACGTACAAAAGTGCGTACAGGGTCGAAAAAAAATCATAAAAAATATTTCAAAAAAGCCAAACAAAGCTGAATTTGTTTCCTTTAAAACGCCGTTCGGTAAATTGGGTTATCTTTTTTTTTTGACGAAGCTATGTAATTTTTAGTGCGGCAAAAAATATCGACTGGTGTATACAAACTTTTGAGCGGCAGAGTATATATACAAATGTATATTGATATAGAGATATGTTTCTCTTGATCCCTCTCTCTCACTCTATTCTAGTCATCTGAGAAAGTCAGATGCGCAACGATGAGGATGTTGGTCATCAAATCCAAGCGAATGGCAACCACGCCAACCCGCCAACTATCTCGAACAAGCCTCTATGTAAATTCCATTAATTTTCTTCTCTATTCACGCGTATATCGATCCCTCGAGCCCAGAGTGCCGTAAATCTTGCTCGTGCGATCGGGATACGCCATTTTCAATGTAAGCCGATCGTTTATGAAGTATTTTCGACGGTCGCCATATTTATTTCAATTTGACCTCGGTTACAGGAAGGAACAATAAATGCGAATTGAATACACCGTGTCATTGATTGCACACTTTTAAATTCTTTTTCCTAAAAATCGAAGATTCCGAAGGAATAAATTGTAAAAAAATCAATTATAAAAAATGTAATTATAAAAAAAAATAAGGATATATGTTTTTTTAAGAAATTCAATCATAAAAAAATAAGGTATATTTTTTTATTTAAAATACAAATTTATTTTTTCAATTTTACATTTTTCCAGATGGCGAAGATATTTCATCATAATGGCAGTGGCAAGGGGGCCTACACCGGTAATCTCAAGAGGGAGGAAGTTCATCGAGCCATTACCTTGCATCCTGTCAAGAATCCCATGCACATGTACAGAATTCATAATTACATGAGAGTGAGTGAAATACGTTTATCGGATTTTATCGTTTTTCGCGATTCTTATGAATTCAGCAATAAGGCCGGAAAAAGGCCGCGATGTTTTTTTTTTTTTGTTCGCTCACGATTTACGATATCACAGGGACTGAAGATTCAAGACCTCCAACAAGAGAAAATACGATTGCTGAGGGACGTCCGTACAGTAACGAGAGAATTGGAAACGAGCTTTACGGACTTCGAGAAACGTCATCTCGCCAAAAACGTCGCATTTTTTCCTAAGCTTTCCGACTTTCGAGAATTTTCCGAAAACTATCCCGGCGATACGGAAATCTTGGGTAAGATATTTAATTATTGTATAAAATAGTGCAGGATACGAATTAATTTTCTTCACAGACCTCCATGTGAGAGAGTCTGATTAGAATGAACCAATACTACACATATTTTCTATTTCACGCCCTTAAGGGCGTGAAACAGGGGTCTTAAAGTTTGTACGAGACAACGTATTTTTTGTCAGGTCTGCTCGAAACTTTGCGTAAATGCTCTATAATACAAATAATTGAACATGTATTTCAGCATTTTCTAAAATTCTACTCTTGAGAAGGTTCAACGGGGGGATTAAACTTTGGATAAGACAACATATTTTATTGACAGGTTTACTTGAAACTTGGCGTAAACATTCTACAATACAAATAATTGAACACGTATTTCAGCATTTTCTAAAATTCGACCCTTAAGAGGGTTAAACGGGGGTGTTAAAGTTTGTATGAGACAACATATTTTTTAGGCAGATTTGCTCGAAACTTGGCATAAATACACTAAAATACAAATAATTAAAATTGGCTTTTAGCATTTTTCAAAATTCAACTTTTAAGGGGGTTAAAGGGAGTGTTAACGTTCTCATGAGAAAACATATTTTTTCACCAGATTTACTTGAAACTTACCAAATTTATTTTATATAGAACACTATATATTTTCTTCGCTGTTCGGTGCGTGTAGGCACTCAAGTAGTATTTTTAACCCCTTTACTGCGTTTGATTGGGTTGGCATAAATTCACCAAACAAACCCAAACAAATACATATTCAATTATTCGCGTTGGAGTGTATTTATACCAAGTTTCAAGCAAATCTGACCAAAAAATATGCTGTCTCACATAAACTTCAAAAACCCCGTTTCAGCCTCTTAAGGGTCGAATTTTGATTTTTACCACTCTTGAGAAAAGTCTTATTTTGGGTAAAATATGAGGAAAAGGTGAAACTGTCGAATAAAAATACTTTGGAAAATGCATTTTTTACCCACCTCGGTAGATGTAGAACGTTGCCAAACATTTTTCAAAGTCAGGAATACAGTTTTAAGGCTCCTGTGACGACTCGAAAATCAGGGTTACTTGAAAAAATTAGTTTTGAAGGAATCAGTGAGATGATTGAAAAGTCCGGTCAGACATTGTTGGAATTCACAGTCCTTTGAATGTGTGCGTGTGTACAATTTACATCCCTACGATACGATACGACACCCTACGCACACGTCCCACGATCGTTAGATCAAGATTTTTTTTATAAACATTTTATTCACCACCGGCATTAGCGTAACTTAGCATTCCTAACATATCCTATAGCATAACCTTACATTCAAAGAACTGTGAATTCCAACAACTCCAATCGTTCGTCGTATCATGAAAAACGTTCAGTGCTATAAAAAAAATCTAACAATTTTTTTTCGATTTTTTTTAATTATTTTTTTTTGTAAAAAAAAAACTTTTATTAAATTCATTTTTTTTGTCAAAAAAAAAAACTTTTTTTCTTTCATTAAACAAAAATTTGTTCCCGTTGTTCAACAATCAACATTTTTTAGCACCGGAAATTCGGATCAGTGCCAAAAAAAATTGTGATTCTCAAAAGTCGAATAAAAGGTGGTAGATTTAGCCTTTAATCGATTTTTGGCATAAACCACAATTTCGATCATTCGGACACAATGAAAAAAAATCGCAGGGGTTTAAACTTTTGAGGGCTTTTTTAGGATACTTTGAGGTCATAAAAAAACCGATTTTTTTTTTGTCTATTCGATATTGGCAAAATAATCCTTAGTTAAAAGAATATTCGTAAATATGCCATTTTTCACGTTTTTTAAAATCCATTTTCCCACATAAAAAAAAGTCTTGATAAAAAAATGATAAAAGCATCTTATAGAGAATACTTCAAAGTTTCCAAAACGCTCTGGTTTTTTTCTGTGCTACCATTAGTCTCCGAGTAATCAGTCATCAAAGTCAAAAGTGTCATTTTTGCTTTGAACATCGATAACTCAGCGAGAAAAAATCGTACAGAGCTCTCCCACCGCTTAAATTAAAGGGGAAGAATCCAGCTAGACTAGCCTTTTAATCCGATCATTCAAAAAAAAATTATTAAAGTCCGTGCAGACTGTGAAAGATGAGCAAAAATTGTGGTTTTTTTAATTTAGTATTTTTGTGGCTACTAAAAATTGGCTGATGCGAAAAATGTTTGACTTCAAGATCTCAAAACTACAACACAAGGAGGACCACAAGGAGGTAAAGTGTTGAACATCCCTAGTGTAAATGTGCGTGTGTATGTAGGTGTGAGTTTGTTTGGGTTTGTTTGGGTTCGTTTGATAACGGTAGTGACGAGCCGCAGAGACCTAACCCTTGTTTAGGTTTCTGTGGGTTTGCTTGATAACCCAATCAAACCAAAATGGACTCAAACAGATGCAAACAAACTCACACGTACACACACTTACACTTGAGATGTTAAAGACCCCTCGATACATATTGGATAGCGCTAAAATAGTCGAAAATGGTGTTCCAACCTAAAAATGATGAACTTTATAAAAAAAAATCCTACCAAAGCTGTTATTTTTGGCCTGACAAGTTTTTTGGTGAACAAAGTCATGCCTCCATTTTTTTTAAACATGTCGTCCATCTTAATGTCGCCATTTCGAATTTTGGACCAATTTTTTTTAGCGTCTACCCTTGAACCCTAAAAGTTTCACTACACTCAATATTTGATCGGAGCAGTAATTTTCGAAATAAATCAGGTGTAAGATTAAAACGGGACACCGTGTGTGTATATATATATATATATATATATATATATATATATATATATATATATATATATATATATATATATATATATATATGAATCACTCGGGTGTTACGATCGACTTGAGCAAATTGAGTGCCAGCCGAGGCTTCGACGAATCACACAGTTGAAAGGAGACACGCTCCGTTTCAGCCCATCAGACCGTCGAACAATCTTTGTATAATTTCCATTATGCACCATAACATACGTAATTGATATTACCTCGTGTCATCATGCCACAATATCGAGATTCGTGAAGCGAAAAATGTATCGTTCAACATAGATCGCTGTAATATGTCACAAAGACTTCACGATAAACTTCCCCTTCAGGATGATATTGAAGTTTGCATCGTTGGAATGCAACGAAAATTCATCTTGACTTTTTCATATCTTTAGTTTTATTATAATTTTTAATATTTTTTACCGTTTTTGGTTACAAATTTTCAAAAAGATCCTCAAAAATGTTTCCGTGACTTCCGAAGCCTGAATGTGCTATACAAAAATACGGGAAAACGAAAAAAATATATTTTCATTGCATTCCAACGATGCAAACTTGAATATCATCCTTCAGGAAAGTATTTTTCGAGAGCAATTTCTACTTAGTGGAGTGAACAGTTTCGCCTGTGGTTCTGGTCATTTTCTTATCGCCATTCCAATGTGTATGGGAATCAAAAGAATATTGTATAGCATGTATACATGTATAATGCGTATGGTAACAGTATGAAAACAAATAAATACATTTGTAGAATGAAATGAGAAATTACGTGACCAAACGTTGGTCAGCTTGATTCAACTGTGTAGGTATTCATTGCAATAAAGTTAGAACATTAGTTCAAACAGATAGAAAAATGTTCGATTCTACTAAAATGTTATTTAATGTAGATTTAAAAAAACATCCATTTAGTAGTTCGAGTAAATTGTTTTTCAAACAGATGAAACTCTATCACAGATTCATTAGTATTAAATAAAATATTTAATTATTAGACCATATTAAATAGATCTTGACTCGAATAAATACATGTGTGTAATATACAAATCATTTCAATAATGAAATCCAATAGAACAAAATCGATTTCGCGAAAAATTTGGTTAATCCAAATAAGAAAAAATCAAATAGATGCATCTAGTTGACATGAATAACATTTTCCTGTCAGTGTGGGAAAAAGTTTGTCAGAAAAAAAAGGTATGCGTTGGAACTTGGGAAATAAAATAATCAAATAAAAAATAATGAGGAAGCAACGCGTGAGTTCCTAGTCTGTACGATTTGTATCGAAAGCCCAGGGAAGCGTATTTTTCAACGTGACTATATAATCGATATTATATAGGCAAACATCATTATTGTATAGTCGAAAGTTGGCCCCTATCGTGTAGATTGCGCATTTATCGAGATATCGGAAGTAGACGAGAAAACGGGACGAGAATCTAAAGATTTTCGATTTCGTCAATAAGCATAACTAGGACACTTCGGTAACTTGATATATCGACTAAAACAAGTGAGAAATCGGTAATTGACATCCATTTGTCTTATTCAGGAGTTCCAGCTAGTCTAACGAGTTTCAAGCCCCGCAACAGCAGAGAAGTTATACCGTGGGATTTTTATACAAAATTGGAGTACAGTCTGGTGGATTTGCATCCGCGAAAAAGAATTCCGAGCAACGTGAAGGAGAGCCTGAGTGACATAACTCGCCAGGTTATGGCAGTGATCAATTCGAGTTCGCGACAACGAGGCAGAATTGTCGAGGAACGCTCGACTCTTTACGGCTATAGACGCGTAAACGTTCACGGGGCAGACACGATACTCGATCTTCTACTCGTCTACCGGAAGTACAGAGGCCGTAAAGTCACTCTGCCGGTCAGAAGACACGTCTATCTGCATCAACATTTTACCGGTGAGAGACGCGCACACTCGGCCTAATTATACTTATCGTCGCGTATGCTCGCTTCCTCGCCTCCCGACAGATCAGGGATTAAACAATCAATTGGCATTCAAAGTGGCAGCAATTGAAGAGCGTTTGCTCGTGGACCAACGATTCATGAATCGGGAAGTCTTTTTTTTCCTCCGGCACTTTTCTTTCCCTCCAACACGATTTGTGTGGCATTTGAGGGGGGAGGTATCTTGAGGCGGGGAAAAAGATGCTGATTTTCATGATTTTCTTTCAAATGAAACATTTCTATACTACTACTTCATCATTCGGCTGTTACGTGGTAGTTTTTTTTTGTTAATTTCAAAAAATGGCCGAGCTATGGCACGGTCTTCTAAACGGGTTGCGGCGGATGTTGTCCGACGACGTGATACGTAGCGCCGGCGGGATTTATCCGAAAAAACACCAACGTACATTTTTCTTTCATTAACACTTATACGCAGAATATGAACCAAGAAAAAGTGAGAAATGTTGAGAATCGATTAAATGGTACATTTTGAAACAAAAAAAAAATGAATTTTGCGACACTTTGCAGAAAAATACTTTTTTTTTTTCAAACAACATTTCGGTTCATATTTTTAGACAATTACGATAGAAATATTCATACCAAATTTCATCAGAATTGGTCGATAAGTTTTTTAGCTAAACGTCACGCCAGTTTTGGAAATGCAGTTAAGAAGACCTCGCCGACCTCCACCATTTTTAAAGATTAAGGCGTTACCCCCACTTGTAGCGCAAAAAAAGGCCTTTTTCATGATTTTTTTTAAAGAAAACTACAAAACTTTTTTAATCGATCAATATACCATCTTAAAGAACACATCTTGAAGAACTTTCAGTAATTTTTTTATTGAAAAATATCACATTGTTTAGTGGCAAATGGCCGTAAATGAAATAATGTTTTTATATACACGGTTTGCGGTGACCAACATTGCAGCGAAGTGGATCATCTGAAGAAAAAAATGCGGATGGATTTAGTCAAATATAAGTATAAACTAGTCTTTAATTGAAGGATTTTAAAAAATATTCATTTTTCACAAAACGGCGGACAGTCAAAGTTAATGGTTCGATTTTAACGAAAAAACACGGCCGTTTTTTTGCTATAAAACGGCCATTTTTTTCGGAAAAAAAAATCGAACGATTAAAGACTACATTTTTATGTATTAAATAAGCCTGCAAAATTTCAAGAAGATCGGTTCATTAGTGTGCGAGTAATCTTGGTCGTCGACTTCAGAAATGCCATTTTGAGAAAAACGCGTTTAAAGTTTCTCTCTTTCAACGCTCTTTCAACGCGGATTCTTCTCTTTCAACGCTCATATCTCAGTGAATTTTGTTCGGATCGACTTGAAATTTTCAGGACATATTCTCAGATACTTATACTTCAAAAAAATGCAATAAAAAAAATCGATTTTTTCAAAAGAATAGCGGAGATATAGCACGATCTTCTGTGGATGTTGTCTGTCGGCGTGACACATAGCGTCGGCGGGATTAATCCCAAAAATAACCTACGAAGATATTTCTTTCATTAACACTCATACGCAAAATATGAACCAAGAATAAGTGAGAAATGTTGAAAATCGATGAAATGGTACACTTTGAAACAAGACGAGTGAATTTTCCGAAACACAAGTGGCTATACTTTGCAAAAAAAATATGTCATTTTCTTGATATTCAAAAACATTTAGGTTCATGTTTTTCAACAATAATGTCAGAAAGATTCATACGGAATCTCATCAGAATCGGTCGATTAGTTTTTCAGCTATGCGTCAGGCCAGTTTTGAAAATGCAGTTTAGACGACCGTGCCTACCACCACCATTTTGAAAGAATAATAAAATAAAAAAATATTATTTCGCAGCTATAAGTAGTAATAAAGCATACCCTGAGTCTCAACAAATGTGACGAAATCTTTCTTGATGAAAAAAATCATGAAAATCAGCAAATTTGTTTTCTCGCCTAATCTTTCTCCTTGTAAAAGATACTCAAGGAAACAGGAATTAAAAAGACGTCACGTTTGTCCTCTTCGCGCAGGTTTGGAAATTCGCGAGGTCGTCAATTGTGAGGAGGTCGAGCAGCACGAGCGACGTACAAACTCCAGGGACTCTCGTCTCAGTATATTTCCATCTGGATTTTTGAGTTTCAACCAGGAGCGTTCGGGCGACCAGGTGACCACCAAAAGCATCAAATTCATCCTACCGCTTTCCGGGAGGCACTCGATCTTCGAGAGATTTTTGAAGAATTACGAGGAAATATGTTTGCTGAGGAAAGAACAACGTACCAAACTCATGATCGTTCATTACCATGGGAAGAACGACGAGTCGTACAACCGTACCCTCGATCTCGTCTATAAAATGAGATACAAGTACGGATACGAGGAGATCGACGTTTTAGTTGGTGATGGTGATTTTTCGCGTGCCAAAGCGCTGGAAATGGGTGTCGCGAAGTCGAACGATCAAGATCTTCTGTTCTTTATCGATGTTGACATAGTTTTTACCGCTTCGGCCCTCAATAGAATACGTTTCAATACCGTTCTCAACAGACGAATTTATTTTCCGGTCGTGTTCAGTCAATTCAATCCGCGAGTCGTTTACGGCGACAAAGTGAACGCTGTCAATTTTGCAATCGACGATAGGAGTGGCCTGTGGCGAGAATTCGGCTACGGAATAGTTTCGATTTACAAGGAGGACTATCGGAAAATTGGCGGCTTCGATCTTTCGATCAGCGGCTGGGGAAAAGAGGACGTTGGCCTTTATGAAAAAGCTTTGAATTCGAAATTCGATATTTTTCGCTCACCCGACGTTAACCTCATTCACGTCTATCACGAGGTAGATTGCGATGAGAAATTGACGAGCCCGCAATTGAAAATGTGCCGGGGTACTCGCGCCAACACTTACGCCAGTACCGAAGTACTCGCGAGAATGATCTATGAAAATCCGGAGTATCTTAGATTCGCGAAATCGCGTGTATCGACCGTCACGAATCCTACTGCGTGAAAATATAGACTTTTCGAACACTTTCTTCGTTTGCTCCTTAAGGCCTTATATACGCGATTTCGCCAATTTTCGAAGGTACTTTTCTAAACGCGGTTAAACAAAATTATGCATATATTGACAACTTTTTTCTTACAGATCATTTATGCACATGGTTAAGTGTATGTAACAAAAACTGAAATATCAACAAATGGCGGAGATATAACATAATAAAGCAATGTATTTTTTTTTTGCGCGCGCGCGCGCGCGTGGATGGTGAAAGTTCTCGGCATCGAGGTGGGTGGCTGAAAAAAATGAACATATTCATAATTGCATTATGAATGTATCTTCAGTGTGAACCAACAATATTATTTTCAAAAAATTATTATAATCAAAATTCCAAACCTAAAATTTTGTACTCAATTTTCTGCCGGTATTTTTTTTGCGTCTATATGTTCTAAAAATTCCAAAGCGATCTAAACCTTCGTTCAAGAGTTATAACTTTCACAAGGTTCAAAAAAGTCAATCGTGGTCATATGTTATATCTTCGCCATTTGTTTATTTTTTTATTTTTTTTTACATATACTTAACCATGTGCATAAATGATCTGTAAGAAAAATGTTGTCACTATTTGCGTCATTTTTTTTTAACCGCGTCTAGAAAAGTACCTTCGAAAATCGGCGAAATCGCGTATATAAGGCCTCAAAGGGGAGATACTTTTAGACGAGGAAGAAATTGTGGATTTTCATGATTTTTTCTTAAGGGGAGATTTCTTCGCCATTTTTGAGACTCAGGGTAGGTTTTGTGAGTACTTTTGGCTGTTACATGGTATTTTTTAAATTTATTAATCTTAAAAAAAAGGTGGACCACTGGCGCTCGGTCTTCTAAACGGGGTGCGGCGGATGTTGTCAGACGGCGTGACATTAATCCCGCCGACGCGTAGCGTAATCAGAAAGAAAACCAGCGAAGATTGGTCTCTCATCAACACTCGTACGCAGAATATCGACCAAAAAATGATAAATGTTGAAAATCGATCAAGTTGTACGCTTTGAAACAAAACGATTGAATGTTCCGAAAAAAATGACTACAATATGCAAAAAAATACGTTTCTTTTTTATTTTCAAAAACATTTAGGTTCACGTTTTAGACAATAAGGTTAGAAAGATTTTTACCAAATTTTATCTGAATTGGTCGAATAGATCTTTAGCAATACGTCACGCCAGTTTTGAAAATGCAGCTTAAAAGATCGTACCATAACCAGCTTAAAAGATCGTACCAAACGTAGTAATAAAACATACCCTAGATCTCAAAAGGGTAAAGAAATCTTTTCTTTTGCAAAAAATCATGAAAATTAGCAATTTTTTGCTCGTCCAAAGGCATCTCCCCCCTCAACACTCTGGAAGATTCACTTCGAATGGCCAGCATATGCTTTGAAGAAAAGATGCCTCCGCGTCCACTAAATATTTTGATATAAGTAAATAAAAACATATTTGCTTCGAACAAAAACACGTAAAATGTCGCGTATGTAGTTGATTCAATTATATCATTTCTCTCGATATGTCACGGCAGGATTACTAAAAATGTGATACGACGACATATTATTTGAACGAAGCAATAATCGAGCACGGACATTTTTATGCTGTGAAAGTGAATTTTTATATACATGTAAATTTTGTGTACATATATTTTTAATTGCTATGGTACAATATGAAAATTTGGTATAGGTGGGAAAAAAGGCTGGGGGCCGATGAAAGAACCGAAAACATGTACCAAGCTACGGAAGATCGGGGATAAATTATAATTGTTGATATTATTTATGGAAATATTAATCGATACTGGAACAAACAATGTCGAAAATCAAGCATTCGAATGTCTTGCTGTATTCAATATTCGCAGAATTTTAATGAGAGCAGACCCTCTGAAAAATCTTATATTGTTGCTCAACAGCTGCAATAAGTCGTAAAAATAATCTGAGACGACTTTTTGGCCACAGTTTATTCAAAAGTTAGTAAGAAAAATAAATACTCGATAAGGTTAATTCTCGAAATTCTTTGAGAGAATATTTTTTAAAGACGATCACTGAGATACTTCAAGGGGGGAGATACCTTTAGGCGAGGAAAAAATGCCGATTTTCATGACTTTTCTAAAGAATGATTTCTTTACCATTTTTTAGACTTAGGGTACGTTTTATTACTACTTTTGGCTGTTACATGGTATTTTTTTATTAATCTTTAAAAAATGGCGGAGCCATTGCGCACGGTCTTCTAAACGAGTTGGGCCGGATGTTGTCAGATGGCGTGACACGTAGCGTCGGCGGGATTAATCTGAAACAAAATCAATAAAGATTTTTCTTCCACTAACAATCATATGCACAATATGAACCAAGATAAAGTAGGAAATGTTGAAAATCGAATAAGTGGTTGTAAATTTGAAAAAAAAAGATTGTTTTCTCCGAAAAAAACTACATGTTGCAATAAAAATAATTTTATAGTTATTTTCAAAAACATTTAGGTTTATGTTTTAGACAATAAGATTAGAAAGGCTTATACCAAATTTCATTAGAATCGGTCGATTAGTTTTTTAGCTATACGTCACGCCAGGTTTGAAAATGCAGTTCAGAAGACCGTGTCATACCTTCCTTATTTTTAAAGATTAATAAAAATAAAAAATACCATGTAAGAGCCAAAAGTAGTAGTAAAACATACCCTAAGTCTCAATAATGTTGAAGAAATCTTTCCTGGTAAAGAAAAATCATGAAAATCGGCAATTTTTATCGATGCCCAAAGGACTCGCCTGAAATCCCCACCTTTAAGACTTCAGAAATTTCCATACAGTAATGTATAAGAAAATCTCAATTTCCTTCAGATCCTTTTTTCCCGTTAGTACTATTATATCTTTTAAATAATAAATATAGAAGACACCACACTCGAGTGGAATGTACAGTAATGCCAAAAAGACATTAACTTAATAATACATTTTTATATACCAATCAACGTTCTCCAAAATTGTCCTTAGAAAAAAAATTCCTTTTTTGTGAACGGCGAATAATGTTTATTTTCTATTTCATACCGATTTTATCGAGCCCGTCTCTCAAAGCATATAAAACGAGTGGAATTTTCTCATTTTCCCGTGATTTAAATTGATCGATAAGACGCTTTCTACCGACGATGATAAATAATTTGGTGTTGTATATGTATATATGTGTTCTACGAAATGGTGACAACGCGAAGATGATAAAAATTCAGATGAGTTGGCATAATTCGACCGCCTCGGAATCTCGAATACGAGTGCACAGAGAACTCGGTGTCAATTTGACTTTGCAGAATTTCATCACTGTGGAATTCCCGTTGATTTTTGTATTTCTCAACAAACAAGAAAATTTCATCGTGAGCCATGTACGGCGTTAAATTGGTGCCGTGTATACGACGTATTTTTTCATCATTGTAAAAATAATAGCAGACGTATTTTTGAAAAAACGTTTGCCTTTTGCGAGGATCGAGAAACTTCGATAGTTGTGCAGTTGTTGGGAAAATAAATAGGCAACGCGACGTCTGATGGCCGTAGAACGAGTTAAGCGAATTGTCACTTTTTATATTCTTACGAAAAAGTAGCTCAGCTACTTTTAGCTGAGCTACTTTAAAAGTAGCTAAAAATAGACGGACTAATGAAAAATCCTTCGGGCTCTGTTTTTCAATATCGAGAATTTCACTAACAAGAAACATCACTTAAGTGTCCACCTTCGATTTTGTTGAAACTCATATATGTGGTAAACCATTGCCAACTTTTGGACACGTATTTTTTTATCGGCGGAAAAAGGATTTTAAGGGAGGAAACCACCCCTCAAAGAAAGGCGTGTTACCCCCTAATTATTTGTTGTCTTCCATATTTCTATAGTGGATTTTTCATCACTTTACATTAGAAAAATTTTGATTTTTGGTTTTATCCGGATCGGTGAACTGCTTGTGGGTTAAACTGCAAACTCATCCCTCGGCACGCCTTCCTTTGAGGGTTGGGTCCCCCTTAAAAATGTTTTTCTGCAGATGAAAAATGCCTATCTCATAGTTTTCAATGCTTTATCACATACATGAGTTTCAACAAAAACGAAGGCGGACTCTTAAGGGGGGAGATATCTTTAAGCAAAGAAGAAATTGCTGATTTTCATGTTTTTTTTTAACGGAAAGATTTTTTTAATCATTTTTGAGAATTAGTTTAGTTTAGAGAATTAGAATTGGTGTTTTTGTTTATTTATTAATCTTTAAAAAGGGCGAAGGTACGGCAGGGTCTTCTAAACGGGTTGCGGTGGATGTTGTCGGATGTCGTGGCACGTAGCGTCGGCGGAATTAATCTGAAAAAAAAAAAAAAAAAAAAAAAAAAACAATTAAGATTTTTCTTTCGTTAACACTCGTACGCAGAATATGAACCAAGAAAAAGCGAGAAATGTTGAAAATCAATCAAATGGTACGCTTTGAAACAAAAAAGGATGGAATTTCTCGAAAAAAATTGCTACATGTTGCGATTAAAAAAATCGTTTTTTTTTTATTTTCAAAAAATTTGAGGCTCATGTTTTAGACAATAAGGTTAGAATGATTTATACTAAATTTCACTAGAATCGGTCGATTAGTTTTTCAGCTATACGTCACGCCAGTTTTGAAGATGCAGTCTCGAAGACCGTGCCATAACTCCGCCATTTTTTAATATTAATGAAATAAAAAAATACTATGTAACGAACAAAAATAGTAGTCAAACATACCCTACGTCTCAAAAGTGGTGAAAAATTATTTCTTTAAAAAAAATCATGAATATCAGCAAAACATTTGCCCCCTTAAATAAAAATAATTTATTTTAATTATCGATTCAGTTTTTCGATGTTCAAATCGATTGATAAACAAACCATTACAATTGCCATTACCATTAATATCATCCACTCATGTTTAAAAAAATAATGAAACAACAATAGCTCGTCATCATATGCGTTCTCCAATACAAATGTTGAATCTCTTGTGCAAATCGCTACTTCACCAAGGCGTTGAATCTCTGTTTTTTCAGTAAGATAAGATTAAGGACTATCGGAGTAATGTAACATTTCTGTCTAGTCAATACGGCCATCTTGGACGAAAGTCTACCGAGAGACATTATGTACGACATTACCAATATAAGAGAGAGAGAGAGAGAGAGAGAGAGACAAATAAATCTCTGTATAAGAATCTTATGTAATTCATTCCTACGCCTACATATGTATGTATGTTCAATAAAACCTGCTGATCTTTGTGTGCACGCGAAAGTTACTATAAGAGAGTATTCTACGTGCATTTCGAATAAACATTTTCAAGAACTTAAAAATTGAGTGAAGAAATGCTTACGATATTTTCGAACCTTTTTAGGTTGATACGAAAATCAAGAATGATGGAAAGTAAAAATAAGCTCACGGAAACCGACATAAAAAACTTGATATTTGTCGGTAACGTTTTCAAACATGTTCTATTTTTACGAGAAAAAAATGTAATAAATAATCTTTCGATGATACGAATACTAAGATGTTTGGGTTTGTTTAGGTTCCACGGTTCCTCTATTTTGGGTATGTCCAATGCTTATCGTTTAATCTCTCAACTCGAACCTATTGAATGATTCCATAAATTCTAAATCATTTAACCCAAAAATGTCAAATCTCATTGTGAATGCGATTTTCATCACCGTGTCACTTTTTTCAATGATTTACAAATTATATTAGCATTTTTTCGAGATTAATATATCAAGATTAATGGGTGTTGGCCCCGGCCAAAGCAGCTTAAGGCGTCTGGATAAGCTTCAAATTTGTAAAATACTATATTTATTCCACAGTTTTATAGCCCAGGAGCCCATGAGGGAGGAGATACCTTCACGCGAAGAAAAAAATTGCCGATTTTCACGATTTCTTTAAATGGAACGATTTGTTTACCATTTTTAAGACTTAGGGCATGATTTATTACTATGTTTGGCTACTACATCGTATTTTGTAATTTATTAATTTTTAAAAATAGCGGAGGTATGGCACGATTTTCGAAACGGGTAGCAGCGGATATTGTCAGACGGCTTGACACGTAGCGTCGGCGGGATTAATTTTAAAAAAAACTAACGAAAGTTTTTCTTTCATTATCACTCGTACGCAGAATATAGACCAAGAAAATGTGAGAAATGATAAGAATAGACGAAATGGTACGCTCTGAAACAAAAGGAATTAATCCTCCGAAAAAAAATGGATACACCTTTCAAAAAAATACGTTATTTTTTTAATTTTCAAAAAAATTTAGGTTCATATTTGAGACAATAAAGTCAGAAAGGCTTACATCGAATTTCATCAGAATCGGTCGATTAGTTTTTTAACTATACGTTACGCCAGCTTCGAACTCATCAGAAAAAAAACATGAAAAATGGACTGCTCTCTTCTGAGCAGTCCACCGACCGCGCCGCCACTACTTCCGCTTCTCCAAATGACATTAACAAAAACCCGCGACGAGTAAACGTAAAAATTGGCAATTTTTCACGATTACATTTGATACTCTTAAAATGGTATATATCTCAATGACTACTCAACGCGTATTTCGTAGGCGATCATCACGTTTTTTCACGGCTATATCAAAACATCGCGATATCGCGTGGGAGTAATACTTTTTTTTTTAACGTTCGCTTATCTTCCATACGGAGAGGCTCTTTTGCTCGTACTCCCACTCAGCGTAAACAGCAGCGCGGTATATTGAAGATAATAGCTTATCGGCGAAGCTCAAGGCTTTATAATACGATGCATATTAATGGACGCATCAAGGAGTAAAATATACTCAGTCGGCGGCCAGTGTCTACAGCCTCGAGTTCGCTAATTCGCCGGTTGTTCTTTCCGTCGTTCTTCGACGCACTTATTGCGCATCAAGAATTCTTCTCGCGCCAAACCGAGCAAGGAAAAATGAGGAAGAGAAGAGAGTCGCAATCGAAGATTCCGTCGATTTCGTTGATTTTTCTGTTGTTGCTCGCAATGGCGAGGCAGAGCGAGCCAAAAACTCTTCAACCGTGCGAGGCAGTAAGGGAGCTTCAACGTGCCGGTGTGTCGAGAACGATGATCAGCAACTGGGTTTGCTTGATGCAAAGTGAGAGCGGAATGGACACGAGACTCATCACTGGACCGAAAACCGCCGCCAGCTACAGCTTTGGAGTATTTCAAATAAATAGCCTCAAGTGGTGCACCCGGGGAAGAAAAGGTGGCACCTGCATGCAACGGTGCGAAGATTTCGCCGATGACAATATACAGGATGACATCGCTTGTGCAATGAAGATTTACAAGGCCAATGGATTCAAGGGATGGGACGGCTGGTTGAAGAAATGCAAAGGGAAACCTCTGCCCAATATCGGACAATGCAAGAGGCGATAATTCCTGCTATCAGACAATTTTGGGCTCGTTCTCCGCAGTCGAATTGAAAAATTCAGACAAATACAAATTTTGCCAAACGCGTCGTGAGATTATTTTTGTCAGCTGGATTACGCAGTGGCGTTTTTTGTTTTGTTTGTTTTGTCGTTGACGAAGAATCAATGGAGTCGAGAATATTCTTGGGACTCGCGATAATAAATTATTCGTCATCATTTTTTTTCATCTTTTTTTCCCATCCACCAAAGTCTTGAGTTATTCTACAGATATTGATGTGTCTGCTGCCATCGTTGGCTCAGTTAGGCATTACGCGTGCGGCGATAGTCTCAATACCACTCGACCTTGTAAACAAAAGTTTTTTTATTTTTATGTAAGGACGTTTGATAATGTGAATGAGTTTTTTGCAAGGAAATATTTCTTCGTCATTTTTGAGACTTAGGGTATGTTTTATTACTACTTTTGGCTGTTACGTAGTATCTTTTTATTTGATTAATCTTTAAAAATGGCGGCGGTAAGGCACGTTATTCTGAATGGATTGCGGCGGATGTTGTCAGACGGAGTGACACGTGGCGTCGGCGGGATTAATCTGAAAAAAAAAAACGAACGAAAGTTTTTCTTTTGTTAACACTCATACGCAGGATGTGAGCTAAAAAAATGTGAGAAATGTTGACAATCGATTAAATTGAAACAAAAAGATTGAACTTTCCGAAAAAATGACAATTTTTGGCAATAAAAATACTTTTTTTTTCTAATTTTCAAAAAATGTCGGTTCAGCTTTTAGAAAATAAGGTTTTAAAGATTTATACCAACATTCATCAGAATTGGTCGATTAGTTTTTTAGCAATACGTCACGCCAGTTTAAAAAATGCAGTTTAGAAGACCGTGCCATAGCTGCGCCATTTTTAAAGATTAATAAAATTGGCAAGTATCACGTAACAGCCAAAAGTAGTAATCAAATATATCCTAAGTCTCAAAAATGGTAAAGGAATCTTTTCTTTAAAAAAATAGCAAATGTTTTGCTGATTTTGACGATTTTTTGCCCCCCTGATGTCGTTTGTTAAATCTAATCCGTCGGAGAATGTTCTAAGCGCATTCCCCAAAAAGCTCCAAACGGCTTTCCTCACAGCTGACAAATTCTTAATTGAGATTCAGCATGTAATTATTTTGATGTCGATTTTTTTTTCAATCAGACTCCCAAACATTTTTTTTCGCTTTAATACCAAGCTCATATAAATACGAGAATATATCGAACGTGGAACTATGTTGACAATTTGATTATCATTGATCCGATCCTACAATTACTTAATTCCGTCATCGCTTTATTGACACATTTTTTTCTCTCAGTGGTCTTTAGGCTTTGAAGATTGTGAATATTTTGAATGATACATATAAAAAGCAGTGCGGTGATTTTGTATCTCCTCGATCGAATGTCCGTCTCGAAGAGGTGAATTTTGAGAAATTTGAGAATTATAAAAATTCACCGGATGTCGAATAAACGCTTTGACGGATTAGGCTACTGTGACGTCCGGAAGAACAAAGTTATTTTAAAAAGTTGATTTTGAAGGAATAAGTAAGATGATTGTAAAATCGTTCGAACGTTCGTTTGTAGGTACATTAATAGAGTTATGTACCAAATTTAATATTATATGACCAATCAAAGAAGTTATAAACAATCTCCTGAAGGACCTTCAAACGTGAGGGGCTCAACGGTGTACTCGATTTTGGCCTTCCGGTTATTCTGAAGCAAAAGAAACGAGTTTTTTTCTCGTAATAGATAATATTGGCTAAGACTTAACCGAGCTTTTTGTGTTGTCGTGGTTGAATCATGAATCTTAATTTTTTAATTTTTATTCGATTTTTTCAAAGAAAAATCACACAATTATTGTTAATAATTGATGAAAAAAATGTTAAGAAAACAAACGTCGGTCAGGTGCTTGGTTTGGTAATTTTTGCATTTTTTTATTGCTAGCGTTTGAGGGAAATGGCATTGAAAGAAAAAGGGAAAAAATATAGCGGGGTTTTATTTATTTATTTAGATTCGGATGAACTATATATATATATATATATATATATATATATATATATATATATATATATATATATATATATATATATATATATATATATGTATATGTATATATATATATATATATATATATATATATATATATATAGATATGTATATATATGTATATGTATATGTATATATATATATATTATATTGGTTCGTTTCCAGCCGTACAGGGTCTTCCCCTTTTTACGAGACCCAATCCGCCTCAACTACGTTCTTACCTCCCATTCCACATCTATACCCCCTCTACTAACTATTCTACAACTCTCCTCTACCTCCCATTCCACACCCCCCACCTCGCGGCCGCAGCCGACTTCCCCTTCAGTATCGGATTCACCATGGCATATCTGCCATGGGCATAGGGAAATTGCGGAAAACCTATACCGATACAGCCGGTCACAAGTTCGCTTCCTAGTCACGGAACTAGTCGTCTTTAGCCGAGAAATGATCCGCTGGCCAGCACGCTAACCACTAGACCAACGCACCGGGTTATATATATATATATATATATAGTTGATGCTAATCGGAATAATGATGACCCCGCTATATAAAATATATATTGCAGTATACATATGTATACACACACATCGTACATTATTGTTTCTTTCCAATTTTCTTTCCATTTTGTCACCTGAATCCACCTCGGCATTGTTAATCACGATTTTAAACAAATGTTATTCAAAGATATTATTGATTATTTGATTTTATCTAAAAAATGATATTAAACAAATTATTTTAAAAGGAGCAGTTGTTCAAAGGACTGAAAAGAAAATATTATTTTGAAAGGAAATTGCGTATTTTCATTACAAAATCGCATCGCACTTCAAGAACGCTCGTTCTCGATACTCTACTCCCCCCTAAGGCAGACAGATATGAATCAAATTTACCGCAGTTGGACAAGAGCCAGACGTTACGCAAAGTGTCATTGTCACTCGATCCGCAACAAAGTTCTTTTCCCACCTTCAATTCGTCTCTGCAAACGCAATGGAACACCTTGCACATCATCCATATATATATCGTAGCGTTTAGGAGGAGAAACACGGTTTAGAAATTCCTATACGATTAGCATTTCAAAAGACTAAGCGTGACACGAATGCACTCAAGCTTTTTCGCATCCTGTTCTCTTTTCCACAATCTTTATATTCGACAACTGTTACAAATTGTGGCAGACAAAACACGATTTTTGAAAACATGCAACATATGCGCCCTTATTAAATTTAATTAAACACCATTTTTGGCCTCATTAAAATAAAGAACAGCAACGACAGGAGTTGTAACATTCTCTTTTTTTTACTCATTGCAATATCCTCGTCTTCGTTCTCCAACAGAATTTAAGCGGGAAGATACCTTTAGGCGACGAAAAAATTGCTGATTTTCCAGATTTTCTCACAATTTTGGAGACTTAGGAAATGTTTTTTTTTTTACTGCTGTTGGCTGTTACATGGTATTTTTTATTCATCTTTAAAAATGGCGAAGGTGCCGCACGGTCGTCTTAATGGGTTGCGGCGGATGTTGTCCGACGGCGTGACCCGTAGCGTCGACGGGATTAACCCGAAAAAAACCACCGAAAACTGTTCTTTCATTAACACTTATACGCAGAATATGAACCAAGAAAAGGTGAGGAATGTTGAAAATCGATGAAATGGTACACTTTGAAACAAAAAGATAGAATTTTCCGAAAAAAATGGCTACACATTGCAAAAAAAAGTTTCTTTTTTAATTTTCCAAAAAATGTAGGTTCATCTTTTAGACAACAAGGTTAGAAAGATTTACGCCGAATTTCATCAGAATCGGTCGATTAGTTTTAAAGCTATACGTCACGCCAGTCTTGAAAATGCAGTTTAGAAGACCGTGCTATACCCCCGGCATTTTTAAAGATTAATAAAATTAAAAAATACCATGTAGTAGCCAAAAGTAGTAATCATACATACCCTAAGTCTCAAAAATTGGGATAAAACCTATCCATTAAAAAAAAGTCATGAAAAGCAGCAAACTTTTTCTTCGGCTAAAAGTATCTCCTCCACCCCTTGAAAAAAAAACTCAACGAAACGGTAATTAAAAAGATGACACATTTGCCAATTTTCGATGTTCAATCTTTAAGAATGACCTAAGTGTAGCACGGTCTTCTAAACGGGTTGCGGCGGATGTTGTCCGACGCGGTGATACGTAGCGTCGGCGGGATTGATCCGAAAAAAACCAACGAAAATTGATCTATCATTAACACTTATACCCAGATTATGAACCAAGAAAACTTGAGAATAGGTAGAAATCGATGAAATGGTACACTTTGAAACAAAAAGATAGAATTTTCCGAAAAAAATAGTTACACTTATCAAAAAAGTATGTTCTTTTTTTAATATTCCAAAAAATTTAGGTTCATGTTTTCGACAATAAGGTTAGAAAGATTTACGCTAAATTTCATCAGAATCGGTCATTTAATTTTTTAGCTATACGTCATGCCAGTTTTGAATATGCAGTTTAGAAGACCGTGCCACTCCTCTGTCATTTTTAAGGATTGATACATTTTGAAAATGCCATGTAATAGCCAAGCGTAATATATAAAATATACCCTGAGTCTAACAATGCTGAAGAAATCTTTCCTTAAAGAAAACCATGAAAATCAGCAAATTTTTATCTTGCGTAAAGGTATCTCCTCCCTTAAGGGAGACTTTGTCCTTGAAATCGGCGGGGGATGTTAGCGGCTCAACATGAGCAGCTAGAAGAAGAGGAGGGATGCCTCTATGGACCAGGCATTGCCGATTAGCGGTAATTATAAACACGTTTGTTTAAACACATTACAAAACTTTAAACGCGTTTTTTCTCGAAAACACGTTTTTAAAAATGGCTGACATTCTCCTGACCGCTGTAATTAACATATCGACCTGAAATTTGGAGAGCATACTCAGAAAATATGTGATTATACGGAAAATACGGAATGACGGATCATATTTTTGATAGATGCATTTTTGCATTTATTATTTATCTTTTTATGCGAAAAAACGCGAAAATTCGATTTTTTTTAAATTGCCGCCATTTTCCGAAATTTGTACTAAACGAAAAACCCATCCGTCATTCCATGACCAAAGGGTCACAGATTGATAATATGCTTTGAATTTGTGTTTCAGATAAACAAAGAGGGGGCAGTGATGTCAGCCGTTTACCTCCCGCGATTTGAGGACCTGTTTTCGCGGAGCTGCAACGGCCGCCATTTTGGTTTTTTTTTAACTTTTTTAACGTTCTGTATATCATGAATAAAAGCAAGAAAAAAAACCGCACTTAAAAAGCTTTACTCGTTTCCTTTAAAAAAAATAAAATGTAAACACCTGAAATATGGCACTCCAAGGACAAAGTCTCCGTTAAATAATAATAAGACGACTGTTATACTTTTCGTACTTTTTTTGGTCGCCGAATTTTTCGTTCGTTCGTTACCAATATAATTGGTCGAACACTTCGGTGTTGGCTGGATGTGTCGAAAAGGAAGCCCCAAGTGGTGTTCGAATTTCTTTTTTTGTTTCATCGCTACGAGAACGCGGCTCGAGATAGATATTTGCACCGCGTACATACTGTACAGTGAGATGAGGATTTTTTTAAATTTTCTTTCGAAATTCGTCTATACAATGATTTTAATCTTATTTCTGGGTCAGTCAAATATTCGAATGTGAACATAGTCTACCACTCCACTGTAGAGGTCGCGAAAATAATGTGAAAAAATTTGCATACATTATTTCGAGACATCGTTCCACCTGATTGAGAAATTCGATTGGTTGTTGAGCAAACACGAAAGACAAATAGATTTTCACACCTATATATATATATATATATATATATATATATATATATATATATATATATATATATATATATATATATATATATTATATATATATTATATGCATTCGGCAGCCACACTCATTGCTGTGAAATTTTAATTATCCTGCTAAACCTGTACCTACCCCTATGGAAATTTATATACGCAAAAATATACTGCAAATTTATTTTATTAATAATTGTAATATATGTGAAATATATGCCATATATTGAAAATATATGTTGCATATATTTGCCAAATTCTAATTTTCGTAACGTTTTTATATATGAGATGTATATGCGTGGTACTACTGTATATCAATGTATCATATATCAATGATATATGTAGCATCCATCCTGCATATATGCCACATATATACAGATATGCTACGCATATCTGTATGTAGTGTTTATATGTAATAGTGTTTATACACAGCATATATTTCTTGTCAGGAATATGTATCAAAAATGTATGCGTCATATATGACGCATACATTTTTGTTATATTTTTCTGACAAAAAAATAGATTGAAAATATATCGAAAATATATGCGTCGTATATGCCTCATATGTGTATCATATGTAGTGTTTATACGTAGCATATATTTTTTTGGTCAGAAAAATATATCGAAAATATATGGGTCACATATGCGTCATATATTTGGTGCATATATACTGAATATATACGTATTATTCTATTTTTCGTCACTATATATGCGACCGATATATATATATATATATATATATATATATATATATATATATATATATATATATATATATATATATATATATATATATATATATGTAGCATATATTTTCTGCATATATTTTACATACGCAAGTTTCCATGGGGGTATACTTCCTTATCGCCAAACTTGATATCAGAATTTTTTTTTAACTATTGCCTCCTAATGATCCCTCGTCCCGATAATCGAAATCAATCGAACCGAATCGGCAATCAATCAATTCAGCGAAAATACGAAACGACTTGTTCTCGCAAAAATGTCTGGACGCAAAAAAAATGATGCTCGACTTTTGAAATAAATCCTTTCAGCGAATCTGATGGAACAATTTGCGTATCATAAAACAGCTACACGGAACGGTTGTTTTAACGGGTTAAGCCCAGTTGTAACAGTCGAAAACTGTTCATTTTTGGAAAATTTGTTTTTAGAAAATTGTGATGATAAATATCTACAAAAATTAGGTATTTATTGGGTGTACAACTTAATTCGGTCCGTTTTTTCGCTTACAATACGCACTTATTTGAATGGTAAAATGAATTAATACATTAATCAAAATATTGTCCATTGCTAGCCACTACTTTTCCCCATCTTTCTGGTGATTTATGAATTCCGTCGCGGAAGAAGGGTTCATCTTTTGAAGCCAAGAATGAATGGAGCCAATTTTTGATACCCTGTTGTGACGTAAGCGTATTCCAGTCAAAGCGTTCTGCATCGATCTGAGCTATAAGGCGGTTTGAGCTATAAGGCGGGTGAGCCAGAATTACCCATTCGCTATTTTCCAAATAGTTTTTAACCACAACAGCAACGTGAGGCCGAGCGTTGTCATGTTGAAAGATTATGGGCTCGTGTCTGGTCGCATATTCTGGACGTTTTTCGGCTATAGCTCGATTTAAACGGATCAATTGTTGCCTGCAGAAGTCTCCCGTGATGGTCCCACAAGCATTCGGTGGGCTTCAGCCGCACTTTTCTTCCAATTGAAACAGAAAATCAACACTTGCCGCAAATGGTGCTTATGTGGGACGAAATTCGACATTTTCACCGCAGTAAAAATTAAACTTGATGCGCAAAACTCAAAGGTCTATAAACGGAATTTGGTTAAAAGATGTTGATACTTCACGATACAGACAAAACCAGCTGTTGCCGTCAACCATTTATAGCACCTAGAGCCTTTTTGAAAACTTTCTTTTGAAAACGGACCGAACTAAGTTGTACACCTAATAAAAAGTATCATCCGAAGAACACTAATTTTTCAGTGTAAACGTTTTTTATTACAATACATTTGTAGGCGATGTCCGGGAAGCACCTCACGAAGAATTCTTTTGCAGTGAGCGATGCCCTTTTGAAGTAGGTTATCGAATATCAAAAAATCAAACAGATTTCATTCGTATATTAGTTTACCCTATGATTAATCGAAGCAATTTCCGAAACGTCAAATTGAAAAAAATGGTGCGTGTTTGAAGTGAGGGTCTTGATTTCTGCGAAAAAAAATTGGCAACTTTTCGTTCATCAAATCGAACCAACATCGAAAAAAAATCCTTCGATCAAATACTATATTTTTACATCTAGAAAAGGTCCAAAAATTTCAGAAAGATCGATGCAGTAGTTTTTGAGATATTTCGCTCACCGGATTTGAAAACGTACCTTCGAGAAAAACGGATTTAAAGCTTTTAAGCATTGTCGAAGACGGGTGTCAACACAACGGCCTATAAATCTGTAAATTTTGATCCAATCACTTCGAAATTTTCAGGGCACATTTATGAGACGATATACCGTCAAAATATATTGGTTTTTGAAGAAAAGTGATTTTTCGTCTCATACAACTAGGTATAACCACTTAAGAATTGGTGTGGAATACTGCTTGAGGCTAAGTACCCTGTTTTTTTTCGATACAGTAAAACTTGGTCGATATTTATAATACGGGGTTCTTGGCGCGAGGATTGATGCGTCGCGTGATGAGGAACGAGTACGCGCAAACAGTTTGCAGCTGGTGTACCATGCAACGCAAACCGAGAGGTATATGTCGAGAACGATCATACTGTTATGTAAGAAATCGAGTTGTACCGGTAGCTTCGAGACAGCGCCCGAGTAGCCAACATTCATGTACGATCATTTTTCTCCCGTATTTTCCATCGAGGCATTACGCTCGATCTCACAACGCTCGCGGACTCCCGACAAGATATACCGATCGAGAAAACGATGAGATCCTCGACCGATCGAGCGAGTAGGAATTCATCGCCGTATGCGACGCAGGTATCACGAGTTTCACAAGGGGGGAGATACCATTAGGCAAGGAAAGAATTTCTGATTTTCAGGATTTTTTTTTAACGGGGTATCCGCCCCTGGAAGCCCAATTTGAAGGGTCAAAATGATGCATTTTTTTAGTAACACATTGGTTGGAATAAATTAATTTTTTTCCCAGCATGGTATATCAGGTGTTGTAGAGTTAACAAGAATATTGCCCAGTTGAACGTTGAGTACTCAAAGTTCTTGTAGAGTTGATACATTGTAGAATCAATGCATATTGCAAATCCCTCATTGTGTAGTTGATACAAATCCGAATAAATACGTTCTAGGGATAATCATATGGCTAGATCGTTGTAGAGGTTCAATATTGCAAACTTGAGACTCTTGTTTAGTTGGTGGATTTCCGGTTTGTACAGATGAAAGATAAGTCATTGTAGAGTTGAAAAACGGACTTGCAGCGATGTAGAGATAAACATTGTGGAAACGAGACCCTTCCGATTTTACACGATCTTGTCAAATATTGTCGTCTTACCGGTAGACAGCGATTCCAGTACCATTTAAGTGTCCTTCCTCATCAGCGAGATCGTGTTGCATACCTAATCTATGCAATCTGCGCGCAGTTCGGGTCTCTTTTGAATATCCTTGCGCTTTGGTGTCCGCTTTCGTTACACGCGAATCATCCTTAACCCGACGCACACTGTTCCACTAAAATTAATTAGTAACTTAGTCAGTTTTTAGAATTTCGGGGTCTGGTTGATCTTAAAATAAGTTTGAAAGTTAAAAAAAACACGATTTCTTTATGTTTCCAGAGAGGGATACCTTAAAGGAAAGATTTATTCACCATTTCCGAAACTTATGGTATGTTTTATTACTACTTTTGGCTGTTACATAGTATTTTTTATTTTTATTAATCTTTCAATGTGGCGGAGGTATGGCACGGTATTCTAAACGGGTTGCAGCGGATGTGGCCAGACACGTGGCGTCGGTGGGATTTATCTGAAAAAAACACTAACGAATTTTTGTCTTTTATTAACACTCATACGCAGAAAATGAACCAAGAAAAAGTGGGAAATGTTGAAAATCGATGAAATGGTACGCCTTGAAACAAAAAGCTTGAAGTTTCCGAAAAAATTGGCTACATTTTGAGATAAAAATACTTTTTTCCCGAATTTTCAAAAATATTGATGTTCATGTTTTTAACAATAAGGTTAGAAAGATTTTTACTAAATGTCATCAGAATTGGTCGATTAGTTTTTTAGCTATACATCACGCCAGTTTTGAAAATGCAATTTAGAAGGCCGTGCCGTACCTTCGCTATTTTTAAAGATGAATAAATAAAAAAATACTACTAAACAGCGAAAAGTAGTAATAAAACATGAGTCTACTAAGTCTCAAATATGGTGAAAAAACATTTCCTTAAAAAAAATGAAAATCAGCAAATTTTTTCCTTGCCTAAAGGCATCTCCCCCCCTAAGCGAGGTGAAGGTTGCTTCGCACCCATCGCCAATTCAAAAATCGTCAGTGTTTTTGGCCTCAATCACGATTTAAATATTACTCAAATTATTCGATTCGATCTACAGCTGCGGTTTCATCTGATATTCCAAATTATTATTATCGTTGCAAAATTGGAAAGGCTGCGCGTCGCGTCTGCTTTCAATCGATGCAAGTATATTTTGCCTTTCTACAAGAAAAAAACAATCCGAAATTTACGACTTTTTCGTAATTTCCATTGGCCGATACCTTATATGCTAAACGCCCCCGAATATTTCGCAAAAAGTTACGCGAGTTGGTCGTTCAAAAAATGCAGAGAATGTTTGGGATTCTGAAATTCGCTTTTTTTCGCAATTTTTGCATGTCACTATAAAGAGAATGTCGAGGTGGGTTCGAGTGACAAAATGGAAAGGAAATTCGAAAGACACCATAATGTATGACATCTGTGTGTAAACATATATGTATCGTATATAGCGGAATCTTTATTATTTTGATTAGCATCACCTATATATATATACACACACACACACATACACACACACACACACACATATATATATATATATATATATATATATATATATATATATATATATATACCATTTCTCTCAAACGCTAACCATAAAAAATGCAAAAATCACCAAACGGAGCTCTTCAAATTTCGACTTTCTTCGAATTTTTCGTCCAAATAAATTTGACGAAGCATATTCGACTTCTCCGACGGAACAACGAAAAGAGGAAAATGTTTATTGGGGTCGTCTCGTGTGAAGGCCGTTTTTTAATGCTTTTATGGGGATTTTTTTTTTACAACCCATTAAAATAAAATAATTTATAAATTGTATATCATTTTTATTAACATTTAAACAAACTTTGTGAATTTTTTGAAGTCATTATATAGAATATAGTCGGAGATACACCGCCCAACAGGAACACACATATAAAAAGAGGTGCTCCACTGCTGCCGTCATTCCGGCCGTTCTGCTTATCTGAAATCGAAAAACTAAACGCAATTTTAATCGTGAGACTTGAGGCTCTACATGAAACTAAAATAAAGTTAGAATTCCAAAAAAAGAATTTTGTTTTACGTTTTAGAAAAAAAAATGCATTTGTTCGTATTTTTTTTGGGGTCCACATAGCTGATAAAAAGAAAACTAACGAAGCAATCTTAATTATTTTAGTTCAACTTGTAGTTATATATGTACTAAAGATGCTGTATAATAACATAGAGTACATCTTCCTCTTCTTTAAAGAAGTCATGTAAGGCCGTTTTCCCTTCTTTTGATCTGACACACTCTAGACACACTCCCCTTAAAGAAAATCAGGACATTTTTTCCCCGCCTAAAGGTATCTCCCCCCCTCCAAAAATAATAAGACGACTCCTGTTACACTTTTCGTACTTTTTCGGTCGCCCAATTTTTCGTTCGTTCGTTGCCAATATAATTGGTCAAACAGGTGAGTCGGTGTTGGCTGGATGTGTCGAAAAGTGTGCCGAAGTGGTGTTCGAATGTCTCTTTTTGTTTTAAATAACATAAAGCTCAGAAAAAGTGAAAAACCCATGAAATGGTGAGTTTTCAAAGAGAAAGATTAAATTTTCCGAAAAAATGGGTACATCCCAAATAGGGTTTTCCAATCGGCACAGTAATGGCCCACGACTGGTTGCCAGAGAAAAAACGATGGCGCGTTAATGGCTATGTAAACGAGCCAGGTCCGCAACCATGCATGGTTGTTAATGGTAAACCATGAATGGCTGCTACGACTTAGCCAAATATCATACGCCCATATTGGCCCAGCAACGGCTGCCGGATTTTCTGCCGGAAATGAAAAACAAAAAATGTACAAATTATGAATATAAAAATTCTAGTAGTATCTTTTTTCTTTTCTTATGCTTTACTTATGTCCATGTACATAGAATAATTTCATTAAAAACGCTTTCTGCATTGTTCAAGATTTTACCTAACATCGGGATCGAACCTACGCCTTTCGTTCTAGTGTCGAGCGCCCTCCCCACTTAGCCATCCTAACACTTACAAAATTCATTGTTTGTTCGTTCCTTACTTTTATGCCGATAATTTTATTCGTGATATTAAAGTTTACCGACAATTTTTTTGCCTAAGTTGTTTGCGCATTTCTTTTTTTTTGATCTTTTTTAAATGACACAAAGCCCTAAATCTCGAAAACCGTGGGACTTTTACTAAATTGAAATTCCAGCATATAGTAGCACATGATCTGACCTATCGACAGTTGCAGTATTATCCATGCGTTACAGGACACCCTGTATATATATATACTTTCTTACAGGTCACGCGGTGCATTTGAAATCGTGTGACTTTGCTTCTCTTGATCTTCCGGGCGAGCGCGCAGCCCACGTCGTGTCCCTCGCTCAGTCTTATATACCATTATTTTCTCTATCAACCGCAATATATACTGAGTATCTAATAATGCGACATCGAATTATTGAGGAGAAAAAAAGAAATACGCGTCGAGCACCGACCTCGTATAATCGCCGATCGAATCGCGTTTTTTATTACCGCCTCATCAATCACCCGATAA
The DNA here is from genome assembly GCA_963210295.1 of Ophion ellenae. Classification (NCBI taxonomy): domain Eukaryota; kingdom Metazoa; phylum Arthropoda; class Insecta; order Hymenoptera; family Ichneumonidae; genus Ophion; species Ophion ellenae. The sequence continues at coordinate 3,398,266 of OY723392.1, forward strand.
AAATATCATAAATTGTGCAAATATGATTTATGGTTGGATTATCATTTTGGGAATTCTCGCGTATATTTGCGTGCCAAACTTTTCTTCAACGACAATCATTTCTACGAAAAGAGGTAAATCGATGCGCGATGGACTTTGATCGCTCCGCTCCCCTACTCTGTTTTCATTTTTTGGAATTTTATTTCCAGCTCCGAGATGCCGATAATGGTGATTATGATTATGACCCGGTGGGTTCACTCTCACGCGCCACATCGCACTCACACACGCTCGTTTTCCTCCCACCACTTGTTCTTTTTTGCCACTTCACTTCAGCCAGTGAAAAGATCGCATCGTTTTCATAAATGTATGTGTTTGAACATATATGTGCGTAGATATACATGGGTGATTCTCCCGAAATGATCATTTTGCAGGACAACGAAATTTATAAACAAAAATATTTAATTTTTTCATTGAAAAATTGCAATTGACTTCAGTTATGATCGATATAATACAATTATCTATGGATCACGCTGATTTTTTAGTTTTGTGAGATTTATGACGACCGAAAACAATAGTAGGGCCAGAGGAATGATGCAAACCATTTGCTATCAAGTTTTTATTGGTTTACTATGTTAAACGCGCTTGAAATGTCCGAAAATCGTTTTATATATGTACAATGTTACATAAGCCAATTGTAAACATTGTCGAAGATACAAGGCATAAAAGCAGAAAAGCGATTGATATTCGATATTGATATTTGCTCCTATTGAAAACTTTGAAGCGCGTGTTCTCCAGTTTTCATTTACACGATTTTTCCAAATTGGCGGGCGTGATAGCAAAAAAAAGTAAACGAACTATCGAATCAAACCACAGTTTATTTTCTTCAGTATGAAAATCTCTTGTAAGTGCAATAAACAAGTCGTTGAAAAAGTATTTTTAAATCACTTTTGTAGCACGTTTAAGAGTTTTTTTTTAACACATTTTTTTTCAAACCTGAGAAAAGTTATTATTTCACGATTTTTTCAGCTTTTTCTTAATTCACCCAGAAGAAAAATATGTGACAAATAAAAATTTTATTGGTTTATTTGGTTCAGTCAAGGATTACGAACTGCATTTTTCCCGCCCATTGGGGACTGCAGTGGCAAGACGCACATGGAATAGGCTGATAAATCTGCAGTCATTTACTGTTTCATGCCAAAACCTTGTTTTTTATACGTTTCAAATATCATGAAAAGATACCTCAATTTTTACTGGGCTCACTTGTTTTTCTTCGTTCGAAAAAGATTCGCGAAAAAACGCTTTTTTACCTTCTAGGTCAGGCTCCCACCTTAAGGAACACGTAGAACTGTGTTGAAGAGCATTGATACTGCGTTTCAAGTAAATCTGACAAGATATTTATTTTACCATTTAAAATTTGCTAACCTCTTTTCCCTTCAAGGATTGAATTTCCAAAAACGCTGGAATTTCATTATTTATGTCTCGAAGCAGTTTTTTAAAATTTATTTTGCTTACAAACTTTGCCGCACTCTTTCGTTTAGCGGTTGAATTTCGAAAAACGTTAGAATATGTCTCTTATTAATTGTGTCAAAGAGCATTAATATCATATTTCAAGTAAATTTGTCCATAAAGATACTATTCACCGCACAAATTTTGCCAGCCCCTTTCACCCCCTTAGGGGCTGAATTTCGGAAAACGCTAAAAACGTTTTTTTTATTAATTGTATCAAAGAGCATTAATACCAAATTTAAATAAAATTTGACCATAAAGATTTAATTTCCCGTACACATTTTGCCACCCCCTGAGCTGAATTTTGAAAAATCGCTTGTTAAATGATGCCTCCAATATTAAATCAACCCTCGCCAAATTTCACGGCTCTACCTTTAGCGGTTAAGGCTGGGCGATGATGAGTCAGTCAGTCAGGACTTTGCTTTTTATATATATTGATTGATTAATATATTTTTCTCCTTTTTCTTTGAATATTCATCTCGCTCTTTTTCTGTCAACTTCTCTCTTCCTACAGGATCCTGTTTAAGCCTTTCTCATCTTCGTTTTTCAGCTTCTCTTTTTCTACTGAGCGTTTCTTCTTTCGATAGCGGCGTGGCAATAATCTAAGAGAATCATTTTGATGTAACCTCATGCATATCCACACATGCGTAACCAAGATGACGTCATTTCTCTGGCGCATCTATCATGCCTCCGGATCTGACATGTCGGGAAGAACCCGGAGGAATGATGCCAGAGGAACGACGATTCAAACGGGTTTCTATGCACGGCGCGGCATGCTACCTTTTTCTAACCTCAAAATCTTGCGGTGAGCAGGTGTCTAAAAGTTCCACATGAACAGTTAACGAGTGACTTGTTTTATTGCAAAATGATACAGTTAAGAATTACCAGACGAATGACTCCCCCGCCTGTGACACCACCTCATAATACGCAAGGTTTGTAAAAAAAAGCATAAGCTACAAAAATGATACGACACAATCAATCTCTTCGGAAAAGTATATGTATATGGCACTGCTCTGGCAAGTATAATCAGCGAGCGCCACCTATCAGAAAATATATGTATGAACTGCTTTACAGCTCCCCAGAGGAATGATTGAGAAAAACGGTCACAGCATTTCGTTATTTATTGTGGGATCCTGGGATTATTATTTTTTATTTTTCAGGGAGGAGTAAAATAAATGTCCCATGGGTTCAAGGAATGTTTCCTTTCTGATACTTTAGCATTTGTAGCACCTCTTCAGCATGCTAGTGTATATGAAGTCTGGATAGTTACACTCCAGAGAAATGATTTTCATACTCGAAATACAGAGAAAAAAAGGATGACGATTTTTCTGCCAAATCTGTTTTGTAGGAAAACTTCAAAATATCTGAAACTGTTGTATTCCGAAAATAGCCTCCAAAGTAATCGAAAGCATCTATTAAAAAAGTCGGATTGAATGCAGAATGATCATTTCGTGAGAATTACCCGTACAGCATTGTGATGTGACAGCGCGCCCGAATAAAATAATTCAAAATAAAAAGTTCGAGGTGCTATAATTTTATTGATTATTGTTAAAAAACAAAACATTTATCATAAAAACTGCACATGATCTTTGCAATTAAAATAAACAAAAAAATCATCTAATAACCTAATTAATCCTTATGTGCCGGCAAATTAATCAGAATGACACTCTTTTTCTGTCCAAATGTTGTAATCCACTCGAGCAGCAGATAAAGTTCGTGTGTGCCTGTGTATTTGGTGGCGAAAGGATTAACCGCGCATAGTCATCGCGACGAGCCTGCACGTAAGGCAGTAATCCCTCCCTTTCCCCCGCCCTCCCGCGCCCGGCACGCCGCGACATTAAACTCTTCCTCACTCTCGCTACGCGGGAACTTCGCTTTCTTCGCAAAGTCTCGGATCGTGTATATGTATGGCGGTCGGACGATCGACCTTTCGAGAGGTCGATCGCGCGTCAGGTTTTAAAACCATTATCCATACTCGAATTTCACCGTGTCTTATACGGTTTTCGTTTTCTACACTTTTGAATTTGAGGGGGAATTTTAGGCGAGGAAAAAAATTTGGTGGCTTTGATGATTTTTTTGGAGGAAAGATTTCTCCACCATTTTTGAGACTTCGGGTCTGTTTTGTTACTACTTTTGGCTGTTACATGGTATTTTTTATTTTTATTAGTCTTCAAAAATGGCGGAGGTATGGTACGGTCTTTTAAACTGCATTTTCAAAACTGGCGTGATGGATAGCTGAAAAACTAATTGACCGATTCTGATAAAATTTGGTATAAATCTTTCTAACCTCATCGTCTAAAACATGAACCGAGGTGTTTTTGAAAATTAAATGAAAAAGTATTTCTTTTGCAGAATGTATCAATTTTTCGGAAAAGTCTATATTTTTGTTTTGAAGCGTACCATATCATCGATTTTCAACTTTACTCACTTTTTCTTGGTTCATATTCTGAGTATGGGTGTTAATGAAAGAAAAATCTTCGTTTGTCAAAACTGGCGTGATGTATCACTAAAAAACTAATCGACCAATTCTAATAAAATTTAATACAAATCTTTCTAACCTTATTATCTAAAACATGAACCTATTTTTTTTTCTTCAAAAATTAAAAAAAAGTATTTTTAGTGCAAAATGTATCCATTTTTTTCGGAAAATTTAATCTTTTCGTTTCAAAGCATACCATTTCATCAGTTTTCAACTTTTCTCACTTTTTCTTGGTTCATGTTCTGCATATGAATGGTAATGAAAGAAAAATCTTCGTAGTTTTTTTTTCAGATTAATCCCGCCATCGCTACGGTCAGGCCGTCTGACAACATCCCCCGCGACCCATTTAGAAGAACCGGCCATACCTTCGCCATTTTTAAAGATTATTTTAAAAAGAAAATACCATGTAACTGTCGAAAGTAGTAATAAAACATACCATAAGTCCCAAATAGGGAGAAGTAATCTTTCCCTTAAAAAAAAAATCATGAAAATCGGCAATATCTTCCTCGCCTAAAGGTATCTCCCGCTCTTAATGTTTCATCCTTAAGCGCAGTTCGACCTCGATATTTCGAGGCAAAAATCATGGTCGTTACCAATGATCGATACGTATTATTTATTCATCTCCTTGCCGACATTCGAAACTCCGAATGAAATTATGTTCGTTTGTTTGGGTTTGTTTGGAATATAACTTTCTATGGGACTCGGAACATTTGGACAACTAAATACGAAAGTCATTTCCCACCTGATCCTCCTCTCAACCTTTCGTTGCCGCGCTTATTGTTGCTCCCTTTTCAACGTTCAAGCTCGTAGGATTACAAAAAACGTGACGGCCAAAAATTACTTTCACTCGAGGAAATTGAATAATAGAATGAAAGAAATTAATAGGAAACACGAAACACTTGGCACACGTATAAGAGCGCTTGAAACTCGTAATCGTTTTGACGAGTGAAAAAAAAAATATTACGCGCCATCGACAGCGGTACATCATCGCTGATCCGTTCCAGAAAAAGAAAAAGTGCGTCTGTCGTCTAAATGATGGAGCACTTTATAATTGTTTTGTGGATGTTCACAGCGACACGCGCGTATTCGTGTCAATGTAAAATTCATTCGATCGGTCAACACGATTTTTTTTCTATCGTCATACATGTGTTCAATGTGAAGCTGTGTTGTGAATGTTTTTTTTTGTTCGTTTGCCTCGACGTCATCTCCGTTTGTACAATTAAGGGGGAACGTACTTTTAGGCGAGGAAAAAATTTGCTGATTTTCATGATTTTTTAAGGAAAGGAAATTTCTTCACTTTTTTTCGACTGAGGGTATGTTTCATCACTACTTTTGACTGTTTCATGATATTTTTTCTCTTAATTAATCTTTGTAATTAGCGGAAGTATAGCACAGTATTTTAAACGGGTTGCGGCGGATGTTGTCGGACGGTGTGAGAGGTGGCGACGGCGGGATTGATCTGAAAAAAAAAACCAATGAAGACTTTTCTTCCATTAACACTCATACATTGAATATGAACCAAGAAGAAGTGAGAAATGTTGAAAATCAATGAAATGGTACGCTTTAAAACAAAAAGATTAAATTTTCCGAAAAAATAGCTACAATTTGCAATAAAAAATACTTTTTATTTTAATTTTCCAATACATTTAGGTTCATATTTTAGACAATAAGGTTAGAAAGATTCATACCAAATTTCATCAGAATTGGTTAATAAGTTTTCAAGCTATACGTCACGCCAGTATTGGAAATTCAGTTTAGAACGTGTCATGTCTCCGCGATTCTTAGATTTTATTAAAAATTAAAAAATACCATGTAACAGCCACAACTAGTATTGAAACATACCCTAAGTCTAAAAAATGGAGCAGAATTTTTTCCTTTTAAAAACGATTATGAAAATCAGCAAATTTTTTCGGCGCCTAAAAAGTTGCTCCTTCTCAAAAAGAATATGGGCCTTGAAGGATTTGCGTAATAAAGTAATTATTTATGTTTCACGACGGATCGCTCTCGCTGGAAAAAAATTTACGCTCGCGGTAATGTACACGAAATGTGTTTTACTATTCTCCGTGTGTAAACGATGAATCTACTTTGTTTCGCACTGTACGTTATAGTGTCTCAACCGGAAGCGTTTCTCCAATTTCACATATCGTCGTGATAATTATACGCGGCTCTACATGGGAAGATCGCTTCGCCGCCGAGTGTGCTCGTCTTTCCATACCGTACACACGTCTACAAAATTGTTGCGATAATCCATCGTGCGCCTCTGCGAAGCACGTGCATTCTTCTATTACGCGGGAATATATACTCCAAACGTAAAACATATAACGAGCAATTAGACAACATAACTCCACGATAAAACTTATCTCACGATCTTTGGAAAAATGCTCAATGGAAAATTAACATTAAAATTAAACAAATTATAATCCCATGAGGGAGATTCCATGTTTCGTGGGTATCGTACACGCACATATCTATTTTATCGACTGAACTAATTTCTCTCAAATCCGCCATTTTTAAAGACTAAACAAAAAATACCTCGTGACAGCGAAAAGTAGTAATAAAAAACATACCCTAAGTGTGACGGTGAAATGGTGAAGAAATATTTCCTTTAAAAAAATAATGTAAATCAGCAATTTTTTCCTCGTATGAAGGTAACTTCCCCCTTAAGGTAAATGGGACATCCTGTACAAGGGGATAAAAAAATATATAAATATATGTTGGCATTGCTCGTCGTATGAACCGCACGTACGTGTTCATCTCAGGAATGGTCACTCATCGACAAAAAAGAAGTGGCAAAAGAAGAAACGTCTTCTCTCGTTTCGCAAGGGTTCAAGCGCGTCTTCGCTCCATTTCCCGACAGCAATTTGCGTAATCGTAGCAAACACTACGCACTCACTTTCAGTTCGTGCATGTTCACCTTCATTCATCATAACCACACTCGTAGAACGGAAAGTATACGGTATACATATTCGCAAATTTTAATTGCAAAAAATGCCGTTTATGACAGTGTCGAATCTTTTCGGTAAAAGGCAATTCGATAGAGAGCTCGAGTCTACTCGAACCCGGTGCTAAGTTATTCCAGTCGGTTCTACAGATTATTAGGCGCTAATTGATCATCATGATAAAGTTTATGGACCTGCCGGGAAGATTAAAAAATATAGTATTGGCTCACACAGGATTTAAAAGTGGTGAAAAGTCGGAATAAATCATTAAGGAAGTCTAGTTGTAAAAATTGAAAATCACTTTTCTTCAAAGCCAATTTATTTTAACAGTATATCATCTTATAAGTGTTCCCCGAAAATTTCAAGGTGATCGGATCAAAATTGACAGATTTATAGGCCGCTATGTTGACGCCCATCGAAACGCCCGGAGCGTCGTTCGAAATTTTAAACACATTTTCTAGATGTAAAAATAAAGCATTTGATCAGAGGATTTTTTCCCCTATAGTTTCGTTTTGATGAACGAAAAATTCCCATTTTTTCCCCAAAAATAAAGACTCTCACTTTGAACACGCGCCATTTTTTTTTTAATTTGATATCTCGGAAATTATTTTGATTAATCGTGAGGTAAACTAATATACTAACGAAATCTCTTTGATTTTTTTATATTGGATAACCTGATGCACATTGGCCGTAAATCGATTATAATTAAATATTTTTCCATAAAAGAAATTACAGATTGTTCATCAGATGATACTTTTTCAAATACTAAATTTTTTAGAAATGTATCATCGCGATTTTATTTTTTTAAATACCAAAAATTAGCTCTTTTCGACTGTTACATCTAGGCATAACCCGTTGAGGGAAAACTTCTAGAGCCCGGAAAAAAGGTGAATTTCATGGTATTGAAGTTTGCATCGTTGGAATGCACCGAAAATGTATTTCGTTTTTTTTTAGCACATTTAGACTACGTAAGTCGCGGAAACATTTTTGGGAATCGTTATTGAAAATTTGTCATAAAAAAATGCAAAAAAGGATTTTCGATTATAATAAAACGAAAGAAATGAAAAAATCAAGAGGTATTCCAAAAATCAAAAGGAATCTAGTAAACTTCAACACCATTGAATTTCGGGACTTTTCTATTGATACCCAATTGATAAAATGAAAATTCCGTTTAGTGGCCTGTATTCTACATATCTTCAAGTACTTCTATAAATGGTTGCAAAAGTTTTTGGCACTACATTTTTCTGGAACCTTGCAACAAATACTTTTACATCAAAGTACGTAGGGGATTTTTGACGACGAAGACTTTTCCAAAAAAAAATTATCTTCGGCGATTTTTTTTACTGCAAATAATCGTCCTTTCAAACGTGCGCCATTTAATTAAAAATCAACGTATTTCGTTTTTTCTACGTACTTTGAAGGCAATTCCTATCTGCAGCTCCAATTGATTTGAATTTTCGTTGCAGGCGGAAAAATGGAAGAGAACTCTTGCCGGTCGCAGGACACCATTGGACAAAGGTGACTCGCTTTATCAACCTTCAGCGCTGCCATTTTGTTACAAAATCGTGGGGAAAAAATGTGTGCATATACTTGGAAATATGTACAGTAAAGGCCACTAGACGGAATTTTCATTCTATCAACTGGGTATCCATGAACATTTTTCGAAGTTCACATTTTCCTCCGGGCTCTAGAACTGGTAGTCTTCCTTAATTCGGAATTGATCAGGCCCCAGGGCTGACCTACTTGAATGCACGGTACAGTTATCCCGACATAATGAAAAAAATTAATAGACTATAACTAACGAGTATCCATAACGTTTCGTTCAAATTGCGGAGCAAGAGAATCCTCTCGCTTTTTTCCTGTCCCGTTGAATCGCTAGAGATAAACTGGCCATACCTGTCACTTTTCCAAGCCGGCGTATTCCCTTTGTACAGTTGCTTGCTTTACGTCATCAGGCTTCATGATGCTCATGCAATATCTGCAGTTTTACTCAGTTCCACCAACTGGAAGGCGTTGGAGCTTTTCGTTAAACAAATCTTTCGAGTTCAAAATTCACATCTATTTCAAGTATTATTAAGGGCAGAGAGAGCTTTAGGCGAGGAGAAAATTTGCTAATTTCCATGATATAGCGTTACCGCTTTTTTACACGTCTATCCTTAATTATAATACTTATCTCTATTATCTTTCTTGTAATCTCGCATATATTACATTGCCATATATCCCGTTCTACGTATTTCTCTTCCCAATATTTTTCTCTTCCAATTTCCGCTTTCAAGTGTTTATATATTTTGCAAAAATTCGACTCATCGATTTTTGTCCAATACTTTTGTATATCCTGGTCTCTCTTTTTTCGATTGTTTCCTCCATTATCTTTTTAATGTTCCTTATTCGTTCTCTGCTTCTTATCATTCCCAAGATTCCGCCTTCGCCTACCTCACTCATAGGCCCTTTAAGATCTTTGCCGTTTATGATATTTCTTATTTCTTCCTTTAGACATATTTTGGGCCAAGGGCCTTCCTCCATTTCCGCTGTCTTGAGTGTATAAATCCCCGCTCTCCTTCTCGCCTCCACCTCTATACTTCTTACGCCGGCCTCCCCTATCCATAGATAGTCGGGTGTGCTGCGATTCAGCCCCAGCGCCAACCTTGCTTGCAGTCTTTCAACTGTGTCCCTCCTCTGCCATCGCCAAATTTCTATTCCGTCCAGAAGTCCTGCTTTAAGTAATGATTCCATCAGTTGCAGCCTTTGGTTCAAATGATCCACCCTTGCTCTTTTCATCACTCCCCAGACTGAGGTTGGCCGCCTTCGCCACTATTGTTTGCACGTGTTTCGCTGCCGAGTTTCTTGTTGTGAACCAGTATCCTAGATATTTAAATTCTGTCACTACCTCAATCTTTTCGCCCTTAAATTCCCACTGTTCCTACCTTCTCCTTCCCACTCGACCACTTTTGGATGTTACATGGTATTTTTATTATTATTAACCTTTAAAAATAGCGGAGGTATGACACGGTCTTCCAACCCGCACTTTTAAAACTGGCGTGGCGTATAGGTAAAAAACTAATCGACCAATTTTGATGAAATTTGGTATAAATCTTTCTCGCCTTATTTCCTAAAATACGAACCTAAATGTTTATGAAATAAAAATAAAACTATATTTTTTAATGCAAAGTGGTCATTCTTTTTCGAAAAATTCAATCTTTTTGTTTCAAAGCATAGCATTTCATGGATATTGTACATTTCCCACTTTTTCTTGGTTCGTATTCTGAGTATGAGTGTTATTTTAAAAAAATCCTAATTGATTTTTTTTTCAGATCAATCCCGCCGACGCTACGTGTCACGCCGTTCGACAATATCCGCCGCAACCCGTTTGGAAGACCGCGCCATACCTCCGCCATTTCTAAAGATTAATAAATCAATTAAAAAATACCATGCAACAGCCAAATGTACTAATAAAACATACCCTAAGTCTCAAAAATGGTGAAGAAATCTTTCATTTAAAAAAAATCATGAAAATCAGCAAAAAATGTCCTCGCCCAGAGGTATCTCTCTCCATAAATTGAGAGCGATCATACAAGCCCGAAACGACATACGGAGGAAAATTGGAAATACATTTTGAAGAAGTGATCATTCACAATAATCCACTCGCATTAGCAACGACAACAGGTAAACAGCGAGTCCATTTTTTTCGTCAATAATCCGGCGGGTAACCGCGTATATCAGAATGCTCGCACATGAAGTATTTTTACCAACAAATTTATACGTTTTCGCAACATACTGTCGCAGTGAGATATTGATTGGACTCTTCTCCCAAACGCGGCAAGACAAACAAACAATGTTATCCTATGAACCATTAACTTATCAAAGTTGTTCGATTACTCAATTATCGCGTAAATAAGATCCTACGTTCCAACACTGAAGGCTGAAAAACTTGAAAAAAAAAACCTGACATGACGTCACGATCGAAATAACAAACAGCCACGACAAAAAAAAGGCCAAATTTTTATCATCCGTGGCGAAGGATGTTCGGTAGTTCGAAGTATTCATTTACGTGTACGAAACCCTGCTTTAGAAATGGAGGCGCGTAAAAAGGCCTCGCGGATAATTGCCACGACTTTGGGACCACGCATTATTATTACTTTCCTTTCGAGAATTTAAGCGTACATTTTTTTTTAGCAAGTCACTCCGCAAGAGTAGTCCAGCCTCGAGTCCAGAGCCGCGTGGGATCCTCCAGTGAAATTCTACGTTGTATTACCGTGGCTAACTAAATCATTTGCCCGTGACATTATCCGGAATATGGTTTATTTTTTACTGGCTGCCTATCATTCAAGAATATTGCATAAATTGACCGGCCTCGGTCAGGTCTGGCGGCCTTTTTGGGTGCCTTGTGCAAAACTTGTATTATCTAGGAATTCGAATGAGCCAGGCTGTTCAAACGCGAGACGATCTGATAAGACTTGGAATACCTGCAGCGGGTGTTCGATACATTGGGGAAAAAAACTCATTGGGGGATCCAAAAAGAGTTTATTTTACCTGTAGAGTTGAGGCTAATGACCAAGCCCTTTTTCAATGGTGGGTTCTTCGTAGAAGAAACTTCGCGCACCAAGAAGGGCATTCAGGGGAAGTGTTAAGGGAAAAAATTTGCTGATATTTATGATTTTTTAAAAGGGGTCTTCTCACTTTAGACGCTGAAAAGGCTATTTTCATGAATTTTTTATTAGTTTATATTATAGATATTGATATAAAAGTATAAAGTATAATAACACTTAATAAATACACTTTCGAAATACGTCAGAAAATTTTTTTCATGTATTTATGTAACCCAATCAAACTTTAATCGCGTTTTTCTCGAAACAACGTTTTTCCGACGGCTTGTTGATAAAATCTTCGAAACTACTGAATCGATCCTTATGAAATTTTAACCACATATTCTTTACAACTATAGCTATATCGCTTATAAAGGATTTTTTTAAATTTTGATATTTACCATCCAAAACGTTTACTTGCTAAAAACGGTGAAAAAGCACGTTTCCTTTTGCTTTTTCGAAAACTGTCCGCCATTTTGTTATTTTTGCATTTATCAAAAATCGTACGATATGCGCTATAGCCATTAACATACTGAATCTAAAAACGTTTGATTTTTTTAATTTCGGATCATCCATCTCCGAGATTTCATCAACAGCGCAGACCTACAATTTTTTAGGACGTTTTTTTAACTACCATTTTCGTCCATATATAGTGACTTAAATAAATAAATAAATTTTTTTAATGTATTTCGAAAGTGTGTCTATTGAGTGTAACAACTTTTATATCAATATCTATAATATAAATCTATCAAACAAATTCATGAAAATACCCTTTTTTAACATCTAAACTGAGAAGACCCCTTAAGGAAAGATTTTTTTCACCCTTTTTTGAGACTTAGGGTATGTTTTATTACTACTTTTGGCTGTTACATGGATTTAAAAAAATTATCAATCTTTAGAAATGGCGGTGGTACGGCACGGTTATCTAAACTGCATTTTCAAAACTGGCATGACGTATGCCAAAACCTAATCGACAGATTCTGATGAAATTTGGTATAAATCTTTCTAACCTTATTGTCGAAAACATGACTCTAATTTTTTTTTTTTAATTAAACTCAAAGACGTATTTTTTCATTGCAATATGTAACCATTTTTTCGGAAAATGCAATCTTTTTGTGTCGAAGCGTACCATTTTATCGATTTTCAACATTCGTCTCTTTTTCTTGGTGTCACGCCGTCTAACAACCTCCGCCGAAACCCGTTTAGAAGACCGTGCCATTCCTCCGCCATTTCAAAAGATTAATAAAAAAATACCAAGTAATAGCTAAAAGTAAGAATAAAAAATACCCTACGCCTCAAAACTGGTGAAGAAATCTTTGCTTTTGAAAAAAATCATGAAAAACAGTAATTCTTTCCTCGTATAGAGCCTCATATAGAGCTCATATAGAGGCTTCAAAAAAATGCCTTTCTTTATTGCCTAAATTTATAGTTTAAAACCTTTAGAATACGATGCAGTTGGTGATTTTGGTCAATTCTCAAAATTGACGTCCTGAAAGCCTTTGAGTGTGACTCACCTCTGCTCCGTTTGGTATAGGCACCATGTGGAGAGGTGAGTCGTCCATTCAATAATAGCTGTTAGAAGCGCTTCTATACCCATAGAAATATAGTATTACGAGAAAGCTGAAGGACTATTATATGGTGTTGAAATAGCTGACTAGTCGGTAAGTCACAGAATTATTCGTTTTCCCTTGCCGAAACTTTAGGGGGCTATACAGTGTGACACTTTCAAAAAATCGATTTTTTTGCCTCTTTCGACTTATTATACTTTCAAGAATATCATTATGATTTGTATCAATATTATTTTATCTTGCAAAAATCGATAGTTAAACCTTTAAACACGTTTTTCTCGAAATGAGATTATTCAAATTTGCTGACATTGTAACTCAAAGACTAATTATCCGATTGACTTGGAATTTGAACTGAGTATTCTTGAATATATTTACTCTATAATGACGCAGGATATTTTTGATTGGATGAAAATTGACGATTTGACATTGAAAAAAAACGACCATTTTATAGGCAAGAAAACAGACTTTTTTCATAACTACGCCATTTTGTTAGATTTTGATATTTTTCGAAAATCCTACGTCATTGTACAGGAAATACCTTCCAGTTTAACCACATTTTTTCCTTTTTCGGTTTCAGCTACTCGATCGGCGGGAATCATGTCAGCAGTGGAGGAACTTTTTTTTGCGCATCCGAAGGCAGCGCATAAGTCGCGTAGATCTCAATATTTTTATGTGAAAAAATTATATAATATAGGTCAAATATAGCCAAATATATTCTCAATTTTCCGAAACATTTAATTGAGTACTTTTCTTCCAAAAGATTCCCGAAATGCACTCAAATTATCAGCGTTCACACTAGTATAGCCCCTTAAATGCAATTATCTCGAAACTTTTTTTTCAATGAGTTGAAATTCGGTGTACCCGATTACTCAAAAACGATTTGACCGATAAAGCTCATATTTGGCTCACGTTTTTATGATACTTGTGTGCCATTGATAAACCGAAGCCTGATTAAAAATTATCAAAATAAACATGTTTTTGGCTGGGTCGAAGTTTGAAATTATTTCCGAAAGAATGAACTTTTTGTTCTAAGGCCTCCTCTTTAGCCATTTGTCATTGTTTTTCGAATATTAATGGTTCATAAAGTGACCACATGTATATACCAATCGATTTTTATTTTTAAAAAATAAAAAAAATAGTGAGGGATCGGACGTTTGTTTTTTTTCCAAAAAAATTCGCAGGTTCTTGCTCACAATTTTTTTTTTCAATTTTTTTTCTTTATTCTAAGTCAACTTATCCACAATATTGTACATAGTAAAAATATGTTTGATTTTTTTGCTTCAGATCACCTGTCCGGACTTAGGACTTCCGCAAGCGAAGAATGTCATCGCCCGCGCACCGACATAGTGGCTCCTCCCACTCCCACCACCATGTTTTGGCAAACTTTGTAAAGTTTTTGATGTTCAATAAAGACCGCTTAGTCAACATACCAAATATCATCATTCTATATTTAATACTTTTCGCATACAAAATTGGTGAAAAATCGAACATTTTTTGGCCCAACAAGGCAGAACCTTCCCTCATAATCTCAGGAAAAAAAAACAATTAATTGTTCATAAAATCTGAAGCGTTACATCGATTCTTGCCAAATTCGGTGAGTGTTTCGATAGTGCTGGTCGCGTGTAGAAAATTTCATCCTTACATCCCCAGACACGTTGGAGCGGGATAGAGCAGGAAGGAAAATGTTCCTATGTACATGAGTGCTTCAAGACGTTCTTTAAAAAAGAAAATCTCTTTCGACGTGCATTATAACACTCAGATCACATTTCCATTCTAATATCGAAAACTGTATCCAGCAAGACGAAGCTTGCCTATGTGAGGAAGCAAAAGAAGAGTAAAAATAATGTTATCAAAGTTTGCATCGTTGGGATGCAACAAAAATGTTTTTTTTTCCACTTGCCAAATTTCTATTCGGCACGTTCAAGTAACAAAAATCACAAAAACATTTTCGAAGATCCTCATTAGGGTTCCATAATGTAAACCTCATGGACAAAAAAAGTATAGATCATAATAAAAATAAAGAAATTTAAAAATAAAGAATTGTCGTTGCATTCCAACGATGCAAATTTCAACACCATAAAAAAAACCTGTCAGTGAAGAATGGTCTAAAGAATCCGGAACCAAGAGTCTATCATCGTCCTTCATCGAAGGATCATTGGATTGCAATTTCCTCGAGTCTCTGGTTCAAAGATACTTTTCATCTGGACGACGCGACGCGGTCAACATAATTTCACCGGATAGCCAATACAGGCACAGGTTCTCTCGTTACGCCGGGGTTGAGAAGGGTACCAAGGAAATGGCAGCCGCAGGTGAAGAAGACGAAGAGGATGCGGCGGTTCTCGATCGACACGCTCAAACGTCTCTCGAGCGAAAGTTGAGCCCGAGGCTTCGTTCTTTCGGAGAGAGAGAGAGAGAGAGAGAGATAGAGAGAGAGAGAGCGCACAATCTTCTGCATATCCAAGAAACACATTGAATACGTTTAAGGGGTCTTCTCACTTTAGACGCTAAAACAGGCTATTTTCATGAATTTTCTAAATAAGTTTATATTATAGATATTGATATAAAAGTTGTTACACTTAATAAATACACTTTCGAAAAGCATTTGAAAAATTGTTTTTATGTATTTATGTAACCCAAACAAACATTGGGGCCGGGTTGAAATTCCGAACTTTGAATGATAAGAACGCTCGCAACTCCAAAAGCATACTGCCCCGAAAGATCAAAACTCCGAAAAAAATTTACCCGAAAGGCCCAAACTCCGAAAATCTGTACGGGGCCGGGTTGAAATTCCGAACGTTGAATGATCATAATGCTCAAAACTCCAAAAATATACTACCCCGAAAGACCAAAACTCCGAAAATCTGAACACCGTCAAAATAATTCGGCTATGGAAGTTTTAAAAGTTTCAAAACTTTCAATAAATCGACGAATTATTTCAAGATTTTTTTATTATTAACAAGTGATTTTACGTCAATTTTTAAATTTGTCTAGACAATGTTATACGTTCTACATCATTTACAGCCAACTGTGTAGATTTTTGCTGGCATAATCTTGACGAATTTGTAAATTGGGAACATTAAGGGGTAAGACCACTGTAGCAGAGAAAAAAAATAAGTATATTTTGGGAATTCTCCTAGCGGGACAATGGAATAAATCGAAATTCTGAAAAAAGTCCTTTATTGTACATATCATAAACTGTACAAAGTATTTTTTCAAAGTAATATGAAACAAAATGGCCGCTGCACAGCTTTTCTTCGACGAAGCCTTTTTTTCATAGGCGCGCGGCCGGACCAACGGCACCGGCAATTTTTAATTTACAGCGAATGACATTTTTTTCCGATTATACATGTGAATAGCTACAGAAGTACGTAGGATTTTTGCAATATATCGATTTTTACAAAAACAGCGCGTTTTTAAATAAAAGTTCAATTCTCCAACAATTCTCAAAAAAAACATCGTCCGAAAATTGTTCATAAAAAACTATGTAATATATCGAGAAAATCCTACGTACTTCTATGTAGAATGTAATTGTGAATATACAGTTAAAATGTCAAGTCAATCGGTCACGATTTGTTCGAGTTATGAGTCCGGCCGACTAGAAAAATGTAGTTTTGAGAAAGACGCGTTTAAAGTTTTCGATACGGATTGCATCGGACTGAGAGGGGCTGCGCCAAAATTCAAAATAGAAGTATTTAGACATTTTTCCCACCTTAATCCTTTGAGTATGTAATTTTTAAGACATTAAGGCATCTTTTAAGAATAGAAAAACAATCGATTTTTCGCAATTTCTACAGTGCCCTTACCCCTTAAAATGAGGAATTTTAAACCGTCGGCGCATTCAAAGTTCGGAATTTCACCCCGGCCTTCATGGCAAGATCATGCCAGCGAAAGTCTACACAGTTTACTGTAAATTATGCAGAACGTATAACATTGTCTAGACAAATTTCAAAATTCACGCAAATTCACTTCGTAATAAAAAAAAAATTCTTTAAACAATTCGTCGATTTATTGAAAATTTTGAAACTTCTAAATATTCCTTAGCTGAATTATTTCTACGGTGTTAAGATTTTCGGAGTTTTGATCTGTCGGGGTATTATTCTTTCGGAGTTTTGAGCGTTCTGACCATTCAAAGTTCGGAATTTCAACCCAGCCTTATCTCGAATTTCGGAACATTAAAATTCAGAATTTTAAACCGTCGAAGCATTCAAAGTTCGGAATTTCAACCCGGCCCCCAAACTTTAAACGCGTTTTTCTCGAAACAGGGTTTTCCGACGGCTTGTTGATGAAATCTTCGAAACCACTGAACCGATCCTTATGAAATTTCAACGACATATTCTCTACAACTATAGCTATAGCGCATATCAAGGATTTTTAAAATTTTAATATATACTATTTTTTCGTTGCCAAAAAGGTGAAAAAACACGTTTTTTTTTGTTTTTTCGAAAAATGTCCGCCATTTTGTTATTTTTGCATATATGAAAAATCGTATAATATGCGCTATAGCCATTAACATACTGAATCTAAAACCGTTTGATTTTTTTGTTTCGGATGATCCATCTCCCAGATTTCATCACCAGCACAGACTTACAATTGTTATAGGTCATTTTTTTAACTACCATTTCCGTCTATAAATAGTGACTTGAATACATTTTTTAAAAATGTATTTCGAAAGTATTTATTAAGTGTAACAACTTTTATATCAATATCTATAATATAAACCTATCAAAAAATATTCATGAAAATAGCCTTTTTTAGCGTCTAAAGTGAGAAGACCCCTCAATATTCTTCCTGCTCTACTCACTCGCACTCTCACCTTCCTTCCTCGACCCTGTGCACCGCGAGCGCATATATGTGCAATCAACTTCGTCATCACGACATTCGAGCATGCCTCGGATCGTCGTCGAATGAGAAACTCGTTGCGGCACGAATGGCCGCGATGCTCTCTCGTTGACGAGCCGTCGACCAAAGCGTTCTTCCAGAGCTGCCTCAAATACAGCTCTGGACCAAATTTGATCCATTCTGTTACGAGCACGGAGGAACGGCACCATATATCGGATACTTAGGTTTGAAATTGATAAAAAGTAACAGTTGCCAAAACCTTGAAATTTAACGATTTTCTCATCTACATGTCATACAACAAGATGCTAATTATTACTTAACACAATACATTTGAATATTTTGAGTTATATTATGTCTTACAAAGAATAACAGAAAACATCAAAAAGGTTGCTTATAATCGGATATACGATATAAGGACCCAAACTCCATTTTTCTTATATCTGATATTAAGGGACTGTTTTAATATAAAATGAGACAAAACCTTTATTGTTTTAACTTTGTGATTTTTATCGAACAATCAGTCTTTATGAGTTAATCTTCGATTAGGTAGGAACATTGGCACCGACAGATATCCAATACTAGGCTTGATTAAGTATCCGATATTAAGATTTAACATGGCCGAATATGAACAGTAATATTTTCCTTCCATTCCTTTCCATATTCACAATCCTTCCAGAGTTCCGTGCATTCCTTCCAACGCCCCCCAGAGTTTTGACCGCAGCCACTCTTTCCTAATGCACTACTGTATCGCATTTGCACGAGGGCCCAGGGAAACTGCGGAAAACCTGGGCCGATACAGGCGGCTATATTTGGCTGAGTTTCAGTTGTATAACCATCAGAAACTCAGACAAACTGCCTCCTACTCAGAGGTTGACGCGCAAACCAGTGCACGGGCAAGCGGTCACCGCTCCAAGTATTGGCAGCCTCCAATGCTGCTTAACTTCAGTGACCGCCGAACCCGCGCACCGACCGCGCGCCCATATTATATATATATATATATATATAATAAAGCAAATACTATAGTTCATCAAAAGTAACAAAAACATAAATCATTTGGATTTGCCACAATGAAACTTTTTAACACAAAAAATATTTGTTTCACGCCGGCGAAAAGTAACATCAGTTCACTGTCGTGCGATTTTTGTTGCTAGGCAACCAAAAGTTTTGCAGTGGCTACATCTAACGACTAGTTATTAGTGTATAAAATAAAAAATTGATGTCGCTGTAGCCAAACTCGAGATAGTCCACTATTCGATATTCGCGATTTTCTCAAACGTAAACAGTTACTTCGTTCTTGATTTCCTGCGAATTGGCTATTGGATTCACCTCCATGGTAGAGTGTAAAGATGCTAGTGCAGTGAATAATTTATTTTTCGCTCTTTTTTTTAACTCTGTCAGCTCTGGATTTGGATTTTTCAAGGTTATGAGAGTCAGTCGCAGGTTTCGAGAAGGCCCTCCACGAGCGGACTCCGTTGAGTGACCAATCTATCGGCCCGACTTTCCAGACCTGTGTGCAATATCGTGACCAAAGTTGTCAACGCATCGCCAAGAAGTGTCCAAACGAAAAACTAGCACAGAAATGATGCGGCGAAGGCAGCAGGCAGGAAAAATAAGTGGAGGATGCAAAACGTTTATCGCAAAATATTTATCGGCGATGAAGAAGGAGAAGCGCGTGCGTGAATGAAAAATTTGACCGCACGAATATTTCTTCCTGACTGGGAATGGTCGCACACCCACAGAGGTTTGCTTCTCCGTAGTCGATGCACATACTCATCGTATAGCCACATCTGTAGGGTGTCTCAAAATGACCTGCCATTTCAATTCATTAATAAAACGTATTATTTATTCGAAAAGTACGAATATTTTTATTTTAATATAACGTACATCGATGGAGCTTATGTGTGGAACACAACGTCCGATAAATGGCCGCCTCGCCCCTGTTTGCAAACGTTCATTCTTCCGACGAAATTTTCAATAACATTTTGGCATAATAGCGGACTAATTTCATTAACGGGGTTAATGAAACGGCGGGATCTATACCAGGTTCAAATGTAATTTGAAACGAAAACAAAAAATATTTTCTTCAAATATATCCAAATAGCTAGATCCACGATCCACTTTTCAAAATTTCGAAAAATACGAAAAATGACAGCTTCTCCAAAGAAAACCTCATTTTTCTCTTGAAAAACAGCATTGTTAACAAATACTTCATCCAATTGAAAAATGCGATCGTGAACCGAAAATGACTACTGTTTGAACGCTAACTGTGCAAATTCAAGTCAACAGTGTACAAGTTACTCAAGATATCAATCTCACCGTGTCAAGATATGTAGTTCCGAGATAATCGCGTTCAAAGTTTTGGTAAATATTTTACACGATCTTGAGAAATATTGTCGTCTTACCGCTAGTCAGCGATTCCGGCACCATATCAATGTCCTTCCCCATAATCGAGATCGCGTTGCACAACTAATCTATGCAATCTGAGGGCAGTTCGGGCCTCTTTCGAGTGGTCTTGTGCTTTGATGTCCGCTTTTGTTACACGCGAATCATCCTTAAGGCCTTAAGCCACAGTAACGGGTATAACATCATGTGCGAATTTAACAATTTTTTTTCGTATGCAAAAGTGATTCACTCATAAAATTAATGACACATCTATTTAGTACGAAATCAAGCTGTTAGTTTCTTTTTCTTTCGATGTACAGCATGCCCGCCTACTCGAAACTTCTCAACACAGCTTTTTTCCAATTGGCGTGACGAATAACTTCAACCATTTTCACTCGATTTACTTCAAATTTAAAAATTATGTTCCTAATTGCATTTCGCAGAGAAGTACGTACGGAATTTCTGATCAATCGAAAGCTTTTCTTTTTATGAGCACTTTATGAGCAGTTACAACGAAATTTTTCAGTGAAAATTCATTTCTTAAGTTCAAATACCTACAACTTTTGAATAAAACAATATTTTTTAAATTCCGTACGTATTTCTCTAGGTATTCTAATGTAGATTGACGAGAATTTTTGTTTTTTGTTCTAGGTAAAAAATTGTGGATGCTAAATGCCACACCGCGGGCGCCTAAAAAAAGATAACAAAAGAAAATATTAGTAGTCGGCCATTTTGTGCATCGAAAAAAAAATTCTAACAGCTTAATTTCCATACTAAATAGATGTGTAATTAAATTTATGAGTAAATCGCTTATTCGTACGAAAAAAAAAATTGTTAAATTTGCACATGATTTTATACACGTTACTGTGGCCTAAGGCCTTAACCCGACGCACCCTATTCCACGTAAATAGGTGTAACTTCGTCAATTCTAAGAATTTCAGGGTCCGGTTGGTCTTAAAATATTCTTGAAAGTTCACAATATAACTATATGCAAAAGAAAACGATTTTTTGAAATTTCCCGAGATGGATACCCCCTTAATGCCGCGTCCAACTGCTTCCTTTAGCTCCGCAATGATCTGTGGATCATTGGCATACACTTTTCCTTTCAGAAAACCCCATAGAATGAAGTCCATTGGCGTCAAATACGACCATGAAACTTCGTCTGCAATAGCTATGCAGAATTCCATGACTGAACCTCAATACTTCCTGATGCCAGTCAGGCAAAGATTAGTACTCTATGTTCGACACAAAAAAAAATGGCTCGCAATTTAAAATGTCAGGTAATTTCAAGACACCCTTTGTATGCACTCTTTCAATTGCCAAGGATATGCAGAGACGATTGGAACGTCCCACGTTGTGCGAAAATAATTATTCCTCGGACACACATCAGGTAAATGCCGCGCACGGTCGGTCCATTTCGCTTCCGGGATCTTCCGCTCTCGCGATGTGCGAGTTATAGCCCGAGGGAATTAAAAAGTATAGCTCTCTCACGATGCCGTATCATCGGCTATTTCGGAAGAGATTGTTGCTTCTTCGCAAGCAAGATGGCGAGATAGGTATTTATCTCAGCCAGTCGCACTTTCGATTGCACATCCTTTTCCAGTCCTTTCCATATCTCTATCACTCTCGCACGCACTTCCATTTCGTCGTTTTTTGTGCATCTTCCTCATTTTTGCGCGTCCTTGATTCTCCCTGCTACGTTCGAAGCAAAGTGACCCGTTCTCTTTTCCGAGACCAAAAAGTATGGTCGGTGGTTCGGTGATTAAGGGGCCATACCAGTGTGAACGCTGAAGATTTGGGTGATTTTCGGAATTTTTTTGCAAGAAAAGTACTCAATTATATGTTTCGGAAAATTAAAAATATATTTAGCAATATTTAACCTATATTACATATTTTTTTCATAGAAAAATATTGAGATCCAAGCGACTTATGCGCTGCCTTCGGAGGCGCTAAAAAAAAAAGTTCCTCCACTGCTGACATGATTCCGGCCGATTGAGTAGCTGAAACCGAAAAAGGAAAACAATCTCGTTAAACTGGAAGGTATTTCCTGTACAATGACGTAGGAATTTCGAAAAATATCAAAATCTAACAAAATAGCGTAGTTGTGAAAAAAAAAAGTCTGTTTTCTTGCCTATAAAATGGTCGTTTTTTTCTATGCCAAATCGTCAATTTTCATCCAATCAAAAATATCCTACCTCATTG
The DNA here is from genome assembly GCA_963210295.1 of Ophion ellenae. Classification (NCBI taxonomy): domain Eukaryota; kingdom Metazoa; phylum Arthropoda; class Insecta; order Hymenoptera; family Ichneumonidae; genus Ophion; species Ophion ellenae. The sequence goes on from OY723392.1 coordinate 3,420,743, forward strand.
TGGAGTAAATATATTCAAGACTTCTCAGTTCAAATTTCAACTCAATTGGATAATTGCTAAAAATGTAATTTCGACAAAAACGCGCTTGAAGATTTAACTATCGATTTTTGCAAGATAAAATGATATTGATATAAATGATAATGATATTCTTGAAAGTATAAACGGTCGAAAAAGGCAACAAAAAAAATAATTTTTTAAAAGTGTCACACTGGTATAGCACCTTAAGGAGTTTTGGGAGAAATGAGAATATGTTACCATTTGATTCAAATCTATACAGTAAATTCCTCGTCATATACTGAGTGCACCCTCCAAATTTTAAATTGATCACCGCTTTTATAAAATTTACAATCGAAGAAACACTTTTTTAAGGGGGGGAGATACCTTTAGGCGAGGAAAAAATTTGGTGGTTTTCATGATTTTTTTTTTAAGGAAAGATTTTTTCAGTATTTTTTTTAGACTTGGGGTATGTTTTATTACTACTTTTGGCTACTGCATGGTATTAAAAAAAAATGTTTAATCTTTTGAAACGGCGGAGGTATAGGACGGTTTTCTAAAGTGCATTTTGAAAACTGGCGTGACGTGTCGCTAAAAAACTAATCGACCGACTCTGATGAACTTTAGTATAATTCTAACATTATCGTCGTAAGGCTTAAAATAGTTCTCACCCAAACTAGAATATTTCTGCTATCTGCCACAGTTTTTTTCAAAACTGAAAAAGGCGAAGAAAATGATGAAACTTAGAACTCAACTTTTAAGACCATGCCAAAAATTCTATTTTCAATATCTTTGCTTTACTCCAGTTCCGGCAAAACCTCCGGAATCATGGCAACCGTTAACCAACTTTTACACATGAGTGTCTTCCGAACGGTGTAGAGTCGATTCTGGTCGTTATTTTTGTTTGATAACATTCTGAGGGACTGTGAAACTGTTAATAAATGTGTGGTTAAATTTCAAAGATAGTATGTTTTGATGGTTCATCAGAAAAAAATCGCACAAGAACATAGCTATCACATGGGATGACCCTCTTAATCATGACCCTAAATGCTTTCGAAAATTAAAAAGAAGTATTTTTATTGCAAAATGTAGCCATTTTTGTTCGGAAATTCCAATCTTTTTATTTCAAAGCTCACCATTTTATCGATTTTCAACATTTCTCCCTTTTTTGGTTCATATTCTGCGTATGAGTATTAATAAAAGAAAAATCTTCGATGCTTTTTTTTAGATTAATCCCGCCGACGCTACGTATCACGCCGTCTGCCAACATCCGCAGCAACTCGTTTCGAAGACAGTGTCATACCTCCGCCATTTTTTTAATTGATAAAAAAATCAAAATACCAAGTAACAGCCAAAAGTAGTGATAAAACATACTCTAAGTCTAAAATGTGGTGAAGAAATATTTCCTTTTAAAAAAAATTATGAAAATTATCAAAAAAATTCCTCGTCTAAAGTCATCTCCCCCCTCAACACTCTTGCATTTTATTTCAAATGGCCAGCAGATGCTTTTAAAAAAAGATGTCGCCCCGTCTAATAAATATTTTGGTATACGTAAACAAAAATATATATGCTTGGAACGAAAACACTTAAAATGTCTCGTATGCAGTTAATAAAAATACCATGTACAGCCAAAAAGACTAATAAAACAAACCCCAAGTCTCAAAAATAGTGAAGAAAACGTTGCGTTAAGGTAGTTCCTCTGCGAAAATCTCAACCAAAAGTTTACATACCATGTTCATGTTTAAAAGATTGATAATTGGTTTAATTAGTAATGAATAAAATTGAGAACTACGCAATATTGACTCGGTACTAGTAGATAATACGATGGATATCATTTATTGCCGTAAAATATATTTTGTATTGTGTTTTTGATCGACCATTGCCAGTAAACTTTTTGCCGGGACTGTCCAGGCTTTGCCCCAATTGTTTTTTTTCCAGGCTTTGCCAGGCTTTGCACCAAAATTGTGAAGGCTTCTCATGGTTATATCTTGGAAACTAGATGGTGAATCATTCTCATTTCTTTTCACATTATTCGTGATATCTTACTGTAGCTTATCCTCGTTTTTTCTCAATTTCTTAATTTTAGTTTTGACGGTAGAATTAATGATGCTCTGTTTGCCCATCATAACGCATTTGTTACGTGTAAACCAAACCAACTTTAAGTGTAAATATCTCGGGTTTGGGGTGGTCAAACTTATTCAAATTGCACAGATGTTTGGATAATGTATTAAATAACGTATATGTCAAATTTCAACGATTTCTTAATTCAACTCTTCTGTGGAGGTACTACCTTAAAAAAAATCATGTAAATCAGCTATTTTTTCCTCGCCTAAAGGTATCTTCCCCCTTAATGAGAGAACCAATGTAACGAAAAAAATTGCGAGTACAAAGTCACTTGAACGGCTATGAAATGCAGTTCCATCCTCGTCGTAGATTCGACCGTCTCGATCTCTAGCGATCGAGACAATGATTTGCGACGATTTTCTCAACAGTGTGATTGTTCCGTACCTGTTCCTAACTGGTTCCACCACAACCGATCCTCCGACTTGAGGCACTCGCCTTGAATGCGCTGAGATATGTGTGGGTTGTACATACGACTTTAGGCACTTGTTGACGACGGTTGTAAAGTCCGACTGTATGAAACTCCAAGTGTGTTGGGGGATTGAGGGTGGGGGGCTACCGGTATAATTCGGCGAGGATGTTGAATGAACGGACGCTACGAGTATAATTTCCATTGGCCAATGTGTCTTTCGGTATTATTACTTGCCACAACTTGCCATCCATTGGAAAACATGTGTATGTGTGTCTTTATATACTGAGGCAGCAAGCCACATGACACGGGAGTCCATAAAAGAGACACTAATCCATTTCATGGTCTTATAGACTGGTGAAAAAATCTCTGGTGATGTGGCAAATTCTTTTGCATAAGATGAATTTAATCCGCGTTGTCGTTACGAACAACATTGCTATCGGTTGTCTTTCTCTTAAACAAGTATAAAGATAGCAAATATAGGTCGATGCTATCCCTAATTTCCGTATGAAGATTATTGCAACGTTTTTGTATGTAAGAGAAAAAAAAACATCAATGAAATTATATTGCCCTTTGATTCCACTCGATCCACTCTTTGGCTTGATGCGTTACCGTTACTTATTATAAATGTTTGTTTTTTACGAAGGAAGACGATTACAAGCTTATGTCGCCCGACATGTCAGCTTTCCACTTTTCAACTGCCTTTGAGCTTATTGAGACTGCACAAGTTGGGCGATCAAGTTACAAGACATCATTTTGTCTAGAACTTTGTAGAAAATATTTTCTTCAAAGTACATTATTACGGCAGATCAGGAAATGACGAATTATAATAAGAAATCATTCAGGTAGAAGTGTCTGTTGAATACTTTATTTTATTTTGGATTTCTATTCCATGCATTTAGCAGACGGGCATTGTTGCTTTGAACCAACACGCCATGCAGTGTATGGAAAATAATCGAATAACACACCATATACGCATATAACAGGTCGTATCTTATAATATGTTACAAATCACTATAAACATCATCGCGAATCACAAGCAACATTTTGCATCAATATAGATATATATATATGTGTGTATGTATGTATATGTATATATATATGTATGTATGTATATATATATGTATGTATGTATATATATATGTATGTATGTATATATATATGTATGTATGTATATATATATGTATGTATGTATATATATATGTATGTATGTATATATAAGTATATACACGTGTGTGTGTGTGTGTGTGTGTGTGTGTGCGTGCGTGCGTGCGTGCGTGCGTGCGTGCGTGCGTGCGTGCGTGCGTGCGTGCGTGCGTGTGTGTGTGTGTGTGTGTGTGTGTGTGTGTGTGTGTGTGTGTGTGTGTCTGTGTGTGTGTGTGTGTGTGTGTTTACTGTTGGGATCTTAAGGGAGTAGATTTTTTATAGCGTCAGAGAATATCCATTTTATGAAAACGTACTGTATTATATAGTCTAGAACAATCAACGTACGCTTGTAAGATTAATGCTCGAGGTTAACATATGTGGATAACTTATCCAACAGCAAAAATATCAATAAACGGTACTATACTTTTGCCAGTAACTATGACTGTGGAATGTTATTGTTCATTCAGGGAAATATAAAATATAGTTAAAATATGGTTAAACACACCATACCATACATTTGTCTCAGTGTTTATTTTAGTCATTCCATACCAAAAATCACCTCCAAAACAGCGCTCTAGGCAACAAAACTGCCCTAAACAGTTGTCGCGAGTTTTACAGAATGAGACTACACGATAATTAGGCATTCGGTATTAATTCGGTAATTAATACAGCGCAATAAACATGTGTGAACGTTTTTGGCACGTACTACCTTGATTAAGAGGGTCATTCCATGTGAGGGCTAAATTTTTCACTTTTCGGGAATTTTTGTTGGTGTACCATTAAAACACATTATGGTTGAATTTTTACCACACATTTATTACCATTTTTACAGTCCCACAAAATTTTATCAATAAAAAATAACAAGCTGAATCGACTTTACACCGTTCGGAAGACACTCACGTGTAAAAAAATGTTGGTTGACGGCTGCCATGATACCGGAGTTTTCGCTTTTTTTAATGTCATCTGACATTAAAAAATCAAACGGCATTTCAATTTGTAGACCTGAGTAAAAATATCGAAAATCGAATTTATGGTACAGTTTCAAAAGTTAAATTCTAAGTTTCGCTATTTTTTTCTCGACTTTTCCACCTTAAAAAACTATGGCAGATATCAGAAATATTCTAGTTCGAGTGACAACTATAGATATGCTGACCATACCATAAAAAATTGAGCGAAATCCGTTCAATACTCTTTGAAATGTCGTGGAAGCTAAATTGAAAAACATAGTTTTGAGAAAAACCCAAACAAACAAATTTTTTGCAATTTGTGCAATAACATTTATCGATTTTTTGGATCTGTCACATGGGACGACTGCCTTGAGTAGGCTACGGTAATCATTATGAACGACATTTACATGCAGCAGCAACATGCGTTAACAATGCCGTGAATTGAGATTAAATAGGGGGACCTTTTAAGCTTCTGAGGAGGTCCCCCCCCCCCCCCCCATCACCAAAATCGGACTGAGATTCCCCAGGTGCATGAAAGATCGTGATCCATTTCTTGGTCACCTCGCAACGAATATCTTCTCGTTTCGTCCTGTATGTGGCGAAGAAATTGACACGCAAAGGGAGAACAAGAAAGGGCGATAGAAAGAGTGAAAGATTCGAATGTATTACCTGAGATGATGAAAAAAAAAAACGACTGCGGATGCTGAACAGTCTTACTCGGAAATAATCGAAAGAGGTCTTTCTATCGGCGGACAGTGCAGTGTGTACGTAGCCGGTTGGCTTGCAACGCGTCGATATCGCTGGACTTAAGTAGGCCGGGAGTTCAACGAAGGATAATCAAATTCCACGGCGACGACGACAACGACGAAGAAAGCGTTTTCCCTCTCGATCGTTTCAAGAAGTAATGGCTCTTTGCGATCGCGCGCATACACATACGTATTTATTTACCGGACACCCACGAGTGTTCCGACGCAGTTGACATAGAAAAATCCACGGTAGATTGTGATGGTCTTGTTCCATTTATCAAATTTTAAGAGCCAAGACCCACCTGGAACGTTGGAAAAACGTACATCAAATAAAAAACCACCATCTTCAATATTATTCATGTTCATGATGAAGAAAAGAGTGCACTTTCTGAGTGTTTGTTACCACATATACTGTAAAAACAACCAAACAGGTGTTCAACGGGTTTTCATCATGATTCACTATCTGTTTATGATTCACTATCTATTCACTATTTACTGCACGGAAAAGTGCATCAACGGAAATTCCAACATGGTGCTTATCCAGCTGTTGTAGAGCAGCTCCAAAGGCACTAAACCAACGGCGATTAGGTAGGCGAAGGTTTCTACAACTTCTCAAACTCTCATTCGAAACTGCAACATGTGGTCTCCATTTTATTTACGAGCAAAAAGTCCGCACTGCTAAACTACCCAGCAAAGAAGTTATGGATTCCAAATTGCCGTGCTCGATGCCTCAATGTTGGCATTAATTGGTCCCTTGCTACAAATTGTAAGAGCCAAGACCCACCTGACACGTTGAAAAAACAAATATCAAATAAAAAAAGATTATTTTTAATTTTAGTCATGTTCATAATCAAGAAAAGAGTGCATTTTGTGGATGTTTGTCACCACATATACTGTAAAAACAACCAAACAGGTGTCCATCGGGTTTTTACCATGATTCACTATTTTTTCACTATTTACTGCACAGAAAAGTGCATCAACAGAAATTCCAACATGGTGCTTATCCAGCTGTTGTAGAGCAGCTCCACAGGCACTAAACTATCGGCGATTAGGTAGGACGAAGATGGCGTCTCTCCAACTTCTCAAACTCGCATTCCAAGCTTCGACGTGTGGTCTCCATTTTATTCACAAGCAAAAAGTCCGCACTGCTAAACTGCCCGGCAAAGAAGTTATAGATTCCAAATTGCCGTGCTCGATGCCTCAATGTTTTGCATTAATTGGTCCTATGCTGCAAATTGTAAGAGCCAAGACCCACCTGGCACGTTGAAAAAACGAACATCAAATAAAAAACCATCATCTTTAATATTATTCATGTTCATAATTAAGAGAAGAGTGCATTTTGTGGGAGTTTGTTACAACATATACTGTAAAAACAACCAAACAGGTGTTCATCGGGTTTTCACCATGATTCACTATCTTTTCACTATTCACTGCACGGAAAAGTGCATCAACGGAAATTCCAAAATGGCATTTATCCAGGTGTTGTAGAGCAGCTCCAAAGGCACTAAACTAAAGGCGATTAGGTAGGACGATAATGGCGTCTCTCCAACTTCTCAAACTCTCATTCCAAGCTTCAACGTGTGGTCTCTATTTTATTTACAAGCAAAAAGTCCGGACCGCTAACTGCCCGGCAACGAAGTTATGGATTCCAAATTGCCGTGCTCGATGTCACAATATTGGCAATAATTGGTCCCATGCTGCAACTGTCCTCGATCTCCCGAAGCGTCGTACAAAACGCTGCCGCCGCTCTTGAAATGGCGCTGCTGTACCGCGCATCTATCTTGGGAACAAACGGCGAGCCCCGCAGGCCTTCCTTTTTGCTTGCGTTTTCCCCTGCTTTTTTCTCTTCGCATTGTCCAAGACGAAAAATACGACGGCGAGGAGCGATGATTACGTCGTCGCTGCGAACTCTGTACGGAAGCGCGTTCAAACTTCCAGCCAACAACGTCGAGGGTGATACAACGATCGTTCAATAAAGTATGTGTATATGATTCTGTATGTACATATGTAGCGATGTTATATGTCTAATATGCAGGGGTCTCATCATGGCCGTATTTTTATGTATACACACACGCGCACACACTAATGGAGCACTTTTCTTGCTGATGCCTGTAAATGTTTTCCGGCTACGAACTTTATAGGAAGGCAAAAATCTCCTCTCGAGCGTGCACCGCGAAGCGAGCACATGCTGCGCGTTCCAGGGACGAACCGCGAACTCTCGATGATACGATCGTGAACGTCCAGTGGTTTCTATCGGGTGCTCCTTTTTCTTTCATCACTCTGATACATGATGATACAGTGTCCTGGAAGAAACAAGTCATTAAGAGGCTACATCTACCTAAGAGCCCGAAAAATATGGCCAAGTTCCGAATTTTTTTTCTGGGAAACACAAAGGTAGCCCATATATCAGGTAGGTAACACATATATTGGTAGCCTTTAAAAACAATCACCAAGAAAAACAGAAACAACAAAAACATGGCGTTTGGCGGTGGACCCTCTCCAGCTTGAACGGTCCATCCGAAATATAAAAACCAAACGGGTTATTCAAGTTACCAATAAATAGGAGTCGTTGACGATCGTCGATTTTTCAAATTACTTCTTGTAACAACGTGGCGACGTATTGGAATTCGAGGATACAAAATCGATGACAAAAGTCGTCAATTTTACGTAACTATTAAAAAATGAAGATTTGTTTTGAAAAAGTGAGATCGTCAATGACCTTTAAATGTTCCTCATCGTATCTCCTGTAAATTTGGAAACAATTCGTCCAGTGGTTCTCGAGATATCATGTCCATCGACTTTGTAAACAGTGTTTCGAGAAAAACGCGTTTATAGTTTGAAGTATGGTGCCACTACCGCTGGCCCATTAATTTTTTGACTCAACTAGGTAGATGTAGCCCGTTGATACAGAGAAGACAGCAAACTCCAGGCTCTATCAACTAACAGTTTGTCACGGTTTTCTTTCGATACATTTGAGAGAGGGGCTTGAATAGGGCCTTATTTCAACTGTATCTGACTATTGCTGCTGCGTCGTGTTTGGACTAGCTGGAGAGTATAATTGAATTCTCAGGGTTGCTCTGAACTCGTGTGGGCGCTTTATTTTTGTACAAAGTGGTTTGAACACATAACGCCACACTGGGAGAGACTCTCTTGGTTACGTCTGGAATCCAGTCGCAAGTATTATATGCTATGCAAAGCTGCTGAGATCCTTCGCATAGGAAAACCAACCTATTTTAGGACACTATTCAATGTAAATAGATCAAATAGGTGCATAACATTGAGAAGAGAGCCGACATTTTTTACTATTCCGGATTTTCGTACAGAACATCAAAGGCACTCATTTACCATTTCTGCTGCATACCTTATAAATGCATTTCGACCTGGTAGCTTGAGCCTGAGTAAGATGACATTCAACTAAATAATCTTGCAACTGCTTACATAGGGCATCATGTAGAGTTTCCGGCCATCTGTTTCTGTTTTCCTTTATGTACTCGTGAGTTTTCTTAGTATCTGCCTTTTCCTTTTTTATATGTGTTCTTCTTTTTATTTTTACTTTATTTGCGCTTTTCGTTATACTTGCGTTCTTTGATTTCGTATTTCTTTTGCGTATATAGAGTCACTTTTTCTTTGTTTATGTGTCGAGTCTGCTTTATATCCTTCTATTAAGCTTTGTACTGGATGGAAATCCAGATGTTTCTCTTTATTCTGATTTGGTGTATATAGGGTCACTTTTGTTTTGTTGTTGTATCGAGTCTTTCATTTTATTCTTTGTATATGTTCTGTGTATGGCAAGAATAGGAAGGATTGAGTGCCAGATGATGTTTTTGTCCTAGTCGCACTAAAAAGCCTAATCTAATCCAATCTGAGGATGCTCTTGAATCATGCTCTCTTGACCCGCTCGAATCCGGAAAGCATCGAGAAGCGTGGAACTGGAGGTTTTTGTTGTGTTAGCCGATTGAGCTTGATGTCAAAAGATCCCTCATCGATCGGAAGACCGTTGCTGACCTTTTCTGTGAAGATGAATCTCTTTGGATTTGATTGCTTGTCAGGTTTCCAGCAACTTCAACACTTGTTCTTCACACACACATACACACACTCGAGGCTTAAGAATGTATTTCATGTACCTCGAAGTTGAGTAATTTAACGAATTTCTGGTGCACGCTTTGACAGCCCATATCCGGGGAGATCAATCGATCCCCCGGTTACGCGAGCAACTTTCGGACCACAAAGAGCGAGCAATAACATTTTAATTGGTCAATTCGAGACTGAGTGTATCCTCGGACCACAACGAGAATTTCGTAACTAAGTTTCTCTCGTTGTTTCAGCCGTCGTCCATAGCAATAAAGTTCCCGGGCACAGTTTAGGTTGCCTCGCAGTTTGGATTTTAAGCAGTCACTGTATATACAAACCCGTAACCCTTTTCCTTTTCAGCTGATGGCGAAACGAGACAATAGCGATGACGAGTGGATAGGAACGTCATTGAGTTGGCACAGGAGGATCATTCGGGGTCTCGTGACATTTGGAGGATGCCATTTCACGGTGATGAACACCTCTTCGAGAACGAAACGACATTGTGAAATACCCTGAAGAGGGAGATACGTTAACAGGCTCAGAATTTTCGATTTTTTCCGCCAAATCTATGGTAAAACTCTTGGCCTGGCATAGCAGATTGACACTCTGAACGCGGTAAGTTCTCAATAACTATAACTTTTTGGTACCGACAACTTTAACGGGTTGTGCCTAGTTTCGACAGTCGAAAACAGCTCATTGTTCGAACGTTTTTTTCCGAATAATCGTGTCGATGAATTTCTTAAAAAATCAGGTATTCGAAAAAGTATCATCTGAAGAACACTTTGTAATTAATTTGTGTCAAAATATTTAATAATAATCTGTTTACAGTTGATGTGCGGGAAGCACCTCTCGAAAAACGTCTTTTGCGGTAAGCAATAGCCTTCTGGGCCAGGTTTTATTAGTTTATTCTATAATTGATCGGAGGAATTTTCCAAATATCGAATCGAAAAAATGGTGTTTGTTCAAAGCGAGAGATTTGATTTTTTCGAGAAAAAAAACATGGGCTTTTTTCGTTCATCAAATCGAAAAATTACATCGGAAAAAAAATTCTTCGATCAAATACTATATTGTTACATTTAGAAAAAGCCCCATAAATTTCAGAAAGATCGACGCAGTAGTTTTTGCGATATTTTTCTCACGGTACGTTCAACTCAACATAAAAGCCTATAAATCTGTCAATTTTGATCCGATGACCTTGAAATGTTGAGGGATCGTTTATAAGATGATAATATGTAATATATGATAATAATGACTGTCAAAATATATTGGTTTTCAAAAATGTGATTTTTCTACCTTTACAACGAAGCATAACCCCTTAAACGCATTTTTCTCAAAAGTACGTTTGTGAAATTTGTGCACTCGATTAAAAAAGTTCTATTGGATCAATTGATTTACTCCAAGGTTTTTAAAATTAGATAATAGTCAACCATTGTCGATGAACTTATGAAGATGATAAAAAAAAGTTTAATTAAACAATCATTTTTGCATAAAGAAATCGATGTTTTTCGTAAAAATCGTTACTCTATTTTCAAACTCGCACAATTTGTTGAGTTTTATACTTTTGTTTAATTTGTATAGTTCATCGACTACCTTTATACATAAAAAATTAATTCAAATATTATTTGGTTCGTTTCAGGTAAAATTTGGAGATGTCAGAATGTTCACAAGCTGATTATACCAACGGTGCAGCCTCATGAAGATACTATATGAATATTTAACACATAAATACATAATTTCGCAACGAAAAAATTATTTGTGTATTCTAAATAGTCGATTAAACTCCCTCAAAAGTTTTTCAAAGAAAGGCTTTGTTTCGGTTGAGAAAAAAATTCTCAAAAATCAGGCTTTTTTCGGGATCCTAAATGTGTCTCCCCCTGTTCTTTCTTCGATATCATCGAATGATCCTTCAAACCAAAATTGTTCAGTGTGCGAAAAAATATGTTGCTTTGAGTTTTTAAATGAAGGAGGTCGACACAGGGATGTCCATTTTGTGAAATACGAGCCAAGGCCATTAACCGAAGGACCTTCGTGGCGACCCTTTTCACGGAGGATTCAAGGCTCCGTACTGTCGGGCTCCAACTCGACCCATATTATTCACGACCGGTTGCCCGTCTTTTCGCTACAATAGCGCGCGCGCGTGAGTGTGCGTGTGTGTGTGTGTGCACGTATATGTACTTGTCAACGTAGATTCGCGCTGTATGTACGTACATGAAGGTTGTCTCGAGCCTGCAATACATGGTCCGCTCACTCTTGCGAGTTCCGCCACTTTCTTCGTCTTTCTTCTTCCTTCCACCGGTTTTCAAGGTATTCCTTTCACGAACCCGAATATTTAACAACTAAGGAGGTTGGAGCGGTCCAGTTGAGTCAAATGACGGTTTATGAATTCTTCTCAATGAACCTCAAGAAAATGCGTACGAGGTTTTCATTCTGTAAATGCTAATTTTTCATAAAATATATAATTAAAGGGCAAAATTATGCATTTTTCTATTTTTAGTACGTAAATAAGAAACTTTTGTGTTACTACCGACTTAAAAAAGTATAACTTGAGAAATTTTTTTATTCCAGTTTGTCATTGAGTACACTAATTGATGGTGACTTACTTTTATAAAGCGTCACTGTAATTTGCCAATGATTCAGGAAGGCCCTCCTTATGCCTCCGGAAAATACGGCCCTCCGCAAAGGATACCTTAAATTGAGGCACGCATCGCCAACGAAACTGCTCACTAGGGTGGCACAATTTTGAGCTCAATTTTTTTCCTTTTTTTCACTATCCAATTATCTTCTTTAGGGAAAAAAAAATTGTCGCAAAAGCTGCATGCGGTCAAAAAATATTTAGAGGTCGTTCAATCCTCCCAAAAATTAAAATTTTCATGAAAAAATCAATTTTTTTTTCGTCCACTTCTCACTCATGACTTTTACGCTTTATAGTTTTTGAATTAACCTTGCGAAAGTTCTAGCCGGCCAATGAATATGTAGTGGTTGCTCAAGGTTTTCGAAATTCAGAATTTCCGCTAAAAAATAAATCTCGCATGCACTATAATTCCTTGTAGCATAAAACCAAAATAAACAGCGAAGTGTTACATTTTCTGAATAATTTATTATAATAATTTGTAACAAACACCAATTAGACGATATGTGTTATTATGTATTATCATGTATTATTGTATTATGGCGTCGCTCGTCACAGAGTACAGTTACGATTGGTCCGCACTTTGACTAACGAGAAAAACTGTGGGACGCATTACGACGCGCGGAACAGCTGCCGATTCAGTTTTACGCATAAAGCGATCTATGATTTTGTTGACGGACAAGAGCTTTAAAGAATTATTTTATGAGAACAAAGATTATCATTCTTGGGTTAAAAGTGTGAGGTCAATTTGAAAAATCTGTTTCTAGAGAAAAAAGGATTAATTGTTTTGAACATTTTACACAGCGTCAATTTTGTGAGTCAGAAGAGTAAAAAAAAAATTGGCGAAAATTGGAAATTTCGAAGCTCTTGAGCGACCACTAAATAATCATTGACCGGCTAGAGCTTTCGCGAGGCTAATTTAAAAATTATAAAGCGTAAAATTCATGGGTGAGAAGTGGACGAACAAAAAAATCGATTTCTTAATTAAAATTTGAATTTTTGGGTTGCTTGAGCGACCTCAAATATTTTTTGACGGCTCGCAGTTTTTGCGACAATTTTTTTTTCTGTAAAGAAGGATGGTGAGAGAAAGGGACAAAATAGAGCTCAGAATTGTGCCGCCCTACTGCTCACTCTTAATTTCGCTTCGTATAGTAGTATTGCCTCAATTTTGCATTATACCCATGTTACTTAATTCTGGAAAAAATCGAAGAAACAAGCCTTACGGTATAATACGGTGCTTGAATTTCAAATTTTTTAAATGGCGTTTTATAGGACTTTCTGGCGTATCACCGGAATTACACGTATTCAAACTTTGGCCCCTAGATATGTGAGGGAGCTGCAATTGCCGCTTGCGAGCAGAGCTCGTATTTCTGAAGTAACCATGATGCATTTCGTCGCGTAATCGCTTTACAGCCGGCGCATAAACAATTGCAGCTCCAAACACGCCCCCCCCCCCTTAAGGCCCGCGAGGCCGGCCGAGGACATTTTGCGACCAGCCTTTTTATTGCTCAACGCTACCATTTCCGTGCTTGTGGAGGGGCAAAGTATAAACTTTGGGAATTGAGTTGGGACGTGAGGAAACAAATATCGATGTAATTAAAAACCAGTGGACCAGAAGTCGAGAGTGGGCGAATGTGAAGTGCCGCCACTTTTTTCATCCTTATGAGATTGATTTATTCGCAATTTTCGAGAATTATCGTTCGGGGGGGAAGATACCTCAAGGCGAGGGAAAAAGTAGCTGATTTTCATGATTTTTTTAGAAGGACGATTATTTTCACCAATTTTTAGACTTATATTTTATTAAGTATATTTTTTTACTACTTTCGGCTGTTACATGCCATTTTTTTGCATCAACCTTAAAAAATCATGGCACGGTCTTCTGAACTGCATTTTCAAAACGAGCGTAACGTATCGCTAGAAAAATAATCGACCGATTCTGATGAAATTTCGTGTGAACCTTTCCAATCTAACTGTCTATAACATGACCCTAAATGTGTTGGAAATTTAAAAAAAAAAGTATTTTCTGTTGCAAAAGGTCGCCATTTCTTCGAAAAATTCAATTTTTTGTTTTAAAGTGTACCATTTCATCGATGTACAAGATTTCTCAAATTTTCTTGGTTCATATTCTGCGTATGAGTATTAATGAAAGAAACTTCTTCGTTGGTTTTTTTTCAGATTAATCTCGACGACGCTCCACTATTTTTAAAGATTAATAAAAATAAGAATGATAATAATAAACACAGAAATAAAAATAAGTGATAATGAAACATACCCTTAGTCTAAAAAACGTTGAAGAAATCTTTCCAAAAAGAAAACCTGAAAGTCAGCCATCTTTTCCGCGCCTAAAGGTATCTCCTCCCTTCCAAGACGACTGAATACTCATTTGAACGAATTGATTGATTGGATGAGAATTAGATACATTAATTGAAAATTCATTTATCTAATTCTGTTATCGGAATTCTTTCGGCTTGACAAAGTCTTGCTAAAAATGAATGTAAGGGCACTCGTCGTGAAACTTGACGAAGAATTCTTCGGGGCAGCGAAAAACTTCTGTTTCGCCACGTATTACTAAAACAACGAAATCGGTGCACTTCCATTACGAGTGGCCCGAGGCTTCGGTCGATGAAAGTTTCCTTTGGCCTCTTGTTCTCACTTGTTGATGCTAAATTCCCGAGAGAGACGCGAGAACGAGCGAGGATCGAGGTCTATACGAAAGTTCGACACGACCGTTGTTAAAAGTAATGCCAACTTCATCTTGCATGAAAATCTTCTTATTACGATACTCGATTCATGGCTTCCTTCGCAAACATTGACTTTTATCTGTATACCCAAACGTTTATAGCTTGTATCAGGAAACAATAATTAATAGTGAAATCCATGACGTGAGCCATATCGAAGGGAGTCTCAAGAGGGAGATACCTTTGGGCGAAGAACAAATTGCTGATTTTTTTTTAAAGGAAAGATTTCTTCACCACGTTTTAGATTTAGGGTATGTTTGATTACGATTTTTTGCTGTTACATGGTATTTTAAAAAATGATTAATCTTTAAAAATGGCGTACACATGGCACGGTCTGCAAAACAGGTTGCGGTGGGTGTTGTCATCTGGCGTGACACGTGGCGTCGCTGGAATTAATCTGAGAAAAAACCAACAAAGATTTTTCTTTCATTGACACTTATACGCCGAACATGAACCAAGAAAAAGTGAAAAGAGTTGAAAACTGATGAAATGGTACGCTTTGAAACAAAAAGTCTACTTTTTCCGAAGAAAATGGATACATTTTGCACTCAGAAATACTTTGTCTTTTAATTTTCGATAAAAATTAGGTTCGAGTTTTAGACAATAAGGCTAGAAAGATTTATACTAAATTTCATCAGAATCAGTAAATTAGTTTTATAGCTATACGTGACGCCAGTTTTGACCAACCGACGAAGATTTCTCTTTCATTAACACTCATGCGCAGAATATGAACGAAGAAAAAGTGGGAAATGTTGAAAATCGATGGAATGGTACGTTTTGAAACAAAATGATTGAATTTTCCGAAAAAATAGCTACATTTTGCAATAGAAAAAAAACTTTTTTATTTTCAAAAACATGTAGGGTCATGTTTTAGACAATAAGGTTAGAAAGATTTATACCAAATTTCATCAGAATCGGTTGATTAGGTTTTTAGCTATACGCCAGGCCAGTTTTGAAAATGCAGTCTGTTTTCTAAACTGCATTTTTAAAACTGGCATGACCATACCTCCGCTACTTTTAAAGATTAATCAATGTCAAAAATACGATGTAACAGCCAAACGTCGTAATAAAACATACCCTAAGTTTCGAAAATTGTGAAGAAATCTTCCCTTTAAAAAAAATCATGAAAACGGTGACAAATATTTTGCTCGCCCAAAGGCATCTCCTCCCGTAAATATTTGTACACAAAAATTTACAGAGTGCTCTCCAGATGATACTTTTCACATACCTAATTTCTGTAGAAGCTTATCGTCACGATTTTCGAAAAAAATCCCAACAATGAGCTGTTTTCGACTGTCACAACTAGGTTAAAAAAAATCGTAAGAGCGTACAAAAGGGTATTAGACATAAATATTTCATTTATTGAAATTCCTTGCCATCTTTGCATTCGGGTAACGAAACCTTCGAAAATTTTGATCCTCATCTTTCCGAAGGTCTTCCTCAAGAACAATCGTCGCGACAAATTCCTAGAACGGTGACGTGGATCAGGTGCCATTATTAAAATCAATTTAGCGTTGCATCGTGGCGGAATGTTTGCGAAAGCATATACCTTCGTGGCGTAATGCGAGTCCGATATATATAATAGTAGAGGACGTCTGGGAGATGCAATCCCAAGCGAAAGTAGCCAAATGTGAAATACTCAAATATATTTCCTAGATTCTCAAAGTCACATCAGGCGAAAGTGGCATAATATGTAAACTAAATCGCAACTTTTGAGTTAATAGTATCTTTTGACTCAAAAATACCTTTAGGCGAGGAAAAAAGTTGCTGATTTTCATGATTTTTTTTAAAGGAAATATTTCTTCAGCGTTTTTGACACTGAGGGTATGTTTTATGACTACTTTTGGCTGATACATGATATTTTGCATTTTTTCAATTGATTTTTAAAATGGCAGGGATATGGCACGGTCTCCTAAACTGCATTTTCAAAACTGGCGTGACGTATAGCTAAGAAACTAATCGACCGATTCTGATGAAATTTGGCATAAATCTCTCCAACTTTATTGGCTCAAACATGAACCTTAATATTTTTATTTTTTAAAAATTATTCTTAAAAAATGGCAGAGATAAGGCACGGACTCCTAAATTGCATTTTCAAAACTGGCGTGAAGTATAACTAAGAAACTAATCTACCAATTCTGATGGAATTTGGTATAAATCTCTCTAACCTTATTATTTCGAACGTGAACCTAAATTTTCTGGATTATTTTTCAAAATATTTTTTTATTGAAAAATGTAGCTATTTTTTTCGGAAAATTCAGTGTTTTTGTTTCAAAGCGTACAGTTTCATCCATTTTTAACATTTCTCACTTTTCCTTGGTTTATATTCTGCGTATGAATATTAATGGAAGAAAAATCTTCGTTGGTTTAGTTCAGATTAATCCCGCCGACTCTACGTGTTACGCCGTCTGACAACATCCTCCGCAACCTGTTTAGAAGACCGTGCCATTCGCTTGCCCTAAAAAAAAATATTTAAACAAAAATACCATGTAAAAGCCATAAGTAGTAATTAAACATACCCTAAGTCTCAAAAATGGTAAAGAAATATATCCTTTAAAAAAAATTACAAAAAACAGCACTTTTCTCCTGGCCTGCATTTACTAATCTTTTTTTATCAGGGCGAAACTCTTGGAACTGAATGAGGCCGCGCCTCACGACCGTCATAATGTTCGAGCCACCAATAGCGCCGCCATAAGGTTTAGTATGGATACACATGGGCAATTGAATGACAAAATAAGTCGGATTCCAATAGGTCACAATTAATTGCTCTATAATCATGAAGTCAATGGTTGTAAAATTAAAACAATTTATATCTTTCACACATAAAATACGCACACGAAAAGTTTGTTTTCAATATAATATTTTGAATATTATGAAAGGGTTTCTATAAGCTTAAAAATTGAAAAAAAAAATCCTTTCATTGCATAGTTTCATAGTCTAGGGTCTTAATTTTTATTGGCAACAAAGATTTTGTAAAAATTACAAGTATTGACAGAGTTACGAAAATTTATAAGGATTTTTTGGTCTGTTTATCCATCTGCCAATAAAGAACGATCAAAATTGTTTCTTGGGTCGAAAAACAAACATTTTTTTCTACAGCTTGCCTTTTTCGTAATTTTCAAAATTTAAAAAAAAATCATGAAAATTTTTGTTATTACACTAAAAAAACATTTTTCACTTTAGATCAGCCTAGTTGCCGGAACCACCCACACCGATTCTCCATGCAGCAACGGTAGCACTTTGTTCAAACAATAATGACATCATTGTTTATCAATATTTGTCAATTAAAAAAAAACTCAAACTTGGCGAGACTTTTTTTACATCAATTGTATGTAAAATCTCAAGCTTGTCATTCCAATACTTTCATCAGACAAAAATATTGAAAATCGACCTGCTTGTTGGGCCCTAAGCGTATGCAGACCCGTCAATGCAATTTTCAATAAAATACAGTCGAACCTCGATATAACGAATCTCGATATAACAAAATCCTCGATATAACGAAGATTTGTCCATTCCCTTCCGATAGACACCCGAAACCTTTATACAACAACATATTGATATACATTGTGCCCTAATTGCTTGTAAAATAGCTCTAATTTGAACCTTTCTTTCTTTAAAAAATATCTCTATATTTATACCACTAATTTTTTTGTTTAAAGAACATTTTAAACAACATGATCTCGATGTAACGAAACCTCGATACAACGAACTTCCCTAGAGATTCGTTATATCAAGGTTGGACTGTAATATCATATTTTTTCACTGCGCTTTTTTTATCATACCTGAGAGCAGCATTTCTATGAGACTAACATATATCCTTATCAACATCGTTCTTCGAGCGAACGGAAGAGAATCAATATCATCGTGAACGCAATGAGCCACCTACACGACTCAATCGCTGCGACCCTGCAGTTACGCCTGTACGTACGTGCCTCAGCCGTCCTATATACGCATTAAGATCGGGGACCGTGCGACAAAAAGCACGTATACTATCCGCGATTTGTGCCACCGCCATATTCCGAAAGTGTTCCCCGGTTGTTCTCTAGGTCTAGGACGGTGACGCGTGTTGACTCGTTGCAGCAAATACGCCCGGTGTCTTAAGGATGTATTGCCCGTACATTCCCTACCAAAAGAGAGTCTCGGTGAGAGTTTTGAGTACTTTGCGATAACATTGCAATGAAGATGCTAAGAACATTGGTTTTGAATAATAAGAATGCCAAAAATGTATAAATGAATTGTTTAAATGAAAATTTGTTCAAAAAATCTTCGGTAAACTTGACTTGTGACATCAAATGAATTATGATATTTTTCTGAATACATATCATTTTTTAAAGAATTTTCTCTCTATTTCGAAAACCCGTTTTTGGAATTTTTCGGAGGCTGTACCTATGACAGTGTTCGTCCAATACCCCGGACACTTCTTGGGTTTAAAATGAACATTGCTCCAAAAACAAATTGAACATTTGTAACTCTTCATCCATTTTTTTTTTATTTAAAAAATTAAAATTATAAGAGAAAGAAAATTCTTAAAAAATGCATACCTATTCAGAAAAATCTACGAATTCATTTTATAATATAAAAAGTAGTTCACCGGACATTTGTTGAACAATTTTTTTTTCAACAATTTACTTATAACTTTTTTGCATTATTATTACCGGAAATTAATGTTCTTAGCATCTTCAATATGGTTGATTTAAAAAAAATTTAATCTCATCGCAAAGTACTCAAAATTCTCCCCGAAACTCACTTTTGGTAGGGAATGTACGGGCAATACATCCTTAAGGGGAAAGATACCTTTAGGCGAGAAAAAAATTTGCTGATTTCATGATTTTTTTTTAACCAAACATTTGTTCACGATTTTTAAGATCTTATTACTACTTTTGGCTGTTACATGGTATTTTTTTTAAACGGTTTAAAAACGACGGATGTATGGCACGGTCTTCTAAACTGCATTTTCAAGACTGGCGTGACGTACAGCTATAAAACTAATCGACCTATTCTGATGAAATTTGGTATAAATTCTTTAACCTTATTGTCTAAAACATAACCCTAAATGTCTTTGAAAATTATTTTAAAAACTATTTGTTATTACAAAATACAATATTTTTCTTTCAAAGCGTACCATTTAATCGATTTTTAACATTTCTCTCTTTTTCTTAGTTCACATTCTGCGTATGAGTGGTAATGAGATAAAAATCTTCGTTGGTTTTTTTTCAGACTAACCCCGCCGACGCTAGGCGTCACGCCGTCTGAGAACATGCGCCGCAACCCGATTAGAAGATCGCGCCATACCTCCGCCACTTTTGAAGACTAACAAAAATTAAAAAATAGCATGTAACAGCCAAAGGTAGAAAACATGCTCCAAGTCTAAAAAATGGTGGATAAATCTTTCCTTATAAAAAATCATGATAATCAGTAATTTTTGCTCGCCTAAAGGAATCTCCCTCCTTAAAAAGTGTTTTTCAATCATACATTTTATGGAAACGATGTATACGATCGATTTCAAATTTTGAGGGTGCATTCAGTATATGACAAAGAATATCCTGTATACATTTGAATCAAATAGTAACGCATCGTCAACTCCTTAAAGCCGTCGTCTAGTGTAAAGATAAAGAAACGCAGTCATTCTATGAAATTTTCTCTCGAAAACCATCTGACTAGGACATTTCAGGTTTTCGTGGTTTATCAAACAAGAAATGAAGAACACATACGTTTTGACAGATTCAAAAATGTTAATTCTTACCAAAGTTACACGTATTTTAATATGAATAGAAGAAATGAATGCCGCTGTTTTTTGGGCATGATATCTCATCTTCCAGTTGGCTGAAACAAAAAAATAGAAAAGTTTTATAATCTGTAAGCATGTCGCTATTACGCTTACTACAATAAAAAAGAAAAGAAAATTGAAATAATGGCGACGGTGTAACCGAACATAACGATTTTTCATGCAATAATTATGAATTATGATGAATGTTAAAAATAGTTAATATATTTTTATCAAGTTGAAGCTAGTATCCGTAATACACACCAGTATACACTACATGTGATTTAAATTCGAGGTAAATCGGCCGATAAGTTTGCGAAATATCTTGCCCAAAAAATTGAAAAATTTAGTTTTGAAAAAAACGCATCTAAGTTTGAAGAACGGTACATGCACAACTATGATGAGACCTTTAAACTTACACTCACTCTGCGATTCCAGGGCCACTCATCACACCTTCTTGCTCAATGAGCTCATTAATATTTGAGGATTGCGATTTTCGGGGTTTTCCAGGTGCCCCGAATAATAGTAATAAATCTCAATAGACAACAGGCGGATAGGGCGCTCGAAATAGGTCGTGCGCGCCGTGCAGGTCAGGTAGTCGGTTACTCCGATTGCCGCGCCCCCTATTAAGGCCCCCAACTCGGGTAATCTTTAGAATTTTGTACTGGCTCAAAAACGAAAAAAATCGGAAAAAAATATACGTTCCAAAAATTCAATGAAAAAAAATTAACTTATCCGACCCATCACACTAGACGCCGGCTTCAAGGTAGTACGAGCACGCAATCTTGATTTTTATAGAATTTGTTCAAATTTTAACCAGACATTGTTCATATCATTATGCATTTTTGAGTGAAATTTCAGAACAGTCGACTATTTAGATTGGGAGATAATGGGTTTCAAAATTGCAACTTTGAACACTGCAGGGTCCGCATTGAAATTTAGACAGAATAATTTTCCGTAAAAAAGATTTGTCCCCTATAATGAAAAGACGTATGGCAACACAGCAGAACAGTATTGTTCAATATTTCGAGAAAAAATAACTATCATGTTCCTTAAGTTAAAAATGATGTCATAAGAAAATATTTGCATTATAAATATTAATATTTTATATTGTTTATGTTATCTTCATTAACAAATAAAAGTGTTGGTTCATTCATGACTAATTAAAAATTTTGTTCGATTAAAAATTACTTCCAAATAAAAATTTGTGTTGCAGTATTATTTCAAATATGCCCCGCAAACTCACGTCATTAGATACGTGGAACAATGCAGTGTTGCGATATGTCTTCTTATTGAAGGGGACATATCTTTTTTACGGAAAATTATTCTGTCATAATTTCAATGCAAACCCTGCAGGGTTCAAAGTTGCAATTTTAAAACCCATTATCTCCCATTCTAAATAGTCGACTGTTCTGAAATTTCACTCTAACATTCATAATGATATGAATAATGTCTGGTTAAAATTTGAACAAAATCTATAGAAATCAAGATTGCGGGCTCGTACTACCTTAAGGCGTTAGGCCACTCTATAGAGGCCGAAAAAATAGGCTTTGTGGGAATTTTTTTCTTCAGAAGAATTACAAAATAAATCGCGATTGCAAAAAGAGTGTTTATCATACATAGCAGTGACTGTATACAATAATTTTTTTGAAACGCTTAATTTTAAAATGGCGGCTATGCAGCGTTTATCTCAAAACTGCATTTTTAAGTTGGACGGAAACGTAACTCAGACAATTTTCAACCGATTTACTTGAAATGTTGAATATATCTTGAACATAAATTGTCTATGAAAGTCCGTAGGATTTTTTTTCTATTGCATAGTTCATTTGTTATTAATAATTATCTGACGAATTTTTCACTTTCCAAAAATATACCTTAAAAATCGTCAGAAAGTTGTTAATAACAAATGAACTATGCAATATAAAAAAATCCTACGTACTTCCATAGACAATGTATTTTTTTCAAGATATATTCAACATTTCAAGTGAATCGGTTGAAAATTGTCTGAGCTATGTTTCCGGCCAACTTAAAAAAAGCAGTTTTGAGATAAACGCTGTCGCTATTTTGAAATGAATCGCTTCAAAAAAATTATTGTATACAGTAATTGATATGTATGATAAACACCCTGTTTTGTAATGTCCATTTATTTTGTAGTTTTCGTGAAAAAAAAATCTCCAAAAAGCCTATTTTTTCGGCCTCTAGAGTGACCCCTTAACCGCGCTTCATTGCCGGATTCGTTTGTCCGAGCGCGTACGTGTGTACGTATATAGTTGCACACTCGTCGCTCGCATGTGATTGCATTCTCGCCCGGACTCCTCTCTACGGTCTGTCCCAAGTTTCGACACTCTCGTCATTCGGAGCGGGTAATTTTCGAGCAAAAAAAAAACGAAAAACAAAAAAAAAGAAGACAACACATTGAAGAGCGAGGAAAGACATGAGAGTCGATCGAATCCGGTGTAACGCGAGAGTGACCGGACCCCCCACCCCGCTTCAGATCCGAGCCAACTCGCGGTGCCGTCCATGTGAGTGATGGAAAAGAGGAAGAAGAGGAGCAGAAGATATGGATCCTTCGTATTCGAGAGCGAGATGGAAAAAAGAGCGATCGAAAAGAGAGCGAGAGAGAGAGAGAGAGAGGGAGAGAGAGAGAGAGAGAGAGAGGGAGAGAGAGAGAGAGAGAGAGAGAGAGAGAGAGAGAGAGAGAGAATGCTCGTCTCATCGTCTCTGTGAGCGTGCGAGAGCGCAACTTGAATCACTCTCACTCGTCACCGAGTTCTCTCGTTGCTGGAGGGAGACCCCGTCTCTTCTTCGGCGTCTCGGCCATCCTCTCCCTCTCGTCGAGGCCTGCTCGTCCGGGTATAAAGGACTCCGGTTGTACCTTCATCGGAGTCACAGAGCCAAGCGGCATCGCAGAAGCCGACATGTATCCTCTGATCGCGGTAAGCAACAGAAAGTTAGAACAAACGAAAAAAAAACAAAAGAACACGAACGACATAGCTCCATAGGCACCACCCCACAATCGATGGGGGTTGGGCTCGGATTTATCCACGGTTTCGCGTTTTTGATCGGAAGAAAGAGTGCTTATCATTTTATACACGATAATAATTGAAAAAACTGAAAAAAATTGTTAACGCATAAGAAGGGAAGAAAAGCAGTACAGTTGCACCTAATGTGGCAAAAGTACAGTAAGTCTAACCATAGTTTATTGGCAGGGCAATCATAGTGTAAGACTAATACTATTGCCCTGCCGCTAAACTGTAGCTGGTTCTGCTACGACGAATTCTGCCTTTGGCGCTTGTTGTAAACATAATTTTCTATAATAATAATATTAATATATGTATGTATATATACAATTTATATATTATATATATATATATATATATGGAAGCAATATTAAAAATAAAAGTGTAGGATCGAAATGAATCGCCGGACGTTACGCGCCTGCTCGTTACAAAAAGCGGGAAAAAAACCGGAAACCGGAAGAAACGCAAGGGCCGTGTCGCGAGCGCAAAAGACATTCTCGTTTATATTTCTCACAACCTCACGGATGCGTAATAATCTGAGGACTTTCTAATCTCAATGCAGCGGCAATTATCGCGATGGAAGGCGCGCACTCCGCGGTAAAGAATTGGTGACTCACTTTGGGCACCTGCCATTGCTTCCCGTTTCCACTAACGTCCCGGGCTTTCCGCGATTCGTTCGTAGACTCGTAATCGTTTTATCGTAGCTTCAACGCCGAGAGCACCTTTTGCATTCTCACGTTGAAAAATATTTGGACGGCAAAGAATATACGTTAGTGTGTTGCCGGAAGTGAAAATGACGAGAGAAGATATCGAACGGAAATGACGGTAACGCGGTGGAAAATTGTAATTTTTTCGGTTGACTTCAAAAACGAGTAACCGAGACTTAATTTGACGTTGGGTAAAAACGAAGCTAGTGACTGGCATTTATATTATTTTTTTGGAATTTCGTCTTCCGGAAGTCGACGAAGTACGGAGCGAAATGACGATGTGGCCTGTTTGGGTTATATCTTCCTTGGGGTAACAAGTGTGTCTCTTTTGTCGTTTCGCAGTGTATGATAGTCGGTATGGCGGGGCTTGCCCTGGCCGAGCCCCCGGTGTCCTCGGGCTACAGCTACAGCAGGCCAAGCGGCGGTGGCGGCGGTGGCGGCGGCGGCGGTTATTCCATCTCGGGCGGAGGCGGAGGCGGCGGCGGGGGCGGCTACACCCAGGTGTCAACAGGATATCAGACGAACGAGGGTGCATCGGTGGACGGTGCGCTTCTCGAGCAGATACGTCAAATTTTGCTGAAGGAGGAATTGCAGTCTCAGCAGAGCGGTGGATTCTCCGGTGGATCGGGCTACGCCCCGTCCTCGAGCTATGGGGCGCCGTCCTCCCAATACGGGGCACCGAGCCCAGTCTACGGCGTGCCATCGTACCAGACCCGCGTAGTCGGCGTGGACCTCGAGGGCATCAGACAGGCCATTCAGGTTGCCCAGTTCAATCAGATAACTCAAGGACCGGGAGGCTATCCGAGCGGACCGAGCGGCTATCCGTCTGGGCCAAGCGGAAGCTACGGGGCACCCAGTAGGCCCCCAAGCGGCAGCTACGGCGCGCCTTTCTAAGTTGATCAACAGCCAAAGTAGTCAAGTCGAAGGGACCGGGAGATTATTAACCCTTTCTTCCTTCCTTCTTTTTATCATTCCTTCTTATCCAATGCTGTCTTCGGAGTCGGGGGGTAACTGGGGATGCGGGGAAACGCCCCCAGGCGGCTTCCACGCAAGCGCCTGGCCTGTCGAAGGTAAATAGCAGTCGTAGCTTCGACAGGTCAGACACAGGCGTCATCCATCCCTTCGGACGATATCTCTCTCTCTCTCTCTCTCTCTCTCTTCCTTTCTTTGCATCCATCGGAAGGCCTCATCGCGACCGGAAGGCCCGAAGAAGAGATCGGCATTCATCGGCATCGAAGCTCATACGGAAGGAAGCGAGAGACTCGAAGGAACATCAAGTTTGAATGTGGACGAATACGAGGAACATCGATGCGATGACATCGAACGCGAGAAGGTGCGAGAACGAGTAGCAAATTCTTCTTTTTCTTCGTTTTTTAAAAAAATGGAAAATCAACAAAAAAACGACGGATGAGGATATACGTGATCCAGCGCTCATGGAGAATGGGCGCATTGTAAATACAATGTTATACGCGATTCTGTATTACACTCGACCTGGAGGCTGAAGAAGAATACGGAAAATCGAATGCTTTGTCTTCGGACGAAACTGAATGTGAGGAAAGAGGAAACGCAAGATGAGCTTCCTGTGAAACAAATGTACAATGACGATGCGACTGTACATCGGGTGCAACATCGCGATTTCACCCGTGCTGTTAACAACGTGAGAAAAAGTGAAGGCTCTCTTTGTCCGGCTCTTGCAAGACAACCAGATGACGCAACGAAACCGGAAGTGACCGTTCGCGGATGGGGAATCCGCCGGGAACATCGCGGCGGAGGAGCATTCGAACGAGGAAGCAAGGACGATACATTTGCTTCCTGTCATGGCCACGTACAAGGAAGACTTATCTTTCATCCACGGGGAACGAAGCTTTCTTCCTTTCGCTTCCTTCGTCGAAACGGCCTCAAGGCGCAACATCGAAAGCATGCAAAAAAAACAATTTATAATTCGGAATGAAATTCTAAGAAAGTAACAAACTCAGCGGAGAAGAGCAACAAACGCGAAACTGTCCGAATGAACATTCTTCTTCTTCTTCTTGCTCGCGAAAAAAAACGGAATCGAACAATACACGCAGACAAAACTACACAACCACACACAAACACGCGTACATTTATTTTTATACTTTTTAAT
Organism: Ophion ellenae; assembly: GCA_963210295.1. Classification (NCBI taxonomy): domain Eukaryota; kingdom Metazoa; phylum Arthropoda; class Insecta; order Hymenoptera; family Ichneumonidae; genus Ophion; species Ophion ellenae. Next base: position 3,447,160 of record OY723392.1, read on the forward strand.
ACTTACCCATAACGCCGCATTTTTGTACTTGTATAAAGGCTTCTTTTTGTATGAAAACAAAAAAAAATAAAAATAAACGTCGCCACCGTTGAAAAAAAAATCGCCGTACGTTTTTTTCCTTGTTCCCCGCTGTTTGTTTCTTCATGAGATAGCAGCTACGTCTGCAAACCTAATAGGTGCAAAGCTCCGGTCTAAATTTTCGATTTTCCCCCCTATCCCCCGTGTTTTTTTAATCGTATCTTTTTCTCTCAATCTCGCGCACATGCTCCTTCGACGTGCGCAGTCTTAATTTTTCCGGTAACATTTCGCGAATGATCGTTTTCGATCGAAAAAATCCGGCAGAATGTAAAAATGTGATGATAAAATTCGATACTCGAGCGCATCGCATCGACGTTTCTTCTTCGTGTGTACTCCTATTTTCAAATTCTTCCGCAAGAGACCTGGCGATTTTTCAAGAGTCCGCAGTGCGCCTTTCTCCTTTCACTCTTGAGCCGAGCGAACCGTGAGATCTTTTAGTGCACGCGGTTTCCCTCCTCGTATTATATATACACACGCGTGGAAATGCAAGGCTTGAAGCAGCTATGGAGGACGCCAACCGCACGGTATATAGCTTAGAACCTGGATGGAAGTTCTTTTGTAGCATTGAGTTTTTATGTACATTACAGTGTGTGTGTGTGTACCTGTGCGTGTGCGTGCGTGAGTGTGTGTGTGTGTGTGTGTGTGTGTGTGTGTGTGTGCGCGCGCGCGCGCGCACGCGTGTGTGTGCTACCAATAGAAAGAATAGACACACTTTTCACTAGACACGGTTTTTCAAGCAGAAGCCGTCACAAAACCGAAACTCCTCATTTTTGGCCAACTTCAATTCGATTCTTTTTTTTCCCAATATGTTTCCCACTAAATATTTTATTTTAGAGCCCACAGTACTGGAGTTACGGTGTACTTCTGAAAGGTGCAGGACTTCACAAAAACCCGAATAACCTTGTGGAAAAAAATCCGAACCATTTTTTGCTCGGATTTGGTTGGAAAAAAGTCAAAAGAAACATTTTTTGTTTGGATTTTTTGGAAAAATCAGCAGAAGTATTTTCGGTTTGAAAAAAAAATCAATAGAAATATTTTTTGTCTTGGCATTTGTTTGGAAAGAAATCAGAAAAAAACTTTTTTTGTTTGAAAACAAATCCGAAGGAACATTTTTTGTTTGGGTGTTTGAAAAAAAATCAGAAGAAACGATTTTTATTTGGGTTTGTTTGAAATAAAAATCAGAAGAAACGAGTATCTTTTGGAATGGGGTGTAATCTTTTACACACTACAATAAAAGCTGAGGCATGTGCTATCGTGGAAGCATTAAAATACCCCAAAAACACCCTTAGAACAAATATGTTGATTTGTCCATAATCACTGAGCGTGCTGGACGCTTTAAAATTCTGCGATATCACTGCTGAAATATATCCCTTAATACTAAAAATTAAATCCCTCTATGGTACAATAACCAATGCGGGTCAATAAATCGTTTTCGTAGTTTCCGGCTCATGGTGGTACAATAGACAACGAAGTTGCCGACAAATTGGCTGCAAACACCAGGGAAATGGGGGAACTTATAAATTATAAACAAATACCAAAGACAATTTCTAAGTTAAGCCTAATCGGATTGAGAGAAATAAAAATAAACAAAATCAAATCGTCGTTCCAAAAAAGGCATTACTTATGGCAAGTTTGTTAAAGTCCTACGAGATAGCTAGTTCAATAAACACAACCTTTCTGAAGACAAAATTACACTCATTAATGGACTTGGCTACATTGGAAGATTAATGGATCTGGCTACATTGGCACAAACAAACACCTATTCAGAATGAGATTGATAGAAAACCCAACCTGCGATTGCGAGTTCGCCGTTCACTCAATGAACGGCGAACTGTTTGTTTTTTCAGTGTCTTGAGACGAATGTCTATATAGAGCTAAAAATGAAATATGTAAACTGAATATTGCTAATTTTGCTTGCAAGATAAAATGAACATGCACCTTGTAAGATTATGCTTATGTGAAAATTTCAAAACTCTCGTTCGTCGCTTGAGGCAACCCAAATTGAAAAGCAAGATCCAACAAATGGTGCAGGAATCGCAGATTGAAAGTAATCTTATGATTACATGGATAGAGCTGCTTCTAAACCTTCAAACGCGTTTTTCTCGAAACTTTGTTTTTCCTAATACGAAGGCGTATTAGGATCCGCGCTTGATCCGGCTTGCACATTGAGCGCCTGAGCCATGCCTTTTTTTACTACTTGGACGATGAATGCGAATATCTCGGCCAACTTTTGTCGCACCGCGTTTATAAAAAAAAAGGGCGTATTGTTAGCAACGACACACCCTGTATGCTCACTAAGAGAACCTTGATAATTGCGAATCACCCTCACATGCGGGCCAATTATGGGCCTGCATACGTCGGCCCGTCCCATCAACCCGTTATGACCCGTGTAGAAATTTGAGTCAGGAAAAAGTACTGCCCCTGATCTGCCTTCCCTAGATAATGTCAGGTTCTGATCGGGCCTTCCACCCTGGAATATGTTCGCAATGTAACGGGTCTAAGGGTAGGTCCTAATCCGCCGTTCCCTTTCTGGGAAACTGCTCAGGAACGGGCCGGAGAACAAGCGGTAAATGACCAGGAAAATTGTAGGGAATAGACCGGGAAATAACCAGGAACAAACGAAGAAATAAAAAATGACGTTTCAGCGTCTATGGAATCCTTAAGAAGGCAGAACATACGCTTGCTCTCATTTCCTGATAGGCATAGAGACAGAAAAACGTACACAGATCACTATCCGAGCGAAAACGGCCTAGAGTGCAAAGCGTCATTTCACAAGTATAGTAAAATCATAAGCGTAAGTGCACGCTTTAAACATAGCACTCCTGTACGTTGTACAACTCACAGGACGAACTTTTATCCTCGTACGATGGTACCTTGCTTACGCAAAGCGCTTCGCTTGTAGCCACCTGGCGGATTGTTATCAATATATATGATAACAATAAAAATAATATGGCTATTCTTTATGCTCAAATCATTAGTTATCGTAATCCCGGTGGTTATTATAAGCATTGTTATCCTCTTCGACTATCACTAATGAAATGAATGCTTTTAATCATGAATAGAATGACAGCAGATGTATTAGTTTCATCGCAATCAATTGAAAATATCTTTAATCAGGTGAAAAACAAAGTAGCTATTCTTTAGTTATTAAAGACAGGCTCGACTTTTCAGAACATGAGAATGTTTTGGCCGGGTAGACATTACATGAAGATGTACTTGCTTGCAATGTATCCCGGCCAAAAGATTGCCATTTTCAAACATAGAGGATTAGCCGTAAAAAAAATGCTTTTGCGATCTCCCCGGTTTATTCCATGGGAGGACCCGTCCAGGTAAATTAAACAAGGCAAGCCTGCTCAGGGCCGGTCACAAAGTAGGAAATGCCCGGTCACATTTCTACACGGCGATGTCCTCTCGATCGCTCAACTTTGAACCCGCTGACGCGCGAAAAAAAACCGATTACCTCCTTCTTCTTTACTCCCCTTCCGCGGTTCGCAAAAATTTTCGAATGGGCTACCGTCAACCTAGATTAACCTCGCAGCAATGAATTCTCAACAATACCCTTTATTTTACGCCTTTTTTTCATTATTCATTGTACGACGATGATTCGGTTGATAATAATGATGACGCTGATAGTATCCGGCGGCACGTTCCTTGCCGCGATCGCCGCCAGCCCGGATGGCAGACCATAATCGTAAACTCGAAAATTGAATACGCGAATTCGGGTTCGCAAGTGGGCTCGAACGTTCTCTCGGAGATAACGAACGTTTGGTAGTCCGGGCATGGTTCCCTGGACCCTAACATGTAACAGCTACCCTTGTACAACACCACGTTGGCCTTTTCGCAAGGATTAGCGATGAATTCGGCGATCGTCGGATTGGCGCGTCGAACCAGATGTTGACTCTCGTCTCAGGGTTCACGCCTGTATGGCTGGTAACACTTGTCAAGATTCGGATAGTACAGGTAGCCACGGACACATCTGCAGTAGGGGGTTGTCAAGTTGGATTCGTTTAGTGTCATGTTATCACCGTATTGTTCGATTGACACGGGTGTTCGCCTCTTTTCGCTGGGTGACGGGAACTTCGGAGTTAGCTGAAAGACGTGATATTCTATGCAACGGGTCCCGATTATGGCCAGTGATGCGAACCAATTTGAGAATAAGTTTTGGGACATTTCTTGTATAAGGTAGAGCCACCAAAAAGTGCCCGGTACCAAAGAGTACGCCGTGTTTTTAATTGTTTTATTTTTTCTTGTGTTGGCAACACCACCTAACCTGTCAGTGACATATGTCATGTCAAGGTGTTGGGCAACAACTCGCTTCTGCAAGGTATTTGTTTCCAATTTCATGACTAACTAGCTGTCGTACGCCGGCTTCGCTCGGGTGCACGTCCGTTTTTCGTCGACTTATCCGAGAACTTCCTTGTATACAATGTTCGCTGTTCTTCCCCTCAACCTGCAGCCTTGTTGGCCGGCAATACGACGTCTCCCGAAGGACTTCTACGTCATCAGTAGTAGAGTAATTTACGTTTGGTTGAGGGAGGCCGAAATCATGCAGGGACTTGTCTATTTGCGATCGTACTATTTTACTAAGTTCCGCCAATCCTAAATCGTAGATAGTATCACTAAAATGTATTCCATCGTCTGAGCGTTTTGTACGGTCGCGATGCGAAATATCCTCCGACATGCTCTCCCTGTGTGCAATCCACAGCGACAGTGGATCTGATGTGTGACAGAATACCAATATTATTGAGAACAGATACCTAAGAGATCAAGAGTGGAAACAGAGCAACCCAAGGCGGCTTCGATCAGGGTATCCCTCCAGTGAGAGTAATCTTCCAGTAAGCCCAGCGTTTTGCATGCCAGATGGAATGAACAATGCACGACACCATCGACCTCTCGTAAGTGTTCAAGCGACGTGGGTCCCTGCATGGCGTGAAGTAGCATTCTCAACTAGTAGCACTCCGCGGGTGGATGGTGTAGACACGTCCGAGTGCACTAAACTGTTTCTCTCCTGGAGACGCCTCAACGGGGACACCCTTTCTTCGTTTAAATGTTTTGTTGTCCCAAGTATAATAAGATGGCACCTCGTTATATGTCAAAGTCTCGGCAAACGAATCTGTAGCATGCAGCTTGAAGAGCGCAGTCAAACTTGTCTGTCTCGGATTGTTAACGATATCGGCGGCGTATGATTCTGTGAAGTAAACTCGTTGATCGTTTTCGAGATGGACGGCTAGCCTAGCCACATTCGGCTCTCTGTCGAGAATGTCGAACGACTGAATGTCGCGATGCACTTCCTTTTCGCACCTGCACTGTTGCGACTAAGTGTGGATTATTTTCGGCATTATGAAAACGTTATATCGATCTCTGTTTCAAATACGTCAATCGTGTCAAACGAAAAGAGAAACAGTACACTCGACGTGTCGAGGGGAGCGCGCGATGGCTCGGACTCGCTCGCGGATATTTTCGCCGTCAAATCGTTTTTTCTGCGGGTCTGACCCCCCCGATAACCTACCACAATAGTCCGTAGTCTATAACCTGCACCGAAAAATACGCCACATACTGGTGAAAACCGCAGGAAGATCTGACAATTGGTTAGGAAGTTAATCGCAGACAGACAAAAAACGGACTTTCATTCATTGGTATAGAGAAGAGAAGAAGAGAAGAGATAATAGATTTTTCGATGTGTTTGATCTTATTGTTTTAACAATTTTAAACACGTTTTGTAAGGTTTGCAATTAATTTGCACCCGACGAATGTTATTATACTTGAAGTTTGTGGTCTAAATTTTGTTTTTGTTGAGAGGCTACGTAGCCATTTTGCTTGCTTACGAAAATGGTCGTGACCATACATTAAAAACACGTATTTGGTAAGAGTGCGCACTTTTACGACTATTCCTCACCACTACTAGGCTCTCATGCGCACTCTTAGCTTCTCTGAAAGGTTCTCACTGCGTGCTCTTTGCAACACAGCACCCTAAGATTGCGCACGGGAAGAGTTCTAAGTTTAAGCCTTTTTTTATATTTCTTGAGATTGTGACTTAAGGGGCTATACCAGTGTGAACGCTGAAAATTTGGGTGATTTCCGGGAATTTTTTGGAACAAAAGTACTCAATTAAATGTGTCGGAAAATTGAGAATATATTTAGGTATATTTGACCTATGTTACATAATTTTTTCATAAAAAAATATTGAGATCCAAGCGACTTATACGCTACCTTCGGAGGCGCAAAAAAAAAGCTCCTCCACTGCTAACATGATTCCGGCCGATTGAGTTGCTGAAACCGCTAAAGGAAAAAATGTCGTTGAACTGGAAGGTATTTCTTGTACAATGACGTAGGATTTTCGAAAAATATCAAAAGCTAACAAAATGGTGTAGTTATGAAAAAAGTCTGTTTTCTTGCCTATAAATAGTTCAATGCCAAATCGTCAACTTTCATTCAATCAAAAATATCCTACGTCATTGTAGAGTAAATGTATTCAAGAGTATGTACTCAGTTCAAATTTCAAGGCAATCGGATAATTGCTCTTTGAGTTGCAATGTCAGCAAATTTGAAAAATATCATTTCAAGAAAAACGAGTTTAAAGATTTAACTATCGATTTTTCCAACATAAAATGATATATACCATAAAAACTGCTAAGTATAAACGTAAAGTATACAGTATAGACTGTCGAAAACGGCAAAAAAAAATCGATTTTTTTAAAGTGTCACACCGGTATAGCCCCTTAAGATTTATGTTTAAAATAATGGTCCTAAATGACCAAAGCTTAATTTAAATAAGAAGTATAAGGTGTACTATCAAAGTTGATTTTTTAGAAACAAAAGTTTATACAGTGCGTACTCTTGGCTGGCTTTACCCTATGCGTACGGGCGGCCAAATTGACAAGTGATCGAAAACACGTATTTCATTTTAAATATCGATTTAGTCGATTCAAACGTCAATGAGTTTGAAGTATCACTGAGCAAACGGACTCATCCTAGAAATCACCAGGGAATTGATGACAATTTTAAGGATAAATAGCCGAGAATCAAAACGGTGGTTTCTATAATTTAGTTTGCGAACTTTGGGAGCCGTCAAATCGACGGCCGCCGTAAACTTGATGTTGGTAATTGTCTTGAGGGGTCTGCGTAAGCTTGACATTTCGGAAAACGTTTTTTTGCATAGTTTTATAGCCCAAGGTTCTTAACTTCATTTTGCAATAAAGATTTTGGAACAGTTCCAAAAATTGACCGAGTTATGATGTTTTTCGTGGAGGGTCAGAACGCCAACTGCGCTACAGCCAACCGCCACGCCAAATGATGTCGAATTCTAAAAAAAAGTGTTCACAAAAACTTCTAAAACCTGATCAAAGTAACCCCATTTTACGGTAACGTATCAAAACTTCGAAGTTGAACGTTATCGAATGTCCTAAAAGTTATCCCAGTCCTAAAAGAAGATCAGTATCCTTCCTACCATTCGAAACCTTAATCCAAACTATCCTCCACCAACTCAAATAATCATGGTCACCTTCCTTGGTACTACAAAAATTCGGAGAATTATTGAACGATTGGAATTGTAAGACAAAGAAGAAGCGTGCGACAAAGCATTGAATATTCATAGAAATATCCTTCGCGACTCTTTTTTTCCGCGTTCAACTGACTTCATCGGGTAAGGCGTAGTCTTGGCCGATCGTCCTACGAGTCAAAAGCAGCACGAGGATGCCGAAGCTGATCAGCAACGAATCGAGTTTGCAACCGCGCATCGATAGCGAGCGACAGGACAGCATGGTTTGCTTCCTTTGAGGAGTAGGGCGCGATACTGGAAGCCCCTGTAAGACCTTGCTCTTCAAACTTTATATAGTAGTCTCTGTCATTAAAGACTTGCACACTTTGTCTTTTGTCGCGTTTCTTGTTTGTCTTTATCCTCCTCGAATGGTCTCCGGCCAATGAAAATAACAGTCTCGTATTTTTATACGCGACGCACCAATTATTGTTTTTGCCAAAGACGAGGCAAATTCGGGGCCGATTGGTGACATTGATTTTTTTTAATCGACCAATACGTGTAGAACACACGAGGGGCTGATCGGCCCGATGGTGAAATATTCTCTCGTATCCTTATAAAGAGTGAGAAAAAGCTCGAGCAAATCGATGCGAGTTCAAAAGTTCACACACATACAGGCTATCAACTCTATATTCGTATATGATACTTCTTATTTTATATTAAGCGATATGCGTATGTAGAACAGTGAAACGTTAAGCGGAGAAATCCCTTTAGACGACCGAAAATGAGTAATGTTTCATGAACTTTTTTAAAGGTGATAAAATAACCGCATCATTAAAAAAAATTGACATTATCTTATCACAACTTTCAAGTGTTAAAAAAATGTATGTTTTAAACAAAGGAAAATAACGGCGTTATAAGGTATTCCTTTAGGCGTCTTTTAAAAAACTACTCATGTTATTCATCGATCTGGCTGAATTTTCGTATTTTAAAAAACTGCTCAACAAGTTATTGATCGATCTGGCTGAAATTTTGAGAGGTTTCTCACTATAACATTATTGGAAGGATGTACCTAAAGTTTAAAGGTTATCGCGTAAATAAATTACTTGTTTGGGGTAAAATTGCCGAGAAAATGGTCAAAAATATGAAAATTTGATTACAAAGCCTACTGAATTTTTAGTTTTATACTTTTAAATATTTTAATAGGTATATCCTTCCAATAATGTTATAGTGAGAAACCTCTCCAAATTTCAGCCAGATCGATCAATAACTTTTTTAGCTATAACATGAGCAGTTTTCAATAGACGCATAAAGGAATACCTTACAACGCCGCCATTTTGTTTTGTTTAGAAAAGAAAAAAATAACACTTGGAAGTTGTAATAAGATAATATCAAAAATTTTAAATGGTGCGTTTATTTTATCACCTTAAAAAAAATCATGAGAAATGACTCATTTTCGAGCGTCTAAAGGGAGTTCCCTATATACCTTTCTTCAATGGATCAGCGGAAAAAAAGATTTGAAGGGTTTGTGGACTTCGAAATTTCAATGAGTTGCGCGCTGTTTGTACATTGGATAGTAAATTCCCATTGCAAATAAATTAACGGATAAGAATCAATATCGCATTTGATGCATGTCGTGAAATATTTTTTACAATGCATAGTCAATTAAAATGTGATTAATATATGTAGCTTTACAAAAACAAGAAAAAAGAATGCTGTACGTATATATTTCCCGTTGCTGGACATGACATAAAATGTATGCTCATATAGATAGATAGATAGTTGCAAAATCCGGGGCATCGGTCAAGATTGGAAAGTACCGGAGCTTTTTCGATTATTCGATTACTTTGTCGGTTTTTTTTTAATACAACAGTTTGAAACATTTCGATATCTTTCTACAAAACAGATTTGGCAGAAAAATCGTCGTTATCGTTTTGTTCTGTATTTTGAATATGGAAATCATTCCTCTGGAGTGTAACTATTCAGACTTCATATACACTAGTAAGCTGAAGAGATACTAAAAATTAAAAAATATCAGAAAAATCGCATTCCTTGAAACCATTGGACATTTATTTAATTCCTCCCTGAAAAATGAACAAAATAATCAGCACATGTATCTCACAATGAACAACGAAATTTTGTAACAGTTTTTTTCAATCATTCCTCTGGAGAGCTATAAAACAGTTCATATATTGTGTGATAGGTGGCGCTAGCTGATCACGCTTGCCAGAGTAGTGCCTTCTACATCTACTTTTCTGAAGACACTGATTGTGTCGAATCATTTTTGTTACGCCTTTTTTCTACAGACCTTGCGTGTTATGAGGTGGGGTGACAGGCGAGGGAGTCATTCCTCTGGTCATTCTTAAGGCGTCTGGCCACCTTGGCCGATCGAAAAATGGGTATAATTTTTAAAAAAATATTAAACTCGAAAGTATGGGCCGAAATATTTTTATTTTTTTACACGTCAGAAAGGGCTTCAAGAATAAGGTTAATAAATTTTCGTTCAAAATATTAAAAAATGGCGCCGTTATGCACATTGCCGCGGAGGCCCTCCGCACGATACGCGCGGTCGTTGTCCCAGCTGTTACTCGGTCATGTCACATCTGAAAAAAAAATAAGCTCCTTCGTGAGCAGTGTTGCTACAATGTAGCGTAGCGGTTTTTTTCGACCATTAAAAAAATTATGGTGAGCCGAAGAAAAAAATTTGTATTTTTCACCGAATCATCGGCTCACCATAATTTTTTTAATGGTCGAAAAAAAAGCTACGCTACATTGTAGCGACACTACTCACGAATGAGCTGTTTTTTTCAGATTTGACATAACCGGGTAACAGCTGGGACAACGACCGCGCGTATCGTGCGGGCCACCGCAGCAATGTGCATAACGGCGCCGTATTTTTTTTATATATACCCATTCTTCGATCGGCCAAAGTGGCCAGACGCCTTAACTGTATCATCTTTCAATAAAATAAGTCACTCTTTACCTGTTCAAGTGGAACTTTTTGACACCTACTGACCGCTAGATTTTGAGGTTAGAAAAACGTAGCACGCCGCACTGTGCATAAAAACCCGTTTGTATCGTCATTCCTCTGGCATCATTCCTCTGGGTTCCTCCCGACATGTGTGATTCAGAGGCATGACAGTTGGGCCAGAGGAATGATACCATCCCGGTTACGCATGTGTTGTTGGATATGCATAAGGTAACATAAAAATTGTTCTCTTAGATTATTGCCATGCCGCTATCGAAAGAAGAAAGGCTCCGTAGAAAAAGTGAAGCTGAAAAACGAAGATACGAAACGCATAAACAGGATCCTGGCGGAAGAGAAGTTAAAAGAAAAAGGGTGAGATTAATGTTTGAAGAAAAGGAGAAGATATTAATAAACCAATAAAAACTTGACAGGAAAAGGTTTCCAGCATTAGTCTGGCCCGACTATTTATTTCAATCATAATAAATCTCTGAAAACTGAAAAATCAGTGTAATCTATAGGGAATTATATTGTATCGATTAGAACCGACGTCAGTTGCAATTTAAAAATGAGAAAATTACATATTTTTGCTTGTAAATTTCGTTGTCCTGCGAAGTGATAATTTCGAGAGAATCATCCATATAAATATGTATGTGTGTGTGTGTTTTTTTTAGGAGGTTTAGTGGCAAAATGCTTCCGCGCCGTAGCAAATAATTGCCGTGTCGGGCTTGCACCGACTAAAAACGCCTATTCCTCTGCAGCCTTACAAATTCTCCTGCGGGACGACCGCTAGGTATTACATCGCGGGAGAGGCCTTAGCCATAGCTCTTCCTGCAGTGTTGTCAGAGGACCCTACATCCCCCGTTCCACTCGAGATGGTATGAGTGGTTCAGGGGTTCGTGTCGCTTATTTCATCTATGACTGTCTGGTCTTCCGGCGTAAGCAGATACCGCTGTCCATGCGTCTGCTGACTTCAGCATCAACTCCACCAGGTCGTCCGAGGTGATGCGTGTCTCCAGCTGATCCTCGACTATCCCGCGGGAGGCTCTGAAACGTGGGCATGGAACAATGCAAGTTCAGCGTTCTCCTCGACTGCTACACATGCTAGGCAGTCCGGGGAATCTTCATAATTAAACTTATAGAGATAAGCCCGGAAACAGCCGTGTCCTGAGATCACTTGAGTGAGATAAAAGAATGAGCTCCCCGTGTGGACGGTTCACCCACATCTCCACCTTCGGGATTAGTCGGTGTGTCCACCTTCCCTTGGTAGAGGCATGCCACATCGTCTGCCACTAGTTGAAACTGGTTGCTCTTGCTTCTGTCCTTGCATAACTGGGGTTTCTAGCTCCCTTCTGCAACGTACAACGATCTACGCTCCTTGGCGGGCACCTCAATGGGCAGCATTCCCGCGATAACGTTGATAGCGTCCTCGGAGACAGTGCGAAATGCACAGGCTACCCTCAAGGCGCTGACGCGATACGTTGCTGCAGCCTTCCTGCGGTACTCCTGGATTTTCAGTGCATCAGCCCATATGGGTATGCCATAGGTGAGCACTCAGGTCGTCACTGGTGACAGCACTTTCCTCCTCTTCTGTCTGGGGCCACCGACATTAGGCATAAGCCGCGCCAGTAGCCACCACAGAGGCCTTTCTGCTGATCTGCTCGGTTTGCTCTTTAAAGTTCAGCCTCGTGTCGAGAATCACACCCAGATACCGAATGAACGGTTGGGATGTGATTTCGGCGTTTCCAACCCTGAGCGTCACCGTTTCCATCACCTTCCTGCGGGATACGAGGAGTACTTCTGTTTTATGGCCTGCAAGATGCAATCCAACAGAAGACATCCATTCCTTTATCTTGGCGAAAGCTTCGCCGAAGAGTGCGGTGATTTGCTCCAGGAATTTGGCGATGACAATCAGCGCCGCGTCATCTGCGAACGCTACGATGGACACTCCTTTCGGCAATTGTAATAGCAGCAGATCACTGTGCATGATGATCCACAGAAGCGGTCCTAGTACAGAACCCTGAGGAACTCCTCCAGTCACCCTATACGTCTTCGGTCCATCCTCTATGTCGTACATGAGCCACCGGTTACATAGTTAACTCGCCACTATTCTCCGTAGGTACCATGGTACACCTAATGTTTTTAGGGCATTCATGATACACTTCCAGATCGCGGAGTTGAAAGCGTTTTTGACGTCGAGAGCGACAACTGCGCAGTACTTCTTGGATCCTTTTGTTGATTGTTTCCCCGCAGCCGACTTCTGCGCCTGCTTCACCACTGTGTTAATGGCATCCAGAGTAGAGCGCTCCTTTCTGAAGCCAAACTGGCCCCCCGGCAGTAGAGGGTCCACGACCTTCTCAATCCTGTTATGGATGAGCACTAGCTTCTGCCACTTCCACTTGTCCGGAAAGATTCCTTCCTTAAGACACGCATTGTACATGCCCAGGAATATTGCTGGTGCCAACTTGATTGCTGTCTTGAATGCGATGTTCGGTATCCCATCCATGCCGGGGGCTTTATTGTTGCCCACCCTGGCAATCGCCGTAAGAAGCTCTTCTTCAGTAATGGGTGGGATGTCTTCATCGACGTCCTCCTCGAGCTGGTAGTCCTCCACTGCTCGGGTTGCTAAGGGAACAGATGTGTAACAATCTTTTCCAGCAGGGCTGCGTCCACAGGCGATGGCATTGGCTGGCTTTTCAGCCGAGTCATTACCACTTTGTACGGCCTGCCCCAGGGAGCGTATTCCACCTCGCTGAGCAGTTCGCCCCAACTTTCAGCTTTACTCTGCTTGATAGCGTTTTTAAGCTTCAAGCGCGCCTTCCTGTGCTGTTCTTCCAAATCAGAGAACGAGCGTTTGCCTCGCGCTCGTTGCGCTAGGCGGCGAGTTCGATGACACTCGCTTCGGAGGACGGAAATTTGTTTGCTCCACCAGTGTACCGCCGGTCGGAAGTCGACATCACGTTTCTGTGGCATTGTGGCATCGCATGCTTCGGTGAGCCTCTGCATGACCACCTCGACCTTCTCGGTTGAACTTTCCGCTGCGAAGGGGCTGGTGTCAACAGTTTCACGAAGCAAGTCCGCGTCAACCATTTTCGCGTTCCAGCCCTTCTCATTTGTCTTCGGTGCCTTCGCTGTTCTGCTGAAGTCTCCGCGAATCCCCCAGAGAATCGCTTGATGATTCTACACTGTGAGTGTAGATATCACTGACTACCCAGTTGCACTGGTTTCCTCTCGCCAGGCTACTGCCTTTAACAAAAGTGGGCTTTGTACCTGCATTAAGTAGTACTACATCCAATAAGGACATAGCCTCAAGCAGGGCTTAGCCCTCTCTGTTCGTCACTTTACTACCCCGTTCCACAGCCTACGCATTGTAATATCCGGCTATGGCTACCGGAAAGCGTTGTTTAGCGACTAAGTTGTCGAATAAGTTTTCAAACTCATCAGTCGTTAGGCTAGGCGGTGGGTAACAACTGTAGAAATGAACTCCTTTGGCTTTTATTCTCACGAAACCAGTTTCCATCCGACTCGCAAGATCCTGAAATGGAAGCTTTCCGCAAGACCAAATTGCGGCATTCCCACTTGCGTCAGATTCCCAGGGTTGCGTGTCTAGATGTCTATATGGTTCCGAGAATATCACCAAGTCAAGCTCGCGCACAGTCTGCATGAGCAGGTCCTGTGCGGTTTCACAATGGTGGAGGTTCAGCTGGAGTACTCTCATTTGCATCGTTTTTGGAGTGCCTGGAGAGCCTGGAGAGCCCAGGTATACGCTGGACATCGGCTGCTACCTGCGATGTGGGCTATACTAATGTGCTATACGATGTGCCAATACTATCGCACCGATAATATGGCGATCAGCATTGGGGTATCGTAGGTGGATAAACGGCTTGCCTGATCTATGCCAGCCATTGGTGGGCCAATACCATCGCACCGATAATATGGCGATCAGCATTGGGCTATCGTAGGCGGATGAACGGCTTACCAGATCTTATCCAGCCATTGATGGTTTGTTTTTGAGTGTTTTGCAAATGCAGGTCGTTAAACTGTAACACGTAAAAACAAGGGATAAGGTTTCAAAAAGGATATCCCACTGATGAAGCTTAAATTTTGCATCGGCCTTCTTTTCAACATTTTAAGAGAACCTTTAAAAGGATATTGGCGACTAGCAATAGTTTTCGATATATCGTATATTGAAAGTTATTCATTGCACTGCGTTTCTACTATATTAAATAAACCCAAACAAACCCATCCCACATGGCAAGTGATATACACGTACGGGCGAGCACTGTTTGCCAGGAAGCAGCGAGGTCGGAGGAGTGAGGGGTAACTATTGGATATATAGATATACTCGTATGGCCCGAAATGATAAACTTTACAATGCGATATATCAAAAACTATTGCTAGTCGTCAAAAATCCGTTAACGGTTTCTCTTAGGATAATAAGAGGAAGTTCGGTGCAAAATTTCAGCTCGATCAGAGGAGTATGCTTTTCAGAACTTCACCAAAAACGAGCGAGTTATTTTTACAGCCTAAATGATGAATTCTGTAAGTGTTAGAATGGCTAAGTGGGTAGGGCGCTTCACACTAGAACGAAAGACGCAGGTTCGATCCCGATGAAAGGTAAAAACATGAACAATGCAGAAAGCGTTTTTAATGCAATTATTCTATGTACATGGGCATAAGTAAAGCATGAGAAAACAGAAAAGATACTAATAGAATTTTTATATTCATAATTTGTCAATTTTTTATTTTTCATTTCCGGCAGAAGATCCGGCAGCCGTTGCTGGGCCAATATCGGCGTATGTTAGTTGGCCATTCATGGTGCACCATTAACAACCATGCATGGTGCGGATCTGGCCCGTTTACATTGCCATTACCGCGCCATCGTTTGCTCCGGCAACCAGTCGTGGGCCATTACTGTGCCGATTGAAAAACCCTATTTGGGTTCTTCTTCTTCTTCTTCGGCTCCTTTCTCCGATCGACGTCGGTGTAACCCGCTTTCTCCTCTTCGCCTTGCTTACTCGCGTCGAGGTACCGTCCACGTCCATGACTTCATCGTTCCTCTCCTTGTTAGGGAGAGTCGAT
The DNA here is from genome assembly GCA_963210295.1 of Ophion ellenae. Taxonomy (NCBI): domain Eukaryota; kingdom Metazoa; phylum Arthropoda; class Insecta; order Hymenoptera; family Ichneumonidae; genus Ophion; species Ophion ellenae. The sequence continues at coordinate 3,462,759 of OY723392.1, forward strand.
TTCGCTTGGCTTATGGTCGGCGTGCTTTGCGTACCTCCAGTCGACGTTGCCGCCTGTGGCTTTGCACTCCGTTACCAGGTCCTCTATACCTTTCCAAGTACTGGTAAGCATAGGAACCCACCGCTGGATCTCTTTGTGGAGGTTTTTCTTCTGCTGAATAGAAGAGACTAGGCTCTCCAGCGTCTTTCCGTGCCTCTCCACCAACTTCATAATCTCCTTTTGGTTCCCACCTTCCTCTTCCTTTTCTTCACTTGGAACATTGTGGGCCATGGAGGCCAAGTGGCCAACCTCCATGGTACTGCGGTTGTTCGATGATGACGCCCGGGAGCCCGCTTGCTAACTCCCTGCAGGCGCCGGTACCGAGGTTCCGTGCCCCTGCAGCCCTAATCGGTACATCCTTTATTGGCCTTCCCATAGTCATTTGTTGTCGAGGTTTGTTCCCCGTGACTGTTTGGTCTACGGGAGGTATGTAAATTGTCTCCTACCCTGTATATCTATATAGTGTTACGTCCTGGCTCAACCCAGTTTAGTATAAATGTAACGAACATTAAATTCATAAGAAATCAAGAGAACGCTATGTATCACTATCGCGAGACTCGCGGGTTACCCGAGACCCGGGCGATCGGAGGTTTGCGTTACCGAAGTCCCGGGCAGCGCAGTCTCTTTCATGAAGTGTAGCGTCAGCAAGATCGCGCCGGTGGGAACAGAGTAACCAAGCTAATTCCACGATGATCAGCGATTTGCCCCACCCGCAAATGAACAATCAAAAGGGACCAAGAGTCCCTCAGTAGGCAGTCTTAGATTCGCGGGCTCACGACAACGTTGGAGCTTCCCCCAACTCAAGTCTTCTAGGAGACTTGGGTTGGAAGTTCTTTCGAAATAAAAATATAAAATTAGTGCAAATATAAAATGACAAACAGTCTTTCGTGCGCGGCTCTAGAGAGCTATTCCAGTTCTCTCTCACCGGAGTCCCCTTAAAGGGAGACCCGGGTCTTTCGATCACATTTTCCAAATTTTATTGTAACATTTCATTTAATCGTAAATATAAGTTTAATTGTTTTCAAATTCAAACACCGCGGAGTGAACATCATTTCAACGACCTTCCGCAAATAGCGCGACAGCAGACCCTCCGTCACCGAGTAGAGGCTGCGGTCCGACAAAGGATTGCGGCCTGTCGACGCCCCACTAACTAAGCTTCAGGAGGAGCAGCAATCTATTCGACAATAGACAGCGACAAGGTAGGTGAAGTGTATAACAACGAATAATAAAATAAAAAGTCGCCAGCACAGTGTGCTTCTTATCCCCGGTCCGTGCCTACCGGCCCAAAAATGGAGCAACTTATATTACTCGTTAAAACAAGGTTACAGCCCGTGCGAATGATAAAAAGCACAAAGCTGGGACGTAACAATAAACATCTCCATATCCATATCTATATCCAGATAGATATCTCTATATGTATATCTATATCTATTTAGATATTTCTACATCCATGTCCATATTCATATAGAGGGCCTCCCCGTATCCGCCACCTGGGGACGCGTCACGTAGGGGTTTCAGACTCCCCATGTTGTCTGTGTGTGTGTGTGTGTGTGTGTGTGTGTGTGTGTGTGTGTGTGTGTGTGTGTGTGTGTGTGTGTGTGCGCGTGCGTGCGTGCGGGTTAATAGGGTTGATCGTCTTTTTGTTCATATATTTTGTCAATATAACAATTAGGTTCACGGAAGTAGCAACAATTCTCCACAAAGTGGATTTGTAAAGCCGTTAACTAATAAACTATTTGAAAAATGTAATTAGCCAATGACATGATTTTATAGAAAATGAAATAATCTACAAAAAAGGTCCTATAACATTTTGTTGTAAGTCTGATAGTTTCGCCGGAAAAGTGAAAAAATCTCGAAATTTACTATAAATTCAGCATAGACCCTAAATAACTTTTGAATAAGTGTATTTATCATAAAACGGTAAGAGATCTTTTTTACAGAGCATTTAATTCCCTGAAAAAACTATGTCTTGGACATTGTTGTACGTTTGCCCGTTGGCGAGTTATAACATTCGAAAATAACAAGCAAAGTTCTCTCCATGTTATTAGCATGGGAAACAGCAAATTGCGATAAAGAACCTCTGAATATTAATATTAAGGGCTCATTTTTTAACAGACGTTTTATTGGACCTCACTGCAACTACTAAATAGAGTTAATAGAAGGGTTAATAGAAATATTCGACTTTTTTAGTCACCCTAATATATATGTTCTATATATTACCTAGACGGGGTATGTTTAAATATACATGTAGGAGATGAATTTGATATCGGCCAGAGTAATCCCATACGACCTATTCCTCCGATCTCTCATCCCCAGTGGATGCTCTCGTCTCGCTGACCTCGAACTCTTATTTTTTAGCTTCTTTCACTCGATTCTATAAGGAAAGGACGAAAAAACGAGTCCTCGATTATCTGGGACACGCATGCAATGGCGTCATGCGGATTGGAGTTTTCATTTATTTTGTGAGTCCATTCGCACGTGAGGAAGTATATACGAGTATCATAATGTACAGTGAGAAAAAAAATCATTGATCCAATATAATTGGTGTTATTGAATGAAATTTCGTTGATTCAATTGTAAATGATTGGTGTATCGGTGTATTGGTGTATCGGATTTATTAGTCCAAACAAAACGCTATTGACTTTAATAACATGATAAAATTAAAAGTTGTTTTTCATTCAAAAGATATATTGTTAGGCGAGAACAATATATTATTGAAATTATCTAAAAAATTATCGCGAACACATTATATACTTTTGGATGCATTTTCTGCAACAAACAAAAATGCGTTTATTTATAACATAAATCTTGTTGATTCGAGTACACAAGAAACATTAAATTTCGCTAGTTTAATTCAGATAAAATTTCTATCGAGTAGATATTTTTTTTTTCACCATATCCGATATTGATTTCCAAGTACATTATTCGTTAAATTATTAATATTTTATTTTGATTGAAAAATATTAAGCCAATGTCTTTATTGGGTAAAAAAAATATGCGAAAATAAAATATATTTCTTGCGCATTTGGTTGAAAAAATTCAACCAAATCATGGCCGAGCGCCACCGAAATTATAAGTGTGAGGAAACCCGTAGTTCTCGCAGTAACCGCTAGAAGCCGCACGCGCGCGCATTTCTCGTAAGCGTAGCGCGAACCAAAAATCTACTTAAACATCGGAGAAACTATAAAGAGGATCGCTTATTGGCCTGTGGCTAAGATCAAAGTGTAGTATCTGTCCTTATCAGTTGAATATCTGATATTCTTTCCATGGATATTTCATTAGATATCTGATATACACTTCACTATTGTCGTGGATGATCATTCTAATACTCACTTTTTATTTAAGATTTAAAACAAATTAAAAAACTTACGTCTCATGGCATATTCGTTTCAATGCAGCAAAGAAATAATTAATTCTATTGATTATATTTTTGTACGAAATAAAAAATGTTGTAGCAACCGCTTAACTATTTCATCCATACATCTGCTGATTGTATATAGAATTATTTCAATAGAATATAATTTGATTTGAAGGATAAGGTAGGTATTCAGAGAACAGGAGAGCTTTTTTAAAGAAAATTATATGTCATTTAAATCAATCACATTTTCCAATATTTTATAGTATTGCAACAATCTCATATATCGGTGGCACTTCGCAGCAGCACATTTATTTGGATCAATCAATATATTTTTTTGATTCAATTGGTTTTTTTTATCGGTGTATAATCGTATTGTAGATTGTTGCATGTAGCGTGATGCTAATAGTGCTGTGCAGTGAGTGAGGGCTCGGTTGTTGCGCGACGATCTGCCGTGGCAAGCAGCCTTGGCCTGGGCCAATCCTCGGATGGGTGACCGCTTAGCCGTATGTGCGCTAACCACCGAGCAGGAGTATTTTCCGTTCGTGATTTAAGTTCATTTCTTTTTTAACTTAAAACCTAATTGACATTTACTTAAAACTTCTTTAAGGGGGGAGATGCCTTTGTAACATACGGAAGAGCTTATGGCCGAAAACGAACTCCACGATGAAGCTGAGGGACTACTTTATGGCCCCGAAATCTCAGATTCATCAGTAGGTCATTTAGTCACAACATTTTGAAGTCTTGATAGTTTAAACGCGTTTTCCTAAAAACCACGTTTTCGTGAACCGCGTACTAGATAACTCAAAAACTAATCGATCAATTGTTTTGACATTTTGCACACTTGCAGATAACATAATTGTTGTCCATGTGAACCTAAAGTTCCTGGGAAACGATTTTTATAAACTATTTTTTATTAACAAATGCTATAGTAAAAGTTTCATGAAAAATAGAATATTTTTTCGAACATGTACAAAAAAGTTGTTGGTAAATTAGAAGATGTTAATATATAGCTCAAATTGTACAATAAATGAATAAATATAAAGAAAAATCATCGGCCACTTGTTCTTTATTCAACGTGTGGGCAAGTTATGACACTATTGAGAACTCAATTCGGTGAAATCTTACGAATGCATTTCCTGCCGCTTACGCGATAAAGCTTGCGCAGTTATTTGGATTTTTATTATTTCTCCTCCTCGTTCGCACTTTCGGCGTACACATACTCCAAATATGAATCCGCAACGCCGGACCAATTTCACGACTGGCCAATCTCACGTACCGTGAATAATGCATAAGACATAACGTTGCGCATAATTGTTCCGTGCGGTTTTAATGAAGACTCTCGGGCGTTTCGGCTCTTGCGCCGCACGCTGAATCATTAAGAGCACCTCAAAGAGTACTTCTTGATGACTCAACTTTTTATAACGCCAGACGAGAAATAGCGAAATTGTATGTGTGAGTGTGTGTGTGTGTGTAAGTGTGTGTGTGTGTGTGTGTGCGTGTGTGTGTGTGTGTGTGTGTGTGTGTGTGTGTGTGTGTGTGTGGGAGAGAGAGAGAGAGAGAGAGAGAGAGAGAATCGAGCGGGCGAGCGAAAGAGAATCAGAAAAATGGAAAGAGTAAGAAAGAAAGACAGGGAAAAGTTAATCAGAGCAGAGCGTTTACTTTGATGTGGCCGGAGATCGTTAATAATCCATAAAAAATGTTATTAATAATAATTGATCCTGCTTATTACTAATTCTAATACTATTTATTGCTAATTCTATACTTTTTATTACTAAATCTAATATTACCATTACTATTATTTTTTACTAATTCTAATACTACAGTTATTATTAGTAGTACCGTTGGTACTTTGTAATTATTACCAATACTTGTTATTCAATATACCGAATGATTACTGATACTCTTCAAAATTATTCATTATTATTATTACTATTACAACTATCATTTTATCTAAATTGTATAAAGATATTATTATGGTTGTTATATTATCGGTGTCATTACTATATTATTTTGTGATGGTACTCTTATTAATATCAATGTTGGTATTCCTTTATCAACAGTTACTTTTGGTATAATAATAAAATTTTCATATGACGAGACACGCTATCATCGCGGCGATTGAGAATTTTTCAAAGTGAACAGTTATTGGAAGTTTTTTATAGGTAACTTTTTTTATCCTAAATTTCAACTTTTTTCCCCCAATAGACAATGTGTCTTTTGGTTATTAAACGTATAAGAAGGTCACGCCCCGTCGGCCCCCACAATTTTATATATTTTTTGAAGTGTCAAAGTAACCTCGAGCGTGGGGTTCCTTTGACAAAGCATTGAAATTCAACTTATGTCAACAATTAAGGGTCACTTTGACATCATTTTGATTTTAAAAAAATGAATATTTTATGCATTATACATGAAATTAAATGAAAAACAACGACTTTGTACAAACAAATTGTCACCTTTATTAAGGAAACATTTTACATAAAAATATCAAGTACCTCGGGTACTATTATGAGCACTCAATCAGTCTTATAATTATCATTGCGATCAAAATTAACTTGAGCAACATTATAATATACTTGAACAAAAAATTTGAAACACTAAAATCGAACGCCTGTTTAAACCGTATTTTGGCACTCTGTTAAAGTAGCCCCAAAAACTGTGAACGTTACCCTTAACGTCAATTTAACTCCGTTTTACGGTATGCATTTTCATCGTAATAATTCGACTGGCCGTTTCGCAATTCCATTTACCACCATGAATCAGACGAATCTGCTGACGACTGGCCCACGAGGAGAAGCATCGTCTCCGCCAGCCACCGGACACGCAGTTCCGAAGCGTGCGAATTTTCATGATGTTGAAGAAAATGTTGCAAAAGCCACGTAATCTCCGCGTTTTGTGCTTGCGCTGTACGCTCGTGTGAAAGAGGGCTTCATCACGCACAATCGCTCCAGTTAACGTTGCTGAACGGGCAGCAGCTCCCGTCTTGCGCTCCATGCCGACGAGACGGCGAGAAAGGCCCTGCGCGAAACCATTCGACCACGACTCTTCGCTATTTTGTAATCGGCTATATAAAGAGTGTCTCAGAATGACCTAACATTTTCATTTATTTAAGGCCTTATATACGCGAAAAATTTCAAAATTAAAAATTTTTTTTTTAAATCTTTGATTCCACTAGCCTGAACGGTTAGGAATATTTTAAGCTTTACCTAATTGAAAAATTCCAAAGATGCTATTAAATACGGAAAGATTGCATTTATAATAACTTCAAAGCCCTTTTTCCACGATTCACTTTGTTGAACCTTGTGAAAGTTCTGACTCTTAAACGAAGGTTCAGATCGCTTTTTAATTTTTACAACATATTCTTAGTATCATCACCTATCGTGTGAACCACAGAAACAAAAATTTCAATGACACAAAAAAATATGAAAAATAAAATACCGACAGAAAATTGAGTAAACAAATTTAAAATTTCGAATTTTTATTATAATAATTTTTTTAAATAATATTGTTGTTTTACACTGAAGATACATTCATTATGCAATCATAAATATGTAAATTTTTTTCAAACACCCACGTCGATGCCGAGAACTTTCGCCATCAACGCGCGCGCAAAAAAAATACATTGCTTTATTATGTTATATCTCCGACATTGGTTAATATTTCTGATTTTTTTCTTTTTACATATACTTAACTATGTGCATAAATGATTTGTAAAAAAATGTTGTCAATATATGCATCATTTTTTTTTAACCGCATCTAGAAAAGTACCTTCAACAATCGGCGAAATCGCGTATATAAGGCCTTAAAAACCGTATTATTTATTTGAAAAGTACGAATATTTCAATTTTTCATATACGTCACAAGGGGCATCTATGGGTATGTGAGAAGGCAAGGGCACAAATGGAGGAGGAAGCAAGCGAAAAGTACGAGCGATGGGCAAGTCAGCAGGAGGGCAGGGCAAAGACGACATGGAGCAGGGCTCTGGAAGGGAAAGAAATAGTAGAAGAGATGTGCGAGATTGCGAGACAATTTGAAAAAATAGCAACCAAAAGCGAAGAGAGGGGAGGAGAGAACACTGAACAGAAGACATAGGAAGTGGGAATGGGTTGAGAAGCAGGGTAAACGAAAAGATGTAAATAATAGAGGTGTGGTCGCTAGAAGGAGGATAATGTGATAATGTGATGTCGTAATGTAAATGTAAAAAGGAGGAACAGACGGGAGGTATAAAAAAACTCGCAAGGGCATACAAGTGAAATAAATCTTATCTATTTATACGTCAAAAACTTGGAGGTTATGTGTGGAACACAATATCCCATAAATTAACGGCATGAACTTGGAAGACATATTCTTTCACCAAGATGGCGCAGCCTGCCACACTGCGGGCGAAACAATGCAGCTATTGCAGACGAAGTTTCATGACCACGTTATCTCGCGCCGCGGTGATGTGAATTCTTTTTTATTTCGCTTTTACTTTTACAATTATAAGCTGTTATGTGCCAAAACATTGAATAGTTTCGCTGTTTTAGATAAATGTTCAGTTTTTGTATTTAGAAGGCCATCCATTGATGTGCATCGTTGTATTTATCGCCAGATGTTTTTTATTTCATGTTTTATTCGTGGTAAAACCGGTGTCTCAAATCCAACGGCTTGAATTTCCCGAGCCTCCTGACGATTCCTCTTCTGCACAACAGGCTGGATGCTAGTGCGTTTGGATGGACACCGACCCTGAGCTCATAGCTTGTATACAATTCCTGTGCTACTGTCTTGACGGTGTCAATCTTGAGGTCCTTATGTAAATTTGCATTTGTGATGTACCAGGGGGCGTTTGCCATCATTCTGAGGGTTTTTGCTTGGAATCTCTGTAGGATTTCGATGTTTAAGTTGCTGGCGGTTCTCCAGAGCCGTACGTCCAAATTGGTCTCAATACTGTTTTACACACCATGCGATGTGAATTGGCCATCAAGGTCGTGCCATTTGACGACTTGCGACTTCTTTCTTTGAGATTTTCTGAAAGAAAAAGTGTCCGCCAATGATTCACAGACCATTTCGGAGCTCAAGGAAGCAATTGGACGCACCATTAATGAAATTAGTCCGCAATTATGCCAAAGTGTTATGAAAAATTTCGTCAAAAGATTGAACGTTTGCAAGCAAGGACGAGGCGGCCATTTATCGCATATTATGTTCCACTCATAACCTCCATGTTTTTACCTTATATTAAAATTAAAATATTCGTACTTTTCAAACAAATAATACGTTTGATTAATAAATTAAAATGCAGATCATTTAGAGACATTTTGCAGAAACATTCCGAGACCTGGGTCCGCTTGTTACGGGTACCACGCACAAGGCACAACATCGTTAAGGCCTTATAAACGCAAAAAATTTCAAATTTATTTATTTATTTTTGATTCTATTAGCCTGAACGGTTAGGAATATTTTAAGCTTTACAGAATAGAAAAATTCCAAACATTCCAAAAATAAGGTAAGATTGCATTTATAATAGATACCGCGCGGCGCATCCGACCGCCAACTTCAAAGCCGTTTTTCCACGATTCACTTTAATGAACCTTGTGAAAGTTCTAACTCTTGAACGAAGGTTCAGATTGCTTTGGAATTTTTACAACATATTCTTATCATCACCTATCGTATGAACCACAGAAACAAATACTTCAATGACACAAAAAAACATAAGAAATAAAATACCGACAGAAAATTTAGTAAAAAATTTTTAAGTTTCGAATATTTTTTTATAATAATTTTTTTATAATATTATTGGTTCACACTGAAGAGAAATTCATTATGCAATTATAAATATGTTCATTTTTTTCAGACACCCACATCGATGCCGAGAACTTTCACCATCAACACGCGCGCAAAAAAAATACATTGCTTTATTATGTTATATTTCCGCCATTTGTTAATATGTCTGATTTTTTGTCTACATATACTACATTTTCTACATATACTTTCTACATTTGTGCACGTCTTAACCGCGTCTAGAAAAGTACCTTCGAAAATAGGCGAAATGGCGTAGATAAGGCCTTAAGAGAGATTTCTACTTTGTTGGGTTAAAAAATTTCGATTTTTCACCAAATTTCTATGCGAAAAATATCCAATATAGAATGTTGAAGTTTGATATGTTTACCAAGCGATCTTTATCGAAACCGATAATTTTTTTTTAATTTGACAAAACGTGGAACTGGGAGTGGGAGGAGCCACGTATGTCCGTGCGCCGCCGATGATATTCTCGATTGCGGAAGTCCTTGGTCCTCAACAGGTGATCTAAAGCAAAAAAACAAAAAATATTTATACTTTGTACAATATTATGTATAAGTCGAACTAGAATCGGGAAGAAAAATTGAAAAATAAAAAAATAGTGAGCGATCAAAGGGGATGTTTAGTTTTACCAAACATTTTTGCAGTTTTATGTTTATAAAATAAAAACGTTTGAATATTTTTGGATGATTCTAGATCAACTAACGGAGACGGTTGCTGTACACGTACCTGGAAAATTTCATAAGGATTGCTCATCTAGGGCGTTTAGGAGCACTTTCACAAATTTGGAAAACGTGGTTCCGAGAAGAACACGTTTAAAGTGAAACTGATGTTCATGTGCGAATAAAATAAACGGTTTCATACTAACACCTAATCTGCTATGCCAGGACCATAGAGCACACCTTCCTCCTTCTTCTTCTTTCCGATACAGTAAAATCAAGAAAACTTTTTTTGGCCCAACAAAGTAGAAACCTTTCTTAAAGGGAGTCCAAAAAAATTGCCGGAGCAAGATAGACTTCCTCGCATCGAAATTAGGGTACGTCGAAAAAAAAATATCGACTCCCCCTTATGGTGTTAAGAAGGTTGGAGCGTTAGCTACAGTCCAAGATTTGAAAAAAATATATGTATATATGTTATTGTTTAGACTATACTGAGTTTTTACTATTTTTTTTTACCTTTTCTTAACCACAAAACACCAGAAATAAAAAATAGTTTATTGTATGTCATTTTACGTGCGGTTAGATGGGCAAGACGTTGATCCTACGGGTATTGTTATTTTTTTTACTATCTAACACCAATATAAACCATTTCTAATAACGGAATAACGCCAACTGAACCTTTGTAACCATTCAGAAAAAAAAGACACTATCTCGCCCATGGTGAACCATGTATATTCAATATTGAACCACCAAGGATTGATGAAACATGACAAATCTTGACTGACGAATGAAGACCGTGGCTGCCAACCTCAATGTCCGCAAAGTTGCCGTTTTTCAACAACACATAATATTAATTGATAGTAACAATAAATTATCTTATGACATGAATATAAATAGGCATCAGTATAAATGACTCAAACTCATTCTGAGTTACATGAAACATTCGCTGACGAATTTTTTTTATAATAATCATCCATAATGTTATACGTCTTCGAGTTGGGAGTAACACAAAAGTTTTTCTCATTTACGTAATAAAAATATAAAAATCCATAATGTTGCCCTTCAATTATATATTTTATGAAAAATCAGCATGCACATAATAAATCAGTACCGTATGCATTCTTTCAATCCGTGAAAAAAAAATTCATAAACCGCCATTTGACTTAACTGGACCGCTTCAACGTCCTTAAATATTCTACTTTTGTTGGAATATTGTACTTTGTATGGATTTTTTTCATTGGATATTCTGCTTCTTATAGAATGTTTCTGATTTTCAGGAGTTTTTTAAAGCCTTAAGCCACTCTAGCGGCCGACAAAAGGTTTTTTCGGGATTTATTTTCAGAAAAAGTACAAAATAAATCAAGATTACATAAAAAGGGTGTTTATCATACATTTCAGTGACACAATCATTTTTTTAAGCGATTAATTTCAAAATGGCGGCTGTGCAGCGTTTATCTCAAAACTGCATTTTTTAAGTTAGCCGGAAACATAACTCAGACATTTTTCAACCGATTAGCTTGAAATGATGAATATATCTTGAAAAATACATTGTCTATGGAAGTACGTAGGATTTTTTTTTCTATTGCATAGTTCATTTGTTAATAACAATTATCTGACGAAATTTTTCACTTTCCAAAAATGTGCCTAAAAAATCGTCAGATAATTGTTAATAACAAGTGAACTATGCAATAAAAAAAAAATCCTACGTACTTCCATAGACAATCCAGTCATGATCATTGCGCCGTGCATACAATTGATGAAGCAAATTTTACAGCATATTGACTACATGTCATGATACAAAGCCGTGAACTCATTTAGTATCGTGAATGTACAAAGCATTTTGATCTCAATATGTCGTTTACAAATGCATCGTACGTCTGGAGCACGTTGAACTCGTATCGCTGTACTCAAGTATCCACAATTAATATCTGCAAATGTTACGTCATATGAAAGTCATCCAATGACTTGTGTTGATGAATTCACTGGGTTAGCACTGGAAGATATGCCATGCAAGCAATATGACGGCGATATGCATGTTTGTCAGTGATACATTCGATGGGCGCAATATGACAGCGATATGTATATTTTGTTAGTGATACATCCCACGAGCACAATATCATGGCGATATGCATGCTTCTCAGAAATACATTCCATAACGGCGATATGCATGTTTCTCAGTGATACATCCTATGACGGCGATATGCATAAAAATTCAGAATTAATACAAATAGGCAAAGACACAAAGAAAGTTTGCACAAGGTTAGAATGGCTAGGTAGGTAGCACACTCAGCTCTCGAATTAGAAGACGTAGGTTCAAACCATAGGTTGGTAAAAACTTTAACTAGGCAGGATACGTTTTAATCCATTTATCATATAGGCAGGAACATAAATAAAGCATATAGATAAAAAAATCCTATCAGATTTTTTTAATCGACATTTTTGGATTTTTCAATTTTTCACGCTATGACACTCATATGAGCTCCATATGAGCACAGCATAGTTACGTCACGCTATGCCGCTAATATGAGCTCCGTATGAGCACTACAATTTTTTCACGCCGTGACACCCATATGAGCCCCATATGCACTCACTGATCGTTAGATATTCGTGAGCCGATTTTGCTAGTCTGATGAATTCACTGCATGCATATTCGCATGAGACCAACTTTGCTTCATTTGGATGTATTATTGTGAATCATCAAGTGAAGCAAATATGACTTCGACGGGAGCACTCAGAAGGGATACACAGCTGTCGGACTTTCTATGCCGCAGTGATGATGTATATATGATGGCAATATGAGGTACATCCGTCTATCTGGGAATGTATTTTTCAAAATATATTCAACATTTCAAGTGAATCAGTTGAAAATTGTTTGAGTTATGTTTCCGGCCAACGTAAAAAATGCAGTTGTGAGATAAACACTGCACAGTCACTATTCTAAAATTAATCGCTTCGAAAAAAATATTGTATGCAGTCATTGATATGTATGATAAACACCCTGTTTTGTAAGCTCGATTTATTTTGTAGTTTTTCTGAAAAAAAAAAGTCCCCAAAAAGTCTATTTTTTCGGCCTCTAGAGTGGCCTAACCCCTTAAGTAGGAGAATATCGGTAGCAGGACTTTGAAATTTCGTATACTTCCATCCACGAGAACGCAACGCATTAACTAGCGGAAATCTGTTCTGCTATTGTGAGCAAATAAAACCACAGTGACCTCCCTTACCTCACTTGCACTTTAATTCTTCATGACAAAACTAAAAAAGGTTTATTTAATTATACAAATTTTATATGTACATTGAGTCGCGATCACTGACCGTATATATAAACACTCAACCCAATATCAACTTGATGATTATCGTCAGAATGTTGAGGAATATCAGCGGAACTGTAAAAGATACAAATTTCAATGTTTACCATCATTAGTAAATAAAATGAAATCTATAATTGGTTCTCCCAAGGCAGTAAAAGGTCCTATACGATTAAACCCGAGAGATAATTATATGCTCGCACATTAGTCAAATTGATGATGAAGAATTTTTCTGTGGATTTTCCTTCTAAGGATTTTCATTGGTGCGAGCAATTTGTTTATTTTCAATTTTCATTCATTTTGTATCCACTATTCCCAATTCCTGAGCCCAATGCAGCTGCTGCAACATTTTCTTGATACAAGCGGTCACCGATCCGAGTATTGGCCCAAGTTGGTAAATAAAAGTAAACCTCTAAGGAATTTGCTTTTGTGCTCTGTATTTGAGTATATCATAAAAAGTTGAAAAAATATTATAATAATTGAAAAACCATGGCCCTGAGAGGGCGCTGCACGGCTGGTTTTGTTAAGGGGTTAGTTAAGGGGTTAGCAAAAATTGCCGATCAGAGGTAAACTTATGATTACAACGATTGAACTACTAGTAAAACTGTGAAGCATTTTGCTTGAAACTATGTTTTTCAAAATGGTGTACACGATTTCTCATTATCTACTGAACGGATTGACTTGAAATTTGGTACACTTATTCAGTGTCATGGTAGTTTAGTCTTGACCGACGTTTTTCTTCTTAAAATTTTTTTCATCAGCTATTAACAATGTCATTTTTTCTTGAAAAACCGGAAAACAAAATTCAAATTTTTTTTTTATGATTGAAAAACGATAACAAACAAAAGCTCGGTCAAGTCTTAGCCAACATTATCTATTTTAAGAATAAAAATGTTTTGTTTTCTGATCGCCTTGGTGGCCAAAATCAAGTACACCGTTGAGTCCTACAGGAGATTGTTTATAACTTCTTCAATTATCAATATTTTTTAATGAAATTTGGTACACCACTTTGTTGATGCACATACAAATAAATGTCGGAACGATTTTTCAATCATCTTACTTATTCTTTCAAAAATGATTTTTCCAAAAAACTCCGATTTTCAGGTCGTTCAGATAGCCTAACCCCTCAAAGTGGACTCTCCGTCGGATTATCCAAAGTAAAGAAAAACCATATTCTTCATTGAAAATAGTTTTCGATGCCCCATTTCTTCATTTTTGGTAAAGTAGCACAAAAACAGATTTTGAAAAAATTATTTTGGCAAAAAATGGACACTTTTTTCATCTCTGTTGCTGGGCAAATTTTCCAAAGTAAAGAATCGCTCGTTCAAGGCTCAAGCGAAGAAGTGTATATGATTTTTACTCCTTGGTATTTTCAGTTTCGGATAATTTAAATTGAAATGAGGAGGTACACCGTTGGGACATATGAGGACAATGACGTTGAAGGTACCATCATTGGAACGCAACGAAAATGGATTATTTCGAATTTCCCAAATTTTCTCTGGCAGATTTAAGGTACGAAAATCACACGGAAATTTGTTCGTTTCCTTATTCGGTTATATGAAACTCAAAACAACAAAATATTTTTTCGGATATTGAGAAAGGTACGTAGCATTGAAGTTAGCATAGTTGGGATGCAACTTCTTTTTATTTACAATCTACAATTCTTTTTATAGATTAAGATCGCGGATGTCTAATGAGGATAAGCAAAAACCGTTTCAGTGTTTTTCTTACCCTAAATGGGCCAAAAAAATGTGAGCAATAGAAGAAAAAGTAAGTTTCGTTGAATTCCAATGAGGAAAAGTTCAACATCATAAAAATACGGAATTGAAAATAATTTTCATTGCATTCCAACACTGCAAAGTTCAACATCATAAAAATACGGAATTGAAAATAATTTTCGTTGCATTTGAACAATGCATACTTCAACCCCATAGAATACCATAGGTGCCTTCTCACGGTGATGACTTTTCAATTATTGCAATTGTTTTTTTTTTACTTTTTATAAAATGGTTGAATACAGTGCACAAGCGCTAACCGTTCCATCAATTTGCAATTTTAGATTTACTTCACAGACTGCCCATCCTTTGACATAATAGACCGCCAACACTACTGTCAATGATCACCGCCAACTAACGATCCATTACTGACGAAAGATTATAATTTCCAATTTGTCTTGCATTAATAATCTCGATGATTTCTTACTACTTTTACCACCTTCGGAAATAACATAGCAAGATGGAATCTTTTTTATCTGCTCAGCTCTGCGTTGCTGAGCATCTCTCGGTCTTCCAGGTACCGTATACTCACATCGTACGACTGTTCTGATGGATCTCAAGAGATTCAACATTTGAGATTTGACAGTGGGAGGTTCGCCGAAGCCTTGAATATTTTGCTGCACTCCCCAGCCCACTGTGATCGAGAACATTAGAGCACAGTATTTCAATTAGAATGGTATTATGAAAAACGCTACCATTGAGTGGATAAAAAAGAGATTTGGTAAATCAGTGAGAAAATACAAAAAGATAAGGAAATATAAGAACAGTATGATTTTAGTTAGTTGCAGATATGTATAGTTTACCTGTATAAGATTTAAAAACTCGTCAAGTCCTAATACTCAATTGCCTTAAGAGGAGATTACCTTGGGCAAGGAAAAAATTTGCTAATTTTCAGGTATTCTTTTTTTTATTCAAATTTTTTTCACCATTTTTTAAACTTAAGGAATGTTTTATTTGTACTTTTGGCTGTTACATAGTATCAATCAAACCAAGCTTTATTTGTACAACTTTTTTAAAAAGGTTTTTACAAAATTTTATTTTTTCTCTTACAACTACCTTAAATTATTTTCCACTCTGCATACTCTTTCCCATATCACTATCTAACATTGTTACATAGTATTTTTTTATTAATGTTTGAAAATGGTAGTTATGGCAGTCTTCTAAACTGCATTTTCAAAACTGGTGTGACGTATAGCTAAAAAACTAATCAACCGATTCTGATGAAATTTTGTATAGATCTTTCTAACCCTATTGTCTAAAACATTACCCTAAATGTTTTTGAAAATAAAAAAAGTATTTTTCATTTCAAAATGTTGCCACTTTTTTTTTTAATTTCAATCTTTTTGTTTCAAAGCATACCATTTCATCGATTTTCAACCTTTCCCACGTTTTCTTGGTTCATATTCTACATACGAGCGTTAATGAAAAAAGAATCTGTTGTTTTGTTCCAGACCAATCCTGCCGACGCTATGTGTCACACCGTCTGACTACATCCGCAGCAAATCAATTGAAAGACTGTGCCATACTGCCGTCATATGGAAGAAGGCAGCATTTACAAAAAAAAATTGAAAATGGCACCGTTTTTTGGCACCGTTGGAATCAGTACAAAATTTCCCATCGTTCTGCATAGTAAAACGCATTTTCGGTTGTTTTTAAGTTGTCGCCTTTTTCCCTATGATGGCAGCATGCTCAAAAAAACGTGAATAATTCTATCCTTTTAAAAAAAAATCATCATTTTTTGCTCGCTTGAAGGTATTCTCGCGCTTAATCTCAGACTTTTGAGTCTGTGGAAAACGAGTATTTCAGAGTCGAACGCGGAGCCGTTATTATTCGATGTTACGATTTTTACCCCAACAATAACTTTGACAAATTTCATTGACGGATAAAAGAATCTTTGTTCAATAATAAGCTATTGAATTGGTTATAATAATGTGTCAGTGAGATCAATAATCGATTATAATCACCGCCAGTGGCGAATAACAGCAGGGGCATTCCGGAAAGTGCGAAATGATAATTTTTCGATGTATCCATACAAAGACTCGAAACTTCCGCTTTTGGTTGTAACAAAACGGAAGATATTGATTTTTATCGATAAGCATTGGAGCGTAAAAAACGTAGCTTTGTTAGAAATGCAAACAATCCGCCGAGGGTATATATTAATTTGGCAGACGTCATGTGAGACGTGTCATCGTGTTTGAGGTTATGTAAAGCGATTGGCGAAGATTCGTTACGAACAAGGCGAGACAGACCGGTAAATTCGTGAATCAGTAGATAAATATTTGACGAACTTACTTTTCATAAGGAATCTCTCCTCGTGTAATACACAAATGGCATTTAGACACAAAAGTGTCGCTTCGAATAACGTCCAAAGGGTAAACGCCATGTTCGCTGTTTTCAGCGCTGTGAAGTTGTCTTCGGAGTATCCTCTATTTGCGGATTTGAAACGAGTTCAGGCTTCCATAGCATGTGAAACCGTAAGGCACGGTCTTACATACAGGTCTGAAAACTCCGGCGTTTTTGCATGGTGGAAAGTGTCATCGTTAGTGAGGCAAAAACGTAGCTCCTCATTTATCCACTGGAAGCGCTGGCAAGTAGAAGTAGTCTTGTAGATATAGATAAATAGCAATGGAAAATCACCTCCTGACAGCCAGTACATGTGTTCACAACGTTTCTAGAAATCTAAACTACCTGAAACGCTCCGGTAGAACAGCATAGTGTGGACCCGGCCTTATCCTCCGCTATATTTGAGTGTGTTTAGACTAACTCAACGTTGATCAACGCATCTCATCAAAAATGGCGGCCGGTCAACATGGTTTAGTGGGGGAAATTAGCGTTGAGTGTTGACATTTCAGGCCGGACACGTTTAGTCAACGCAAGGGAAACCTAACCTCAGTTTTGTTTGTACGGACCGTGCGGAGATAGAATTCAAGAAATGGAAATGATTATGAACATTCTGCTGGATGAAGTGATTAATCCGATGGATGAAAACGTCGCGAATATTTTTAACGAAGGTATGATAAATTTTATATGAATAAAAAGCACTCATATTTTTAACCTATTAACAATCTAAACAAAATCTGCAGAAATACATTCAGTCTTCCATAAATGAATAATGAGGAAATGTACTGTTAATCATGAAAATACATAGATAGCCATAATTATAAATATTTCAATATAATGTAATCACTTTAAACTGTAACATCAATATCATATTTCATCTAAATATCGATTTTTATGTGTTATAGCAAATCTTGGTAATGATGATATAGAAGACGAACTAGATGAATACATCTTAGGGTTACTCGAAGCGGCTGACGAAAATGGCTTAGATATACATCCACGCAGAGGTCCTCCAGTAAGAATACGGAATTATTTTTAAGAAACAATTCCTCAATACACTGGCGAGCAATTTCACTCCCATTTCCGAATGAGAAGAGAAGTGTTTATGGTGAGTGATGAAATAAAAATAGAAATATCATTGAAAAATTCACTATTAACAGAAAAAAATTCTGTTAACAATCTGGCTCTTAGCGACCCCGGAAGGCTTTAGGTCTGTTGCTGACCGATTTGATCTTGGGAAAACTGCTGCTCATTTTGCATTCAAGGGAGTCATTGAAGCTCTAGTGGCTATGTTACCACAATACATTACATGGCGAAGTCTAGAAAATTGTAATGTTATTGAAGCTGTGAGTTTTGCCCTCCAAATTTTCCGAATAATGATCTTACATAAATGAATAATAACCTTATTCATTTATGCACGATGATCTATTTTGTGAAAATAAACTTTTTCATTTTTGATGCTACATTTATTATCAGTTAATGAATTACATTTTCACTGCTTGAAGGCTTTTCGTTTACGGCAAGAATGGTTTCCTAGAGTAATTGGAGCCATGGATGGATGCCATATTGAAATGAAGCAACCTCCAGGAAATGCCAATGACTACTATAACAGAAAAGGAACTCATTCGATCATTCTACAAGGTTAGAATATATTTTAATGTTAGTCATGATAAATACAAATCTATTCACCTACATTTAATTTTGTTGTAATTTTCATTAACTGTATTTTAACAGGTACATGCGATCACACCGGAAAATTTATAGACGTTCTAATCGGAAGACCAGGAAGGGCCCATGATGCTTCGGTTTTTCGAAGCTCACCATTATTTCGAAGACTCAACAATGCAGACCATCCTCTGCTGCCACCAGAAAAACACATTCTTGCAGATTCTGCTTATCCGTTATCTGTGAATGTATTGACACCGTTCAGAGATAACGGTCATCTTACAGAGAAGCAAATTTCTTACAACACCAAACATGCGTCAATGCGTACCATTATAGAACGAGCATTCGGTTTGCTGAAAACTAAATTCCGACGGTTATTTTATCTAGATGTAAAATCCGTTGCAATGGCTAACAAAATTGTAGCTGCGGCATGCACTCTGCATAATTTTATTTTAATGCATGGTGATGCGCATTCAGAGACAATATGAATGTACAGAATGACGCAGTCGATGTTGATAATAATGATGAAAATGTAGACGAAGATATAGATGAAATTGAAAATATTGTTGCTCGTGATAAACGAATTCAAATAATGAATGCATTATTTCGATAATACCATAAAGACTATTAATTGAATTTTGTTAAAAATTTTAAAATGAAAATGAAATTGAAAAATTCGAGGTGTGAGAGACGTGAGAGTGCAAAATACGCGGCATGTGAGGTTGAAAACAATAAAGTGGACTTTTCTACCGTAAAAGTGTTTCAGTCGAAGTTGGGAAGATTCGCGGAAGGATTTTTGTCATCCACGATAAAAAGAAAGAGTATTCGCGCTAAAATATTAGTATATTTTTTGTACACTGAAATTGACGATAATATGGAGTAAATATGATCAAAGTTCTCTTAATTTTTTATTTAACTACACATTACTATCTTCTTTTTTTGACTATCTTAATATCATTGGCAATTACTTTTGCTTTCACTACCGTAGAAACAATATAAATCTCACTATGTGGACGTTTTAAGTACTTAGCAAGTACTTAGTTTAGTACAATGAGTCATTTTTCACATGAATAAATCATTCGTATAATAAATACGTCTCTTTTATTATATTAAAAAATATTTTTTGCAGGCACTTAAATGTATTGTGTATAACTATTTAATCTTAACGGAATAAAATCACTACCCTGTGTAATCACAAAGTGATACATCTTATTCATTAATTTTCTTACCACACTTTTTTTTACCCTTAATAATATATAACTATATCACTTTGATGAAATACTATTACTACCCTATTTAATCACAGTGATGAACCTTATCTAATAATCGTTTTCACATTTTTGGTGCTCTCAGCAGTGATGAATATTATCACTTAAAGTGAAAAGTAATAAATACTAAAAGTAAGGTAAGAAAATATAAAATATTTAAATTTATTTCAATAATACTGTTTAACTATGGAAAGCAGAATCGAAACACAACAAACTAAAAATTGCACGCTGTACCGTTTCAGTCATCACAGATATGGCATACGGACATGGCTACAAATCATCGCTTGTCTTGGATCTGTCTAGCAATAACTTAAGGTGCATTGATATATCCTTCAGAACTTGCGTCCGAGCATTGATGGCATCCGTTAGCTCTGAAGTTCTCTGAGCTTGCAGCAGCGCGTTGTTTTGCGAGATCTAATTTTTCCCCCAAGTTCTTCAAAATATCGAGCTTCATAGTGTCGACGTCAAACTGTTTTTGTCTTTGATAGTAAAGCTTTTTATTGTTTCGGGACCTCCCAGATCTCGACGATGAGCTTGCACTTGTACTTATTTCTGAGCATTCTGCGCTTGTGCTAGTCTCTTGCACGCTATCAGGAGAGCTTTCGGTGCTGATTAAACTGCTGAAATCACAACAATAATAAAGCACGCATTAATGAAGTCGATCTTGTTTGACAATAAAAAAATACCTCAGTGGATTCGATGAAATATTTACCTTTCATTTGAAACTGAGAGATTCATTGGCGAATTTTCTTTATCGACCATACTCGAAATCACTTCGTCTGTGGAGAAATTAATCGATTTATCATCGTGAAAAATGTCCTCCATATCGTTGAGCCATGGCCATGACAGACGCCCAACACCGGTTGTTTTCCTTGAGTTATTCTTTTTAATTTTTCCATATGTATGTTTCATATTTCGAAACTTCCCCTGAATTGTTGTCGTGTCAAAATTGAGTTTTTTCGCTTTTAGGACGACTTCAATTTCTCTCCACAAAGTAACTTTTTTTACTTTTGGGTTCCGAAAACGTTCGATTCGTTTCTTCTACTCCTCTAGTAATAATTTCGTTGCTGGACCAGTCCATGTGTTGGTGGTTGTATCTAATTTAAAAAAAATAGTTCTGTCATAATATACGAATCATAATAGAGAAAAATAGGACTAACTAAGAAATCATTACATTTCGTATTACTCATAGGACATGTTGATTAATTAAAACATAATGGCAATGATGAAATAGCCAGTTTGTGAATCGAACGTATCGTTGATCGGTCTGTTAATCAAGAAAAACGGCAAAACCCCCTAATTGCAAAGTTGCATTACAAAATTGGATAACATTCGATACTATTCTGAATGGATTCATTACAAATCGTGTTGTATGTTACTTTTTAATAAGAGCCGTGAAGTTTGGTCAAAGTTGTAATACTATTGAATACTCATGATAATAGAATCATAAATATTCAATAGTCTTTACATAATGAAATCGATCTCATGATAATTAGATATACTTGGGAACTTGGGATACAAAAATTCTATTGCCAGCCGAATTTCGTTATCCCGAATGATTTCTCTAAATTGTCATTCAAGGAATAGATAATATTCTGGAATGATTACCTTCTTCAGCATTCACGAAACTTCGGTCGTTTTCGTCTTGGCATGTATTTTCTCCAGCAGTCTCTTTCTGGCTATTGCTCGGCTCATTCTCATCATCCATGACATTTCCTCCCATTTCATCAATGAGAGGAAGATCTATTATAAAGAAAAATGGATGCGAATGTATGTGTTATTGAGTGTGCAACTTTATATTGAACCAGATACTACTGCAAATGAAAGCTATTAAAACCTTGATAAAAATGTTGACTTTTCTTACCAGAAACTGCTGGGTCGTCGACGTGACTGCTGGCTATTTTTCGGAAAAATTCGCTTGCGTGGACGATATCTAGAAAACAAACACATTTTGTAAAAAATATTCCAGTAAAGTGCGTGTTATTTCGTTAACATATCCATATCCATAAGCTGTATCCATAACCTCTATCTGTACCCACCGTTTTGCAGTTTTTCGTGAAACTCTGGCATTGCTTCAACATAATAAGTTTTGCCAAGCCAATCATATTCAAGTATGAGCTGATTTTCCATCATATTATTAATTAACTTCACTTGCTGCTGCCAAAATCACTCGAGACTGTTCTCATCCGCACCTTTTGTTTATAAACACTTTTAAAATATGGCGTTTCTGCTCAACGCTACACAACGCTAGTCAACGCAAACGCATGCGCTGCAAACGTGGCCAGACTCAACGCTTCTCAACGTTGAGCAGCGCTGCTCAACATTGCTCAACGTTGAGTTAGTCTAAACACACCCTTTTATTATATTCGATTGAGGATACGCCAGTTCGCCTATCAAGAAAACCAAAAACGGCAAAAATAATTTTTTGTAACAAAAAAAACTCGCCGAACTGACAAATCAATACAAACAGTGTCTTTTTACCATACTCAATACGTTTATTTCTTTTTTTTATTCCTCTTCTATTGTATTTATTTTCAGGTTGTTATTAACATTGTTTAAAAAGAAAAAATAAAAATAAAAGTTGTAGAAACAAATATGGAATTTAATCTACTAAGAATAAACATTAATTATAAGGGAACAAATTTAGGGCGCACAAATTTGTTCATACCCCATCCACTCAAATCGTGCGAGACAAAATGAAAATATTACAGAAGTTCGAACATACGAGAAATACAGTCCACTGAAATGATAATTCTTATTCTGCCCGGGGGTTCAGCAGTGAAAAATACTCAATCATTTTCCTGTTTTATCGCTCTTACAAATAATATTGGGTCTGTTCGTTTTGGCAGCACTTTTCTACACTTCTTACGCCTTCTGGGGACTTTCTGTTACTGTATCGATTGCAAATTGCAATTGTAGAAAGTGTAGCTAAACAGAACAGATTATCTTAATCTCGAAAAATCTGCGCCTTTGCACAGCTGTTCGGACCTGCGTTTGATTGGCTAACTTCTACCTAGCAGCGCTTCGGGTGACAAAAGCGAGAACTGACCGTTTGCCTCATTATCTGAGTCATGGAGCCTAGATACCAGGAGGTTCAGCGGCAATGCAAAGGCGCTGAAAAAAGCGTCCCCGAAAATGTGTCGGTGTGATGGCTCTGGGGTGCAGCGGCACCTACATATATAGTAATATATTGGTCAACGAGGTGAAAGTGATCGGATGAGTTTCTAACCTCACGACAGACCGATCGTGAAATCAAACGTCGAAATATCCGCCGATTCATAATTTCCTCATGATGGTTCGGAAAAAAACGCAAAAGCGAGAAAAGATCTCAAACTCAAAATGGCGGCGATACAGCCCGTTTAGAAAGACGTGTTTTTTTACATATAGCTTCACGAAAGAACGGTTTTCTCGTAAAATATAAGACCTGAAACAAAAACCAAAAAAAATCATAATATATATATTATTAGCTATGAGACTACCTAGAAATTTGCTTTCAAATTTTGCAAAAATAGCGCACTTTGAAGGAAATAAATCGATTTTTTGCCAAAAAAGCAGTAAATTGTTTATAAAAAGAAGTTTACATTTAATCAAAAAACGGCTACGTACTCCCATAAAGAATATAATTGTGAAGCTGCTATCAACATTTCAAGTCGTTGCATGCAAAGGTGGTCGAGTAATCCGTCTTCCGAGATCGAAAAAAGTGGTTTCGAGAAAAACGCGTTTAAAGTTGTACGAGCAACTCAGCGCGCGCTCCAAGGCGCTGCGGCCAAATCGATAATTGAACCTTTAAATTAAAAAAATGGCTACAGGACCAATTGCATATTGTTTTTATGACACCAAAGTATTTTTAGGAAAGAAAACGTCTTTCCAAAATCCTAGAGTGGTGTTATCCCTTTACACTAATGAGGGTTAGGTACATCATCTGTGATCTGTCTTAGGGTGCGACCCCACGCAGACGCTCGACGCTGGTTTGTGGCGTCATATCGGGTCACGTGACCCTATTTCGAATTTCCCCCGCGGCCCCAAACTGTAGCGACAAGTTGCCGCATCGAACAGCAGCGTCAAGATGGCTGCTTACAGAAAATCGATTTCCTAACCTCTTTCAGTAGCAGTCTTGGTGTGGTCGTGACAGTGTTGAAGTGAAAGAAATACGAGCGAATAAAAGTTGAAATATAATAAAAAGTGTTTTTTTTCGGGAATCGGTGCGCTGTCGTTTGTGTACAGATATCAGAAGTGAGTGAATCAGTCCCAAGAGATTGCTTTGTAAATTTGGACGCTCTCCTGTCGCAGCGACAAAGCTCAAATAGTTTCAGCTTTGTCGCTACTTGTCACGTGACCCGATATGACGCCACAAACCAGCGTCGAGCGTCTGCGTGGGGTCGCACATTTAGATCGCACCCATGTTTAGCGTATATCTATATACATATAGGCGCCGGAGCACCCCAGCGCCATCATTTCTTGTTCTCGTTTTGGGGACGAGTTGAAAGGCCTCGCTGAACCTCCTGGTATCTAGGCTCCATGATCTGAGTCATGGAGGCTAGAGTGGGAGGAGGCCGATCTGTGCATTTCAAAGTGGCTACAAAAATGTGGTCAGACCGGGATGGCGCCACTATATCTAAGACCTCGAGCAGGAAGCTGAGTATCGATGTCGTGTAAGAGGGATGGAAGAAGATCGAATACGCATCCCAGCAAGCAGTGCAGCGAGATACCGCGCAAAAGTTACCCCCTCTCTGGTCTCTTACGCGCCCACCACACAATCATAGTAGCGCGTGTCCGTGAGCAAGCGACGCTCGGACATCTTCGGAAAGAGCCGAGCACGCCGATGTTTCCCGACCGCTCCTTCGACAGCTACACCGCCGCCTGCACGCTGAACACGTTCATGTGCGACCAAGCCGAAACGAAGGCTTCAAGGGAAAAAGCAATGTGAGCACGACTCGCGCGTGACGTCACCCGACGGAACGCGCGAGGCTTTTAGATGATTTCGAAGCTTATTTAGCTCTTGATTCTCTACGTTATCAATGTATACAAAAAAATGTATCGCGCACCCTGATCGCTTATTTTTTTAGTTTATACGTTAATTTAAATATAATTATGAATCCAAATTACAACTTATTTATCTTCTAAAAAATTGTTTACGCTTTACTCACACCTGTCCTTATGCCAAATAAATTATAATTAATGAAAGTAAGCGGAAATATATTTACATTCATATTATTATATTAATTCTCATAGTGTCATCAAGCGATAAAGCATTATCCCCAAAAGCAAGCCAATCAACCATCCGGCCGCGAATCGTCAGTACCAGAAAGTGCATATCCTACAAGCGATGAGATGGTCCCGTTGGTGGCGTTCCTGGCTTCGGTCCGCAGGGACGCAGGATCGTTCCCCGCGCTCAGTGCTTTTTTTTAATTCTGATTACCATTAATTCTTATTTGATTAGTTATTTTTATTAGTTATCATTATTATTTTAATTAGTTATCTTTTAGTGTCGAAAAATTTATCGCGCACTCCGACCGCTTATTTGATTAGTTTGTACGTTAATTTCAATGTAATAATAAATCTAAATTACAACTTATTTATCGTCTAAAAAATTGTTTGCGCTTTACTCACACCCGTGCCTATGCGAAATAAGTTGAAATTCATAAAAAGTAAGCGAAAAGATATTTATATTCGCATTATTATATTCATTCTCATATACTATCATCAAGCGATAAAGCATTATCCCCAAAAACAAGCCACATCCATCCGGCCGCGAATCGTAACTTACGAGAATGAATATAATAATACGACTATAAATATATTTCCGCGCTAGCAATTTTGGCAACTGCAAAGTCAACAGAAAAAATCAACGGTTGAATTTGGACAGCTTTACAACTATAAAGTCGACCGTAAAAAAAATCCTAATGGTTGATTCAACGGTTGTTTAACCGCGGCCATTTTGTTTTCGCTGGATGGTTGTCTCACTCCGTCGCACAATCTGCTGCGGATATCCCCCCCCCCCCCCCCCCCCCCAAGTGTTTGATGACTCAATTCTCCGCAAATCATCAATTTAATTATCAAGACATTATAATTTGATTAATCATTAAATATATTGCGTCGAGTCAACCATCCAATCAACCGCCGAGTCAACCATCGAGTCAACCATCCACAGAAAACGGAGGATGGTCGACTTTCAAAGATGAACAGTTGAGAAGCTGTCCAAATTCAACCGTTGAACTTTTACGTTGACTCAACTGTCTTGTACAACCGGTTGACCAAAATGACAGGGCGCTTACTTTTATGAATTACAATTTATTTGGCATAGAGACGGGTGTGAGTAAAACGCAAACAATTTTTTAGAAGATACATAAGTTGTAATTTAGATTTATTATTACATTCAAATTAACGTACAAACTAATCAAATAAGCGGTCGGAGTGTGCGATAAATTTTTCGGCACTAAAAGATAACTAATAAAAATAATAATGATAACTTAATAAAAATAACTAATCAAACAAGAATTAATAGTAATAACAATTTTTTTTTAAAGCACTGAGCGCGGGGAACGATCCTGCGCTTCTGCGGACCGAAGCCAGGAACGCTACCAACGGGACCATCCCATCGCTTGTAGAATATACACTTTCTGGTACTGACGATTCGCGGCCGGATGGTTGATTGGCTTGCTTTTGAGGATAATGCTTTATCGCTTGATGAAACTATGAGAATTAATATAATAATACGAATATAAATATATTTCCGCTTACTTTTATTAATTATAATTTATTTGGCATAAGGACAGGTGTGAGTAAAGCGTAAACAATTTTTTAGAAGATAAATAAGTTGTAATTTGGATTCATAATTATATTTAAATTAACGTATAAACTAAAAAAATAAGCGATCAGGGTGCGCGATACATTTTTTTGTATACATTGATAACGTAGAGAATCAAGAGCTAAATAAGCATCGAAATCATCTAAAAGCTTCGCGCGTTCCGTCGGGTGACGTCACGCGCGAGTCGTGCTCACATTGCTTTTTCCCTTGAAGCCTTCGTTTCGGCTTGGCCGCACATAAAGAGCTCGGCGTCCATGTATTGGTGTAGCTGCCGAAGGAGCGGTCGGGAAACTTCGGCGCGCTCGGCTCTTTCCGAAGATGTCCGAGCGTCGCTCGCTCGCGGACACGCGCTACTATGATTGTGTGATGGGCGCGTACGAGGCTAGAGAGGAGGTAACTTTTGCGCGCGATCTCGCTATATATAATTTTGCATCTCTCTCGCACGCAGCCTACTTCTCAAGTATCATGCTGCCTTATGCACAGCTCACTTCTCATTATTTACTTGTTCCGTCTCTGTCACACGCAGCTCACTTCTCGAGGTCTTAGCAATAGTGGCGCCATCTCTGTTTGACCACATTTTTGTAGCCACTTTTTTCAAGTTCTCCATAAGGCTGGGAATAGACGTCCGATTTTTTCTTTCCGACAATCCGATCCGACTAGCGGAAGGCGGTCGTGCCATACATTTGAATGAGCATGCAATACACGTCCGATCCGATAGTCGGATCCGAGTTCCGATAGTCGGATCGGATGTGTATTGCATGCTCACTCAAATGTATGGCACGAGTGCCTTCCGATAGTCGGAAAGAAAAAATCGGACGTCTATTCCCAGCCTAAGAGATCGGATTCCTCCCATATAATTTTGTGATCATCGCCTCTGTCGAGGTTACAGATTCCCTTGTAGCCGCGCGAGTCGGTATCGCAGTCAGCGTGAACACGAATGGTCAGCTCGGTGGGGGAAAAGCACGGTCGTATATACGGGTCTGAGTACTCCGTTAAAAAAATTGACTGTAAGCACGGTCGTATATAGAGGTCTGGGCACTCCGTTCAAAAACGCGTGACTTTAAGTGACGCCTCTCTTTGCACATTCCACTCGTATTGGCGGGGTGATTTCAAGTTTATCGTAGCCACGATATATATTCAATACGGAATTTAAAAAAAGACGAAGCGTCTATATATTGCAATGCCGAAACGATGCATGATTCCGGGATGCAGAAGTGGATACATAAATAACCCCGAGCACGTCTCATTATTTAATATGTCTCATATATGATCATATATTATTTATATATAACAATAGGTGATTATTTATAAAAAAATAAATAAATAATCCCGGGATAAAAATCATAAAATCTATGCTAATTCACATATATGTAATTATAATTGTCAATGATAAATGCAAGTCTTATTTTTGATTATCTCTTGCTTGAAATTGCGAATAGGCGACGTAAAAATATCCAGTAATAATATTTACATAAACTCCCTTGTAGATCAATAGGAATATAAATAGAAGAATAAATGTTGAAATATGTGAATATAACGCTTGCTTTGGCAACCGTCGATATTGTGAATAACAGTTCTGCGTACATCGTTTGCCTTTGTCCTGATCAACTACCTGCGAAGCGGGCACAGCTGCTTGTGCACAAAAGATTTCTGGGAATTCCAGAACGGGTGGAAGGGATACGGCGTCTTCCGCAAGGAATGCCTGTTTGAAGTAGCATTCGACCGTTGGTTTTCGGAGCAGCAAGTACTGTTTTTCAGCGTGGTGCATGATTTTGTAGAATATTCGATAAAAAAAAAGATCAAAATGTCGGGCGTGGGAGACGACGAGGTGCCTGGGCCTTCGACGGCACAAGATGATATTGAATATTCTTTGTGCAGTGAAGTTTCAAAATTCCGATTGAAGGATGCCCTCGTATATTACGAGCAAATTCTCACACAAAATAATGTTGTGGCACCAACACCATCGGAAGTAATTACTGAGGAGGGAATGTCACTAGCAGAAGACTTGTTCCATTATACAGTACAAACTTTACACGAAAAAAGTTTGTAACGGATGAAGAACTAATTATGCTTGATGAAATGGACGAAGAATACGCTTTTGACGAACCTGCATCTGACAACGAAGATTCTTCTGAAAATTATGAGCCGGAGGAGAAAAGGGCGAAATCGTACACGGACGATCGGAAATCGTAAAAGTTCTGCAAAAAACGGGTGCAGCCGCTTAAAGCGCATGGAGGAATTGCCAAAATGGGAAAAGCATGTAAAAAGCAGAGGAACCATGACAGACAAATACGCGACCATCGATTCGTGGACTTACGATCGCTTTGAGGAAGCGCGACAGAACAACCATCAAGTTAGAACCCGGAACTTGCAGCAGTGGGCTTTATCGGCTGCGAGTCAATTTGAAAATTTTCATTTCAAAGCTTGCGATAGGTGGGTTGTGAAATTTAAACGGAGACATCGAATTCGCCAAAGAAAAATCACGAAGTTTGTAACGGAAAGAGAAACCGCAACGCGGGATGAAATCCTGGCTGCTGCAGAAGATTTTCGTATCCAGGCTCGTGATGTCATACCAAACTTTGGTCCCGATTTCGTCATTAATACAGACCAAACAGGTATTCAAAATTTGTTCTCATTTTCCATAATAAATTAATGTAGACTTTCGTATATAGTATTTTCAATTTATTCCTTTTCTATTTTTTTCAGGATGCCAATACCAGTTGACGTTCGACAGAACTCTGGCGACCAAAGGATCAAAAGTAGTGCTGGTAAAGCGGCAGAATATGAATAAAGTCACCCATTCCTATACTGCGCAGTACTCTGTCACCCTATCAGGAAAATTGTCGCCCCTGGTGTTCGTATGCCTACAAGAAACAACAGGTTCATTTGGTCCCAGAGTTCAAAAATCGGTCGACGAGTACCTAAAAAAATACGGAAACGTCGTAGTCACGTCATCGAAATCGGGAAAATTGACTACAAAGTTATACAAAGATTTTTTAATCAACGTTTTGAAACCCTACGTAAAAAAAGAAAAGTTTTTCTTAATTATCGATTCCTGGGGAGGCCAAACCGATACCGTGATGTGCAATGAGGTGTTTCGAAATGACAGGCGTCTGCCTACTTGCACGGTGCAGGTAATTCCACCAAAATGCACTCCATTAGTGCATCCTTGTGACGTGTATTTTTACCGCCAAGTAAAAAATTTCATAAAGCGTCTGCAGAACTGCGCCTATCTGATTGAACAAGGACGTGAAATTAATGATAGAGAAGATTGCATAAAAATTCATTCTATTGTTCATCATCAGTTGTCTTCTCCGGTCTTCAATAACATGATCAGATATGCGTGGTTTGCTTCGAAACTTTGCGATCAAAGAGAAATCTTCATGAACGTGAATGAAGTTCGTTTTCCGATCGATGTATTGAAAAAAAATTGCGAATGTAACAATGCAGCGTTTGTACGGTGTGCGAGATGCCGTGAAAATTACTGTTTTCCTTGTTTTTACGATGGTTATCACTCTGGCTCGTGTAACATTACACCCGATGTATAAAACAAACGAATACAGACCGAATAATAAAGTATTCAATTCCTTACCCGACGTTTTTCATTTTCATCCTAAAAATGTTGTTGGTTATAAATATTGATACTTGAAAATGTATGTTTATAATCAAGAGATAATTAAAAATATGACTTGCGTTTTTTCATTTAAAAAAGATTAAAAAAAAAAAATTCGAAGCGAGACTCGAACCAGCGACCCCGCGATTACTAGACTCGAGCGCTACCGGGTACGTCACGAGCCCGGTTCGAATATCGTTGCATCTTTGTGGGATAAGAGTGCGCTCGAAAACTTCAAAGTCAATTTTCTCGAAAATTTCTGAATATGGCGTCGAACTGCTTTGGGATATTAATATTCGAGCTCTGAACTTCGCGTACCATGAGTACGAAAAATTACAAAAATCCGACTGCCGTACTGTAAGTGGGTGAAGGCACTAACGCCAGAAATAAATGGACAATTAAATTAGCGATGTACAAATTTACATTTCTCTGTGCGGAGCATGCCGACGATTTCATTTCGATCACAGTTCACTACTATTTGCGGCTTCGTATGCACCCACTCATCCCAAAAAAACGCGACACGTCCAAAAAAAAGTGGTGATACAAGAAAATATAGGAAATTACATACGCATTACCTTGTATATTAATAATAAACAAGTATTAAAAACTTTAATCTAAATTATCAATCTTTATAATCCCTCCCACTTTCAGCATTTTCTTTTATTTTAAACTATGGTAAATATTCGGAAGTGGGGCTCCTGCTAGAATCAGGTCAAATTTTTTTTATTTGAATCAGGTCAAATATATATATATATATATATATATATATATATATATATAACCTTTCAAACAAAAATTAGCCTGATTCTAGCGGTAGCCCCGCTTCCGAATATTTACCCAAATTATAATTTACGCGTAAATGTCGAATGTACTTCCTTTTCGTAAATGAAAAAAAAATTAAGCGATACTTAAATCGGCTTATCCATGTCAAAGACTATAAGTATCATAAACTAATGGCCCATCGCTCATATTTTCGGTTTATGCTTTTAGTTTTTGTGTTCGACTAATTATTTCCGATGTATTAATTTTTCATTACGGCCACATGAAGAGAAAGACAATTCGCATGCGCGCATACATCGCGCTCTGTCACACATGCCTCCGAGATAGCAGCGCTCCACGCTTCTGCGGCCAGTTCCGCAAAGAGAGGTGTCGGATAGAGGCACGCTTTGGGGTATACGGAGTATACGGGAGTGCCCAGGCCTGTATATACAACCGTGACCGTGCCTTAAGGGCATGTACGAGGTGAACATAACCTCACCATTTTTCAACCCAATTTTCTCATAGATGGTCACATTTTTTAGGAGAAACAAAGCATTCGGCTCTGGAGAATTCCCTGACGCAGAGCTTGATGATTTCCTTTTGCCCTAAATATTATCCATCTCTGAGAAATCTCTGTTCGAAAATTTCAGCTATCTTTCTCGCACTCATATGTCACGTGGCAGATCTTCTACTTCGCCTTAAGGTAACCCTATCGCTTCACACTAGTCATACCACTAATCATACGTGAGACTTGTACAATAAAATTTTTTAACAGATGCAAAACAAATCATTTGTAATAACTAAAATTTTCCATGTGTAAAATGTTGAATGAATGTTCACATTTAATTAGAAAAATGAAAAAATAGTTATTCCAACGATTCGCGCAGTATTTCTAGATTTGATATTTGGCAACATTGGTTCTATCTCCGTCTCTTTTTACTCAACCAGGCGAGTTTAACCTCCATGCTTTTCAACGTCGATCTGTCAAAACAATGTCAGGTGCGGGAAATATAAAGCATTGTATTCGGGCCATGAATGGTAAAAAGCGTGGAAAATTTGTGTCGGCGAAATATGTCGGGTAAAAATGAAATACGTGTGGAAATTCGAATGAGTGAGATGAGGTTAGGACTACAGTCAGCTGTTGCCTTGATGTCACGTCTCTTTATCGTAGCAAGTGGCAATAAATCCAATACCGGAAGTTCAAATTAAACTTAATATTACATAAAAATTAGGTCAATAAGCGTAATTTTTTCTAAGACCATTGGATTACTACAAGTATTAAGTATGTAAATCTGATTATTTTCAAGAATCTGACGGATTCCCACTATTATATACACTTTTGTAGCAACCGGAAATTGGGTTTTTGTATGTCGTCTCGGAATTCCGTCACAAGAAGACGCAGTGTTCATATTTTCTTCTCTCTTCAATTAGGTCGATAACCGATCCGACCCTGAAATTTTACAAAGACGATTATTAATATATTTAGTGAAACTGAAAAAAAAAATGAAAATCCTATGGATTGAGGCTGGCGATAGGATTACCTGAAGGAAGCCGAAACGGCACATTTATTATTCTTGAAAGTCTCATTATTTCGGTTCAAATATCATGAAGCAACGGTCTAAACTTGGCGCCCCGGATATCGTAATATCCTCTCAACATGTACCTTGGTGTTAAAACGATGCGTTTTTTTTTCAACAACCGTTTCCCAGAAAAAAATCCAAATTTGGCCATTTTTCGGGTCTCTAGGTAGCCCCCTTAACCGAGAGTTGTGGCACCGGGCCTTACATGCTTATTCTCCCCTTTCTGTTTTCGAAGCGTTGATAGTAGTTATCCCATCTGCTCGAAATTCGCAAACATTGACGCGAGCATAAGACCCCAGTGTCATCTGTTGAGACAACATTCACGTGGCTCTTCGTCGAACGGAAATAAAAGCCATTCGGGTGTAACTCTCGTCGTGCTCAAACGGTTCGTGCGGAAATTCAAAAATGTCGTAACGTTTCGGCGTGTGTAGAATATGGTATAAAAACAAGAAGAATAACAAGCTGTGTTCGTCGCAAAACAAGGATCTTAACGATCGCGGAATACCGTTGCAAGCGCAAAAGCACACGAGACTATTGACGAAAAATCCGAGAGAAGTTATTTCCCGAAAATGGCAAAACCGTCCATTTTCTTTGTCTCCCGCTCGTTCTCACTGGCGGCGTAAAGCGATGAGCGAATGTTGAGAAAAACTCGCGAGTCGGGGGAAAAAGTATTCGCTTTATCGAATAATCAAAGTGGAAGTTTTTTTTTCACCACCGTGCCGCCTGTAGTGATTTTTGCGACGGCTCTCTGACGCTAAATAAGAAAAAAGAAAAAAGAAAAAAAAAACGTTGCCAAACTAACGTGCTAAGAATCCGCAACGTGTGTGACGCGATAAACGAGATTAGGGGAGAAGTTATATATAACGCGCCAAAGGCTACACATGACGGGAAAATGGCGATCGTCCGGTTGTCCCGCTGAAAACAGGTAATTTTTCGTTTATTCATCTGTATGTACACAAAAGTTTCCCCGCTCGACACGTTTCGTTACGAAGTCCTTTGCCAATCAGGTGAGTGATTTGTTTGTGTTTTTTTCTTCCGTGCCAACTGCTAAGCTCCCGGTCGATGACACGCTCAACTATATACACCAGTCTGTTTACCGCCGACATCGAAAACCGGCCGTTCTTTTTTTTTCTTTCACTCTCAATAACGCTCTGTCCGTCGCACGTTATTTTTTGATCAGCTTAACGCAGAAACTTTTTTTTCCCCTCTGTTTAGCGCGTAGTACACGCAGAGAATTATTTTCTCAATTTTTTTACTCCCCGTGTGTCTTGCTCGCTCGCTCGCTCGCTTGCTTGACATATCACCCACAGCCACGAATCACAACGCGGGGAAAATTTTTGCGACATAAGACGCCGGTCGCGCGTCGTCAGGTTCGTTGATCACCGATTCAAATTTTCATAACCTCTAAACTTGACGGATAGCGCTATTTATCTATACTTATCGTAAACGAAAATTCCGCAACAATTACGTTCGTATTACTAAAAAAAATCGGTTTTTGATTAAATTTTTCAATTGGGACTGGAAGACGATCGCAATTTCCGAGATTAATGCGAATTTACAAAGAAATGGCGCTACGAGGGTAAAGAACGGAAATAAACGTTCGACGGATGTACAAGTTAAACATATTGCCGTTGTTGTTCCAGGAAAATGCGCCGCGTTCTATAAATAATAGATTACCAGAGGGAGCCA
The DNA here is from genome assembly GCA_963210295.1 of Ophion ellenae. Taxonomy (NCBI): domain Eukaryota; kingdom Metazoa; phylum Arthropoda; class Insecta; order Hymenoptera; family Ichneumonidae; genus Ophion; species Ophion ellenae. The sequence goes on from OY723392.1 coordinate 3,497,389, forward strand.
AAAGTCTCGGCGCTAACGAGGAATCGACACGACCGGGGGTAAAAGTTGGCAAAAGACGTCCGTCGGTCAAACGCTTTGAGCGAATTCGTCTTTGTGGCTTTGGCGTCGTTTGGATGGGGCTGAAAAGTGCTTTTTCTTCCTTTTTTTTGTTTCCTCGAAATTGTCCGAGCTGATTTTGTGTTCACGTGCCGTCCGACCAAAGAATGACAGACCAATGTTGAATGAATCCTAAGGAGAGTACCTTTGTTTTTCTTTCTTTTCTTTTTTTTTTTCGATTTATCAATGAGAAAGTAAAGATTCGGGGAGAGGGAAAAGCCATCGAAAGATTTTAGAGGGTAGCAGTTTGAATAGTTTTGACTATGTATCACGCCATGGTGCCGTCGGCCATGATGGTGCAGATAGGTGGCAATCAACAGACAAACTTGCAGGGCACGACGCCTGGCCAAAATTACGCTCAACGCCCCAACGGCGGCCCTAGCGCGGCTGTTCTTCGACAGACAGATTACAATGCGTATCGCTCCAATAGCGTAGCCAACAACAGACAATCTTACATGCAGGTACGTCATTCGTTGTCGAGCTTTCGTCTTTGCCACATTTGCAGCTTTTGCTTTTGCATTCTTTATCCGTAATCTACTTTCGCACTTACGCTCAAAATTTCTCCCCATGGCTTTAGCGGTTGAGACTCTTGTGAGAAAAAGCTTACGAACAAGTTGGCACTGAAAGTTTCGTGTGTATAAACGTTGGATACTATTTCGTGAATATGCAAGCTTGTCGTTTTCAAAGTGAACCTTTCGGCAAAAATGCTATGGCTATTATTTCCCTCAAGGAGCTACATCTACCTAGAGGCTTGAAAAAAATTTACCAATTACGAATTTGTTTTCTGGGAAATGGTTGGTGAAAAAGAAACCCGTTTGTTTTAACATAAAGGTACATATATTGAGAGCCAAAAAATACAGAATAACAACAAAAACATGGCCGCTGGCAAATGATTACATTTTTAAAATCATTTGCCTCGAAAAATGAGGTTGATTTTTGCATCGTTAGAATGCAACGAAAATAAAAATTTCCAAATTCCTTTTATATATTTTGGTGAATTTTGCCTACAGAAATCCTTCGACCATTGTTTAAGATATTCGTTTAGCGATCTACAATATAAATCCATAAAAAAAAGATCTATAATGATAAAAGTATGGAAAATAAATTATGAAAAAAAACTTTCGTTGCGTTCGAACATTGCAAACTTCAACACCATGTCAAGTAGTCTGTTACTCTGATTGCCGCGACCCCTATGAAGGCCCACAATTCGGGTAATTTTTTAAATTTATTAACGGCTCAAAAACGAAAATATTTGGAAGAAAATATACTTTCAGAAAATGCAATAACAAAATTGATTTTTACGACCCATCGCACTAGACGACGACGTTAAATGTATCTCATTGTATCTGCTGTAAATTTGGAAACAATACATCAAGTGGTTCTCGAGATATCATGTCCCCCGACTTTGAAAACAGTGTTTCAAACAAAATGCGTTAAAGGCCCCAGGCCACTCTAGAGTCCAAAAAGGGCATATGTTGTTATTTTTTATCAGCGCAACCATCAAATAAATCGAAATTACAAAATAGGGGTTTTATTATACACGTAATTGACTATGAAAAATAATTTTTTTCACAGCGATACATGTCAAACTGGCGACTGTGCAGCGTTTTTCCGATGATGCATTTAATTCTGCAAGGTCAACGGCCGGACCAACAGCTCCTATAATTTTCGAGTTATGATAATACACTAAAGCTTTTTCGATCATGTATAAGAATAGCTATAGAAGTACGTAGGATTTTTTTGATATATTGTTTTTCGTCACAATGGCGCATTTCTAAAACAAAAAGTATAAAATGTCCTGAGAAAATCGTCAGAAAGTTGTTTATAAAAAAGGAACTATGCAACATAATTTGAAAATCCTACGCAGTGCCTTAGAAAATGTAATTCTAAATATCCAGTTGAAATTTCAAGTGAATCGGTTGAAATTTGTTTGAGTTATGAGTCCGGCCGACTGGAAAAATGTAGTTTTGAAATAAAAGCGTTTAAAGTTAATAAAAAGTCACGACATGAATAATGTTTCAATACCCCTTTAATCTGCGATGCCTGCACTAGAATTCGAAAATAGAGTACTTAGAGATTTCCCACACCCAAAATCTTTTGGAGTACAATTTTATAGGTACTAAGGTACCTTTTTAACAAAAAAAAACATCGATTTGCGGGAAATCCTAGAGTGGCCTAAGGCCTTAAGGGGTTAGGCCACAGTAACGGGTATAAAATCATGTGCGAATTTAACCATTTTTTCTCGTATGAAAAAATCATTCACTCATAAAATTAATTACACATCTATTTAGTATGAATATCAAGCTGTTAGAAAATATATTAATTTTTTTTTCTCGATGCACCAAATGGCTGTCTACTAATATTTTCTTTTGTTATCTTTTTTTTAGGCGCTCCGCGGCGTGACATTTAGCATCCACAATTTTTCACCTGGAACAAAAAACAAAAATTCTCGTCAATGTACATTAGAATACCTTAGAGGAGTACGTACGGAATTTAAAAAATATTGCTTTATCCAAAAGTTGTAGGTATTTGAACTTGAGACATGAATTTTCAGTGAAAAATTCGTTATAACTGCTCATAAAGTGCTCATAAAAAGAAAAGTTGTCGATTAATCAGAAATTCCTTACGTACTTCTCTGCAAAATGCAATTGGGAACATAACTTTTAAATTTGAAGTAAATCGAGTGAAAATTGTTGAAGTTATTTGTCACGCCAATTGGAAAAAGCTGTTTCGAGAAGTTTCGAGTAGTCGGCCTTTTTGTACATCGAAAAAATATATTTTCTAACAGCTTGACATTCATACTAAATAGATGTGTAATTAATTTTATGAGTGAATCACTTTTTCATACGAAAAAAATTGTTAAATTCGCACATGATTTTATACCCGTTTCTGGGGCCTAAACCCTTAAGTTTAAAGTATGCTGCTGCTACCGCTCGCCCGGCCGACTGTTAGTAGCTGTACCCCACAATTTTCGCAATATTTCAATGAAATTTTCAAAGTATATAGCTAAAAGGTGATACGACTGAATAAAAATATTTTTGGAAAATGCAACTTGACCCACCTAGGTAGATGTAGCCCCACAAATCAAGGCTCTCAATCGCACCGTATCGCTTTAATTCGAGGTCCTTTTGGGTACAGAGCGCGTGGAAGGCGGACAAGAGAAATGAAAAGAGTCGATTGTAATCTTGGAAAAATCGGTGGAATTTTTAAATTCTACAGAAAATATTTGTCCGTCGATGTGTCGTTTGTAAAAAAAACAACAAGCGTTGAGATCATTGCAGACAGGATCTTATCGATTGGAAGTGTTGCACCTGGTGGATCTGGATATACCGCCGTTGAGAGGTGCGGACTATAGAATGCAAAACAACGGTGGCAATTGGCAGAGACGAGGAAGTCCGACGAGCAATAATCCACCGAACATGCCACCGCCGAATCACTCGAATTATCGGCCCGAATACGCCAACGGCGCTACGAACAAGAAACAGACCTGGAACAATCGAACGCACAAGCGCAACCTCGGTTATCGCGAGATACTGCCGAAAAATGAGACTTACAGCAGCGACAGCGGTTTCAGTTCGCGCTCACCTACACCGAGCAAAAATCGTGGCGACAGTAGTCAAACGGAGAGCTCGGACGAGCGCGATTCCGTCTCTTCCTCCATTGATCAGGAAACCAAGTGCGTAAAAGAAAAGACAAAAAAAAGGAAAAATTACATTTAAAAAACAACCTTATTTGAACGGGAACGAGACGACGATTTATCGTTGAGCACAGAGGATCACAGGAATGTCTGAGAACGATCAGTTATTTCGAAAAGTGAATTATGATCGAGTACAACCACCACTATGCACGCTCGAATAATGCCGAAAGTAAAAAAATGGTGATCCGAAAGTTAGCGCATCTGGGGGGGGGGGGGGGGGGGCATAGTTTTCTGGAATGAGAACAATTTTCGAAAACGACACACGAATAAAAAATGTTCCATGTGAGACATGAGACGTAACTTGGAAACTGAATGTACTGGAGAATATTGGATAAATTAGGGGGCGTCCATTAATTACGTGAGGCGTTTAGGGGGGGGGGGGGGTCGAGTGAGATCTCGCCTAATCTCACGTGGGGGAGAGGGGGGGCTTCGGCAAATATCACGTAAGTTTAGTAATTTTAGTAATCACGTAATTTTTATCACGTAGGGAGAGTCTCCCTACTCCTTTACATGGTGGAATAAATGATACTACAACCGCAGTCTCTTCTACTACAATTTATTTTCCGTGAACGTATGCATTTAAAAAAATCTCACGTGAGATTAGGGGTGGGGGGAGGGGGTCGAGCAAAATTTCACATCTCACCAGGGGGAGAGGGGGGGTTGAAAAATCGCCAAAATCACCTCACGTAATTAATGGATGCCCCCTCAGTACTGTAGCGTGTACAGTTTCCACCTGACTCACAAGGAAAATGACTTAAGGGATAACACCACTCTAGCGGCAGAAAATACGGCCTAACTTTGACAATTTATTCTGCGAGTATGAAAAAAGGAATAGGATTTCTTTTGAGAAGGTTTATTTAACACATATTAAAGTATAAAAAAAAATGTTCTTATAATTTTCATACAAAATGGCGGTGACAGAGCCTATCTTGAAAAACGTGTTTTTTTACAAATAGCTGCACGGGACGACGGTTTTTTCGTAAATTATAAGACCTGGAACAAAAACCAAAAAAAATTATAATATTTATATTATTAGCTATGGGACTACGTAGGGACTTTTTAAAATCAAATTTTGAAGAAATAGCGCACCTTGAAATATATAAATCAATTTTTTGCCCAAAAAATGAGCAGTAAATTGTTTATAAAAAAAAGTTTACATTTAATAAAAAAAAGGCTACGTACTCCCATAGAGAATGTAATTGTGAAGCTACTATCGAAATTTCAAATCGATTTATGCACAGGTGTTCGAGTAATCCGTCCTCCCAGTTTGAAAAAAGTGATTTCGAGAAAAACGCGTTTAAAGTTGTACAAGGCGCCCGAAAGAAGTCCGAGGCGCTGCGGCAAAATCGATAATTGAACCTTTAGAAAAAAAATCGCTACAGGATCAATTCCGCACATTGTTTTTATAGCCCCAAAGTATTTTTTAAGCAAAAAAAAAACGATTTTTCCAAAATCCTAGAATGGTGTTATCCCTTAAGGTAGAACGAGCGCGCGCTCTTGATTTCTATAGATTGTGTTCAAATGTTAACCAGGCATTGTTCATATCGTGATAAAATAGGGCAGTTTTGAACATTTCGACGGCTATATTGGGTGTGTTTGGGTTTATGGAAAATCCGAAATTATTTTTAACGATATTTTGCTCGTAGAAAAATTTGAATAAAAAATGTCAGTTTTCCCGACTGAATATCATCATTTATAACCCAATAAATGAGAAAATATCGAAACATTTTTTTCGGAAAAGTCACTTATCTCAAGTATTAACAATTATTTTTTTATCTGTAGGGGTTCGTGGTAAAAAAATTTCAACGAATTCGTAAAGATTCAGTATAGTCTAGATAATAACATATATTTAAAAAAAGTGAATCTTGAATTGTGGCTAACGCCTCCTTAACCTGTGCATTTAATACTCTGCCTGTTTAAAATGAAAGTCTAAGCATGACAGTACATTTTCGGTGAGAAAAGCCCCCTTATGGATCTTGATGATTATAGTAAATGAGTAAATAGCCTGACAAATTTACTGCAATTGAGGGGGGAAGTCCCTTTAGGCAGCCGAAAATAAGCGAATTTTCAAGCTTTTTTGTGTCGAAACTGTTTATTTTACATAATTTACATTCCATGTACATATTATGACATTTTTAAATTTTCAAAAAAAAAAAATTCTTTTTTGTCTGAACTTGAAAAATGTGCGGCTGTACGACACTTGCTTTAGAGATGGCTGCCGCCTCAGTTGTTCCACGGCGTACAACCTGGCATCTGGTGCATTGATCTGAAACATCGTAGCCAAAAAGTTTCAGATTTCTAAGACCCACACGCTCTATGTGAGCCTAAAAAATTCAAACAAAAATGAAAATTCGAAAGATAGTACGTGTTTGATAAAATGTTAAAATTTTCATGAAACTTTTACCATCGTATTTATTAATGAAAAGTTGTTTTTATTGATAATTTTCGAGAAACTTTAGGTACACATAGACGGTAACTACGTTATTTGAAAGTGTACGAAGTTTAAGGATTATCGAATGGATATTTTTGGAGCTATCTTGGACGAGGTTCACGAAAAAGTGGTTTTCGGGAAAACGCGTTTAAAGTTTAGACTCAAAAATGTTGTGACTAAATGACCTACCGATTAATCTACAATTCTGGATCCGTAAAGTAGCCCTTCGGCTTCCTCGTGTAGATTATTTTCGGCAATAAGCTATTCTTCACGTTATGAGGCGATCTCCCCCCTTAAGGAGGGTCGAGTGTTTCCCTGATGAATCTTCAAGAGCACTGATTTTTTTTTTTAATTCGAACATTGGGGCGTTAAATAAAAGTTCAACTTCAAAGTTTCAATAAGTTACTAATAAAACATGACTACATTCTTCAAGGAGGACCTTTAGGCGATGAAAAAATTGCTGATTTTTATGTTTTTTTTCTTTTTCTTTTTCTTTTTTCAAATAAAAGATTTCTTCACCATTTTTGAGACTTAGGGTATGTTAGTTAGTTAGTATCGAGTTTTATTTGCACAACTTTTATGCAAAGCTTTTTAAAACAAATTAATACTTCACATACATACTTTTCACTTATTATCTACACCCTATATTCCTACATTCCGCATTATTTTCACATTCTTCCTTTCTTCAATCGGTCCACTCCGTCGATCTCTCCTTCCCCATGCTCCTTACTCATCTTTCTACACATTTCCTCTATTTCCCTATAGTATTCGCATATCCCTATTCGTATTTTTTCTCCCAGCGTATTTATGATTTCCCCCTTTACTGCCAAATCGTCCATTCTTTCCATCCACTTCTTTGCTTTCTCTGATAGTAGCTCTCTACCTTTTTTACATATCAGTAGATGCTTCAATGTCTCATTTTTTTCTTTACATATCCTGCACGTCCAATCCTTTTCCCCTTTCTTTCCCGTCCTTCCTATGTTGCCACATCTTATCCTCGCCCATATTTCCTCGTCCCTACGCTTTACTCCCTCCTCTGCCCAATAATTCCATGGCATCTCGTCATTTTCTATAATATATTTGAGGTATTCCACGTGAATCCGGTGGACTTTTTCCCTGACCCCCGCCAATTCGATTTTTTAAAAATCTGATTCCATTGCCTCTACAAGACACCCTGAAGTTTTTAACATTTTTCGAAACAACCTTCAGTAAAAAAAAAATATTTCTCCGAAAAAACGCCCGATTTAAAAATCTGAAAAGATTCCCAAAAATGCGTGATTATATGTAAAAAATTTCAAGCTATCACCCGCAGTGGAAGTATGATTTTTTCAGTGCTTTCTGAGCGATTAACGTTAAAAAAACCGAAAAATTTAAGAATCGCTTACTTCGGGCGGATACTTAAATATTTTGATACCCAGAATGAATTTTTTTTAACTTTCATCGCTCAGACAGCACAGAGAAAATCATACTTCCACTGCGGCTGATGGCTTGAAAATATTTACATATAGTCACGCATTTTTGGTAATTTTTTCAGATTTTTTAATCGGGGCGTTTTTGATCGGAGATTTTTTTTCTTTCGACTGCGGGTTATTTCGAAAAATGTAAAAAGAAATCAGGGTGCATTTCACAGTCAACAGAATCGGATTTAAAAAAAAATCGAAATGGCGGGGGTCAGGGAAAAAGTCCACCGGGTTCACGTGGAATAACTCCTTTATACTTATCATTATATGTCGATGTTCTGATTTTTTCCTCTTCCCTCCTTAAAATTCTGTTTTTTAAGCTTTCTATCTATAACCCTCTTCTATCCTTTCGTCTATTTTTTTGACGTCTTTTCGCTCCGTTATTATTGTTATTATATCTTCTATCTCCAGATCTCTTAATTCCTTCACCAGGTTCTGCCCGCATTTTGACGGGTCACCGTTTGTTATCACTCTAATTTCGTCTAGTAAGCAATTTTTTGGCGACCTTGTCTCCTCCATTCTCATCACTTGTCTAATATATCTCAACGCTCTTTCCCTTATCACATATTCCATAGTAAGCACTCCTAGTTCTCTCCTCAACTTAGCGTATGTTTTATTGCTACTTTTAGCTGTTACGTGGTATTTAAAAAAGTGAACCTTTAAAATGGCGGTGATATGGCATGGTCTTCTAAACGGGTAGCGGCGGATGTTGTCAGACGGCGTGACACGTAGTGTCGGCGGGATTAATCTGAAAAAAAAACCAACGACGGTTTTTCTGACATTAACACTCATACGCAGAATATGAACCAATAAAAAGTGGAAAATGTAGGAAATCGATGAAGTGGTATGCTTTGAAACGAAAATATTGAATTTTCCCGAAAAAATTGCTATATTTTGCAATGAAAAAAGATTTATTTTTCATTTTCAAAGACATTTAGGGTTATGTTTCAGACAATAAGGTTAGAAAGATTTACGCTAAATTTTATCAGAATCGGTCGATTAGTTTTTTAGCTATACGTCACGTCAGTTTTGAAAATGCAGTTTAGATAACCGTACCATACCTCCGCCATTTTTAATCTCCTCTGACTGTAATGGGGAGTCAATCGGTCCCCAGACATTTTTCATATCGTATTTCGGTAAATATGCATTTTTTGTAGCGACATTCTTTTTGTAATCAATGATCCTTATTTTATGGCCGAAAATTTGTCTTTTTAAGAAAAACAATAATTAAGTAGTCAAACATTCGTTCAAAGTGGGAGATGCGTTGAAAAACACGTTCTTGCACTAAAAAGATCATTGGGTCAAAACGGCCCAGTGTGCAGTCGAAGGGGTTAATGATTTTTTTTAGATACGATTTAACAGCCAAAAGTAATAATAAAACATACCCAAAGTTCCGGAAAATTATGAAGAAAACGGTCTTAAAAAAAAAATCATGGAAATCAGCAAATTTTTTCATCTCCTAAAGCTATCTCCCCCTTTGAAAGATTTTTTAAAACTAATCATAAGGCATTTAGAACAGCTTCTTATGAGAAATGGTGAATTCAGCCGCAAATCATTTGCGAATGTATTTCCCGTACCCATCGATGATAAAGATTCAGATTCATGAGCAATTTATCACAAGAAACATATTGTCTAGATTTGACTCCCCTCTCCCCCCAAATGAAGTAGCGAAATTCACGGAAACTTCGGCGTTGAATTTTCAATCGGCGCATCTACGTCCAAATGGAACAATATTCTCTACCAATTACCAATGAAATACTTGAACCTCCCGAAATATTTTCAATGCCGAATACCATCGTTAGTGTGAAAGAAAAACGTTTTCATCAACAACCAAACAATTATTTTTCATCCAAATTGTCGTATACGTCCGGAAGTAAAGAAAAAAGTTTTGGGACTCGGAAAGTGGCCAAAGTTCCATGAAATATCCACACAAGATATTAATTTTCACAATAATTCCTGCAGACGTTTACACGAGATGAATAAAAGTCCGTCGATCGTGAGTGATGCAAATACCGCGCAGGGTGGATTACCATCGGGCACTGCCAATCAACAGTATTATCCGAGCCAACGAAACCCAAATAACTACAATAACAATCCGAATACACTGAGACCGCAATCGCAAAATTATCCAGGCAAAAAGAGATATCACACCGGTAAGGTCTTCGCAAAATCACCAGGGGCATTAATCCCGCGCGCGAATTTATGTTTGTCTACAATCGAATATGATTTTTATTTTAAACGAGCAAGGCTGAATCCAGAGGACCTCACTTCTCATTGTGGTTTTTCTATTCTCTTTTCGCTTACACTTTCAAAGCTTTGCACGAATACGCACGAGCAAACGGAACATCGAGTATATATATATGTATGTGTGTCCTTGCGTGTTTATATGTATATAGTGTTCTACTTTTGTTGTACACCGGAAATTAATGGCCAGAATGAAGGCGGGGCGAGAAAAAAATTGCTAATTTTAATGATTTTTATGTATGTATGTTTTGTCACTACTTTTAGCTGTCACGTGATATTTTTTTATTTTTCATTAATCTTCATAAATGGCGCGGTCTTCTAAACGGGTTGCGGCAGATGTTGTCAGACAGCGTGACACGTAGCGTCGGCGGAATTAATCTAAAACAAAAAACCAACAACGATTCTTCTTTCATTAACACTCATACGCAGACTATGATCAAAGACAACGTGAGAAATGGTAAAAATCGATGAAGTTGTACGCTTTGAAACAAAAAGATTGAATTTTCCGAAAAAAGAATGACTACATTATGCAATAAAAAAATACGTTTGTTATTAATTTTCAAGAACATTTAGGTTCATGTTTTAGACAATAAGGTTAGAAAGACTTACACCACATTTCATCTGAATCGGTCGATTAGTTTTTTAGCCCTACGTCACGCCATTTTTAACGATTAATAAAACAAAATGTAACAGCCGAAAATATTAATAAAACAAACCCGAAGTCTCAAAAAATGTAAAAAAAATCATGAAAATCAGCAAATTTTTTTCTCGCCCAAACTTATCTTCCACTTGAAGTCAAATGAAAAAACATTTTCTACAAAAGATTAACGATTTTGACCGAAAAATCTTTTCTACCAATCGATTTTCGACCCAATTTTCGGAATTTATTTCGAAAACTTCGGTTCACATGGAACCCTGTATACATGCAAAAGAGAAAACAATTTATTTCGCTACTTAATTCGGCGCTGATGTTTAGGAAGGGCCAGTCCGCCGTCCCAGCGAACCCAGAAGGGCAGAAGATTCACGAGTGTTGTAGTGCCTTCGTACAATATGCTTTCAAGAGGAGGATACGTAGCGCCGGATCGTTTTCTCGCGAGATCCCACCTCGTTCAAGTCCACGTGGCGCCGGACGATCTTGGCGGTGGCACCGGATGGAACGTTCTTTCTCACGAGATATGGGCCAAATTCATGGCCCATCAGCAGACCGAAACCACATTCAGAAACAAAATGATGCTCTGGAAGGGTCTCTATTTTTATATAAAGGTTCATCTGCTACTTTCTACATTTTCGAATAGTCACGAATCCGATCACAAAACTAGAAACTTGAAGAGTGTCTCCTCGCCATTTTACTTTGCTCACAGAGTTTCTCTTGCGAAAAGGTCACTTGTCCAATGGTGGATTATTCATAGGGAAAGCATCGTGCGTGAAATAAAATCGTCAGGGCGTAACGCCCAAGTTATGAGTTCGCACGGTTTTTTGAAGGGGTTAGGCCACAGTAACGGGTATAAAATCATGTGCGAATTGAACAAATTTTTTTTCCTATGAAAAAGTGATTCAAACAGACAAATTGCCGACTACTGATATTTTCTTTTGTCATCTTTTTTTAGGCGTTCCGCGGTGTGACATTTAGCATCCACAATTTTTTACCTAGAACAAAAAACAAAAATGTTCGTCAATCTACATTAGAATACCTAGAGAAGTACGTATGGAATTTAAAAAATATTGTTTTATTCAAAAGTTGTAGGTATTTTAATGAATTTTCAGTGAAAATTTTCGATTTAAACTGCTCATAAAATGAGAAGTTTTCGATTAATCAGAAATTCCGTACGTACTTCCTCTGCGAAATGCAATGAGGAACATAACTTTAAAATTTGAAGTAAATCGAGTGAAAATTGTTGAAGTTATTTGTCACGCCAATTGGAAAAAAGCTGTTTCGAGAAAAACGCGTTTAATGTTTTTAGGTACTCTATGGCCGTGCCAGAGGTGGACTTACTTTTTACGCTCAAAGTCGGTGAAAAAAAATGTCTTGCTATAAATCGAATAGTAACTTATTCTTATGATGATAAAGCACCGTTTTAGCGAGAAAAAAAAATCAATTTTTTGAAAATTCTCCTGGGGCCTTACCCCTTAAGTAGCCTACCGTCGTACTTTGTTTAAGTATAAAATTGTCCAATATTTTGCACAATTCTAATCCTGGAAAAATCGATCCAAAGTAATTAAATTCAAATAATCGATGAAGGCGGGATATACATTTAGACAGGAAAAAATAAGCAATATTGAGAGATTTTTTAAACTAAGAAATAATTATTCTACAATTATCAAACTTTAGGTATACTTTAATAGTATATTTAAGTATACAAAACAATTTTTCGAAATGAATTCATCATCAAAATGACGGAGCTGTGGCAGAGTGTTACAGCAAGGTTGTCGCGGGAGTTGCGAATCGGCGTGCAGTCTAGTTTCCCGTAGACTTTGATTGGCTAAAAAGTTCAAATATTATTTCCGTTAGAACATGTATTGTTTCTATGTAGAGGTAATTAAAATGAAGAAAATGCAAATTTAAGAAAATAGCATACATTTACAAAAAAAAACAACATTTCACACAACATTTCTGAAAAATGGGGATGAAAAAAGTCGTTTTTTTTCAATTTTTCAAAAGCAATTCTCGTCAAGTAGAAGGTACCAATATTATCAATATTCTACCAAGTTTCAACTCAATCGGCTTAATAGTTGTTGAGTAATCCTGCACGCCAATCTCGATAATACAGTTTTGAAAAAAAACGCGTTTGATGTTCACGGCCGCTCCGAATCCGAGCGGTGAGGCACAGCGTTGACGGGCTGTAACGTTTGAACATTTTCGGATTTCGCTTCGAAACTTTAGAAAAATATTCTACACATATAGTTCTATTGTTTGAAGAAAGAAAAAACAAGAAATCGATTTTTGAATCATTGTAAATGTATATCCCGCCTTAAAAAATCCACAGCGCTCATACGACATTTAAAAAAATGATGGGATTGAAGTTTGCATCGTTGGAAGGCAACGATTTTTTCTTTATTACTTTCATTATTGTCCCAGATCATATTTAGCAAATTTATGTTATCGATCGTTGAATAAGAATCCTGAAAAAAGGTTGCGTGATTTTCTTAGCTTCAATCTGCCAATAGAAATTTGGAAAACAGCAGAAAAAAAATCATTTTCGTCGCGTTCTAACGTCATAAAAAATGACATTTTTAACGCCAGTTTTTCAATCGGTATTAACATTGATGAAATTGTAACGATGAAATTACAGTCGACGTTTCCAAAGTATGGCCTCTTTTTGGTCGGCTCGACAATGAACGGCTTCGGATCCGATAACAGCGACGTAGATCTCTGTCTCCTAGTCAGACAAACGGAAATGGTCCAAAGAATCGAAGCCATAACTCACTTGCAACAGTTGCAGAAATGCCTCAGAGGCTGTGGTGAGTCTGATCGTAAATTATTCTCATTGTCCGCGCTCGAGCATCCCCGCAAAATCGTTCTTTCTTGCTCTTCTTCCTTCCGGACATACGTGAAGAATCGATGAAAACATAATCCGCGAATTTTGTCAATTTTTCAGACTACGTAGAGCATCTAGAATTAATAAAAGCCAAAGTGCCAATACTGAAATTTCGCGACTACATGCGGAACTTGGAGGTCGATCTTAACTGCAACAACGCAGTGGGAATCAGAAACACCCACTTGTTGTACTGCTACTCGCGACGTGAGTAACACATCAATTATTTCCATAAATTCTGTTAACTGAATAAATTTGCATTGCTTCTACAAAAGAATCATGTAAACATGTTGCATCACTAAGGGGCTACATCTACCTAAAGGCCCGAAAAAATGGCTAGATACCGATTGTTCTTTCTAGGAAACGGTTGGTAAAAAAGAAACCCATTTTTTACGGGGTATCCCTCTCTGGAAGCCCAATTTGAACGGTCAGAATGATGATTTTTTTTCTAGTAACACATTGGTCGGAATAAATTAATTCTTTTCCCAGCATGTTGTACACATGTTTATGGTCACAATGTAATTTTTTCGGAAGAAAATCTTTGAAAATCTTTCGCGTTCGCGGCGCTGCAGTTGGCGTTGCAGCCCTCCAGCGGCGAGGTCCGAAACGGCGGGATCTCTACCAGGCTCAACTGTAATCTGAAACAAATACAAAAAAATGTTTTCTTCAAATCTATCCAACTGGCTATGGGTTCGCGATCCACATTTCGAAAAATACCAAAAATGACAGCTTCTCCAAAGAAAACCTCATTTTTTCTCTTGAAAAACAGCATACTAAAGTCATTGTTATTAACAAATGGGTCATCCAATTTAAAAAATGCGATCGTGAACTCAAGATATCAATCCCGCCGTGTCAAGATATGTAGTTTCGAGATAATCGCGTTCAAAGTTTTGGTACATATTTTACACGATCTTGTGAAATATTGTCGTCTTGACGCTGGTCAGCGATTCCGATTTTTTTTCGACAGCACAATCAATGTTTATTGAAAAACTGTGAACAACATCGAGTAGTACATATTTTCATGTATTTGTACAATTTTTTTTATTCAATAATATTTCAAAATGGCGGAATTCCAACTGTCTTCTTTCCAGCAGCGCCTCCTTTTGACCATCAGTCGCGGTGGACATGATAACTCGAGAACGGTTCATCTGAAATCAGAATTCGAAAAAAATTCCATTAATATATTGCATTGGCTTGGGCCTGGACGGAGGATTTGCGAAAATTTTGAATAAAAAAAAATGTCTATAATTTTAACAGAAAATGCATTTTTTTAAGTGCCAAATTTTCGGTTTTAATTGTTTTGTTAGTAATCGCGTCCCCCGCAAAGGTGTTTCTCAAAAAAGACGATTCTGAGATAATCGCGTTCAACATTCAAGTATGTTTCTATTTCATTAAAAGTTAATTTATTCGTACTAACATGGAGTCATCGATTCCAGAGCCAGTACAGTAATCCTTCTGCATCCTCTGCAGCCTCTGGAACATTGATTTGATACTGCCTACGAGCCATTCTTCCTTCTCTTGTGGCTGCTTGCGCTTGCTGCTCGGCAAGCGTAACACGCGACTTGCGCGCTCGTACGGTTGAAATACCTATAACTGCCAATGTAATGCTCCGATCTTTATGAAATTTCGTGAGAATATTCTTGAGATATTGTGCTTAAAGAATGTGCAATCAAAAATTTTTCCATTTTTCCGACCATCACAAGTGTACATCACACTGACTCCACTAAAAAACGTGTAACTTCGTCAATTTTTAGAATTTCAAGGTCCGGTTGGTCTTAAAATAGTCTTGAAAGTTCACACTATAACGATATGCAAAAAAAAGGATTTTGTGAAGTTTCCAGAGAGGGATACCCCCTTAACACGAAGGTCCATATATTAAGAGCCTTTAAAAAATAATCACCAAAAAGTACAGAAAAACAACAAAAACATAGCCGCCGGCAGATGAATTGATGAAAAAAGAAATTTTTTGACTCATCTAGGTAGATGTAGCCCGTTAATTCGTGCTCAATTTTCATATCCAATAAAACGCACTATTTCTGTGACGAATTACAGTCGATTGGAGAGTAAGGCCACTCGTCGTGGTTGTAAAACTTTGGGCACAGTGCCAAGACATAAACGATGCCAAAAACATGACCATATCCAGTTACTCGTTGGTCCTCATGGTCATACACTTTTTGCAATGTGAGTAAATCATCATGCTGACTTAATGCTGCTTCTTACCTACCGTCGATCGCAATCTTCTTTTATCCTCATGCGCGACTTGATGTTCAATAAACAAACAAAATTATATAATCTTAGGTGGCGTTACTCCTTCCGTGCTACCGTGCCTTCACAAGATATTTCCGAACAAGTTCAGTCCGAGCTCGGATATTCACGCCATCGACATTCAAGAGGACCTTAACATCGAAGTCAGTACGCAAAATCGTCAACCCCTCGGTGAATTGCTGTTCGAGTTCTTCAAGTATTACGCTATGTTCGAGTGAGTTTCATCTTCGTACACTTTTTTTCCTATGCTCCTCCGTATGCACTTGCGAGCCGTACTTGTCTCGTCACTATTTTCTGAAAAACCCGTTCGGAATAGTGCCCACACCCCTTAAGGCCTTAATCAGAAGGTCCAAAAAGGCGTTTGGCGGGAATTTTTTTACAAGGGAAAAAAACAAGTGAGCCCAGTAAACATTGAGGTATCTTTTCATGTATATTTGACATGTATAAAAAAAATGTACAACATGAAACAATGAATGACTGCAGATTTATCAGCCTATTCCATGTACGTCTTGCCACTGCAGTCCCCAATCGGCGGGAAAGATGCAGCTCGTAATTCTTGACTGAACCAAACAAACCAATAAAATTTTCAATTGTCATTTATCTTTCTTCTGCGCGAATTGAGAAAAGGCTGAAAAAATCGTGAAATTATAAATTTTTTCAGGTTTGAAAAAAAACTCTTTAACGTGCTACAAAAATGATTTTAAAACACTTTTTCAACGACTCTTTTAATTCAGTTTGGAGAGATTTTCATGTTGAAGGAAATAAACTTTGGTTTGATTCAATAGGTCGTTTAGTTTTTTTTGCCATGACGCCCGCGAATTTGGGAAAATCGTAAAAATGAATACTGGAGAAAACACGCTTCAAAGTTCTCAATAGGAGGAAATATCAATATCAAATATCAATCGCTTCTCTGCTTTCGGCCTTGTATCTTCGGAAATATTTATAATTGGCCTCTGCAACTTTGTAAATATATTCTTGGATACTTTATCTATCGATTTAAGCAATGAAAAAAAACGATTTTTCGGACCTTCTAATGCAGGCTCCCGCCTTAAGGGGTTGGGCTACTGTGACGACCCAACAATTTGGGTTATTCGAAAAAATTAATTTTGAAGGAATAAGTAAGATGATCGAATAATCGTTTGGACATTTATTCGTATGTACATTAACAAAGTAGTGTACCAAATTTCATTAAAAATGTTGAGGGGCTACATTTACCTAGAGGCCCGAAAAAGTTGCCATATTCCGATTTTTTTCTGGGAATCGGTCAGTGACGAAGGAACCCATTTTTTTTTAACACATGGATGGAGAGCTTTAAAAACATGGATGGAGAGCTTTAAAAAATCACAAAAAACACAAAAAAACAACAAAAACATGGCCGCTAGCAGATAATGAAATTTTTTGGCGACGTTTGGCGGTGCTCACTCCAGCTTAAACGGTCTATCCGAAATCTAAAAACCAAACGGGTTATCCAAGTTAACAATAAATACGAGTCGTTGACGATTGTCGATTTTGCAAATAATTTTTTTTAACAACGTGGCGACCAATCGAAACTCGAGCATACAAAATCTATGAAAAAAAAAGTCGTCATTTCTACGTAACTCTCAAAGAATGAAGATCGATTTTAAGAAAGTGAGATCGTCAACGACCTTTAAATGTTTCTCGTCGTATCTCCTGCAAATTTGGAAACGATTCATCAAGTGGTTCTCGAGATATCATGTCCACCGATTTCGAAAACAGTATCATCTACCGGCGGCCTTTTTTTGTTGTTTTTCTGTATTTTTTAGTGATTTTTTTAAAGGTTCTTAATATTTGTACCTTTGTGTTTGAAAAAATGCGTTTCTTCTCCACGAACCGTTTCCCAGATTTTTTTTTGGAATTTGGCCATTTTTTCGGACCTCTGGGTAGAAGTAGCCCCTTAAAGTTTGACTAGCAGTTCTATCGCTGTAATAATAAGTTCACCTTCAATCTGCGATTCCTGCACCATATTATGGACCTTCCTCTTCGATTTGACTTGCCTCAAGCGACGATCGATTTTTTTGAATGTTCACAGTAGCCTACCCCCTTAAGAGAGAAATGAGAGACGAAGCTCATGGGTGACATAGGAGCATGCATAACTGATTGAAATTATTTCTCAATTCATAAACAAATTATTCGAAAAACAATTCAAAATAGAACAGATATATTTTATACCCCAAAATGTTGTCGAAGTTATTCAAGCATGGCGTCGAAATATGTACATAATTTTCAGAAAAATATCTTCCCACAAGCGAACAGTGCGTTTTAATTTAAGAGAACGAAATCAGTTTCAGTAAGTACGCGATATCGGTGAGGCAGGCGGAAAAAGTGCCAATCGAAGAATGCCGCAGGGTCATATCGTACAAAAACGATCCCTACGAGTGGAAGTATCTCTGTATCGAAGGTAATGATTTCTTTGTTACGTAGAACATTTCGGGCCCTACAATGATCGCAAAGAAAAATATTTAATTATAAGGGGGGCAAAAATTACTTTTACCGAAAGGTTAACATTGCTTTAAGGTAGTCCTATCGCCAGGCTTCAATCCATAGGATTTTCATCATTTTTTGTTGAGCTTCACTAAATATATTAATAATCGTCTCTGTTAAATTTCACGGTCGTTTATCGACCGAATTACAGAGAAAAGAAATATTACAATTGCGTATTTTTGTGAAGGAATTCCGAGACGACATACAAAAACCCAATTTCCAGTTGTTACAAAAGTGTATGTAGTAGTGGGAATCCGTCAGATTCTTAAAAATAATCAGATTTACATACTTAACACTTGTAGTAATCCAGTGCTCACAGATAAAATTACGCTTGTTGACCTAATTTTTATGTTATGTCAAGTTTAATTTGAACTTCCAGTATTGGATTTATTACCACTTGCTACGATAAAGAGACGTGGCAGCAAGGCAACAGCTGACTGTAGTCCTAACCTCATCTCACGCATTCGAATTCCCACACATATTTCATTTTTAACCGACATATTTCGCCGACACAAATTTTCCACGCTTTTTACCAGTCGTGGCCCGAATACAATGCTTTATATTTCCCGCACCTGACATTGTTTTCACAGATCGACGTTGAAAAGCATGGAGGTTAAGCTCGCCTGGTTGAGTAAAAAGAGACCGAGATAGAACGAATATTGCCAAAGATCAAACCTAGAAATACTGAGCGAATCGTTGGAACAGCTATTTTTTCATTTTTATAATTAAATGTGAACATTCGTTAAACAGTTTACACATGAAAAATTTAGTTATTACAAATTTTCTTTTTTTTGTATGTGTTACAAATATAAATTGAACAAGTCTCAATTATGATCAGTGGTATGACTAGTGTGAAGCGATAGGACTACCTTAAGGTGTTCCTTTCACGAACCCAAATATTTAATAGTCAACGGATTTTCGTCTACAACGAAGTAAAAATACATCCCAGTATGCGGGTAAAATTTCAAACCAAGCTACCGAACTTTTAACGAAAAATGAGGACTCCAAAAATCGTCTAGTTTATACGGCGCTTTGCGGAGACATGCTGATCACATTTATATCCAATCATTTATGAACTAAATAACTCTAGATGCCTGAAACGAACTGCTCTATGCGTGTAAAAAATCGAATTCTGAAACGACAATAAAAATAGGGTTTCACCGAATGTTTAAAGAAAATATCGATGATAAAATTTGGAAATATGTGACTAAGCAGTAAAATTTTCGAAGCCGCGAGTTTTCAGAACAAATGTCAAAATGTCTGAATCTACGACATTGGCGCGACATTTTTTTTATTCTCGTTTATCGTTAGGTATAATAATTGAGGGTAACTTTTTTTTAAATTAAGGAACCGTTCCCTCCGCAAAAAAATACCTTAAAAATACAAATATGATTTTCCGTCAACCGTTCGATCAACATCGAATCTCAACACTTCGTCTGTAAACCTGGGTATTTCTTGTCCGAGCCAAACCTTACTTTCCTACCGAGTTACTTCAATTATTTACCTAAAAATTTATGAAAAAGATTATTTTCCTGCAATTTTATGATTGATACATTAAGGTATATCACCACCCAGCGGCAAAAAATAAGGCCTAACTTTGACAATATATTTTGAGAGTAGGAAAAAAGGAATGGGATTTCTTTTTTCACAGCGTTTATTTAACACATATTAAGGGGGGATTGTCTTTTTTTTCGCAAAATTTACCGCTTTTTGGGAATTTTTTTGTGAAGAAAGTATATAACGGAAAACTTGTGAAACTTGGCATATAGTTTTATTGATCTGTTTACTACATACAAAAAAATTTTTAAACAATTTCATCAAAAAATCCGCCTCCGACCCCCCTCGACGCGCGATGGTCCTTTTTTGATGGTGTGCACGATTACAGCCTTCACGTTCATCCTGCAACAAAAACCCAAAAAGCATTTTACTTTAGACACATATAGCTATCGTTCGATGAAGGGAAAAAAAAATTGACGATTTGGTGACGTTTTGAACTTGAAGTATCGATTTTTCAAAAAAAATTGGTCGATTTTTTGTTATAAATAAAAAATTATTAAACGTATTGCTTTTTTGCTTCATCAAACGATAAAAGGATGTCAGCTGAGCATTCTGTCCAAATTTGAAGGCAATCGGTTGAATAGTTTTTGAGAAATCGTGCACACCATCAAAAAAGGACCATCGCGCTTCGAGGGGGGTGGGAGGCGGATTTTTTGATGAAATTGTTTAAAAATTTTTTTGTATGTAGTAAACAGATCAATAAAACTATATGCCAAGTTTCACAAGTTTTCCGTTGTATACTTTCTTCACAAAAAAATTCCCAAAAAGCGGTAAATTTTGCGAAAAAAAGACAATCCCCCCTTAAAGTATAAAAAAAAAATTATTATAATTTTCATACAAAATGGCGGCAACAGCGCCCATCTTGAAAAATGGTTTTTTTTTTACAAATAGCTTCACGCGAGGACGGTTTTCTCGTAAAGTATATAAGACCTGGGACAAAAACCAAAAAAAAATATAATTTATATATTATTAGCTATGGGACTACGTAGGGATTTTTTTTTAAACAAATTTTGAAACAATGAAGCACTTTGAAAGAAATGCATAGATTTGTTGCCCAAAAAATAAGCAGTAAATTGTTTATAAAAAAAAGTTTACATTTAATTAAAAAACGGCTACGTACTCCCATAGGGAATGTAATTGTGAAGCTACTATCCAAATGTCAAATCGATCCATGCAAAGGTGTTCGAGTAATCCGTCCTCCCAGTTTGAAAAAATGGTTTCGAGAAAAACGCGTTTAAAGTTGTACGAGGCGCTGCGGCAAAAACGATAATTGGACCTTAAAAAAATCGCTACAGGACCAAACGCATATTGGTTTTATGACCCCAAAGTATTTTTAAGCAAAAAAAAAGATTTTTCCAAAATTTCCTTAAGGCTTTATATACACTTGTAGCGGGTGAAGGTACGTGATTTTTTTTTCGACGGGACAATAAATGTTTATTGAAAAACTGTGAACAACATCGATTAGTACATATTTTCATGTACTTGTACAATGTTTTTCATTCAAAAATATTTTAAAATCGCGTAACTCCAGCTGACTTCCAGGAGCGCCTTCTTTTGAGCATCAGTTGCGGTGGACATGATAACTCGAGAACGGTTCATCTGAAATAAGAATTTGAAAAAGATTCCATTAGTATCTTGCATTGGCTTGGGCCTGGACGAAGGATTTGGAAAAATTTTGATTAAAAGAAAAAATAATAATTTTAACAAAAAATTTATTTTTTTAAGTGCTACATTTTTGTTTTTTTTTGTTGCAAACAAATTTTGTCGATAAAATTCAAAATTCTTCTTCCAGGCCCTAGTTATTATCATAATAAATAAGCGGAATAAATTTGGTATGGATCGGATTAATAGTTTTTTAGTAATCGTGTCCACCGTAAAAGTGTTTCTCGAAAAACACGATTCTGAGATAATCGCGCTCAAGATTCAAGTATGTTGCTTTTACATTTTAAGTTAATTTATTCATACTAACATGGATTTGATACTGCCTACGAGCCATTCTTCCTTCTCTTGTGGCTGCTTACGCTTGCTGCTCGGCAAGCGTAACAAGCGACTTGCGCGCTCGTGCGGTTGAAATACCTATAACTGCAAATCTAATGCTCCGATCTATATGAAATTTCGTGAGAATATTCTTGAGATATTGTACTTAAAGACTATGCGATCGAAAAAGTACCATTTCTCCGACCATCACAAGTGTATATAAGGCCTTAAATTGAATGTTTCGAACATTTTCAACGAGCATTAATTCTTTCGAATCACTATTTTAATATCGAGCATGATTTTTTTCAAAAAAATTCGTATGTATTAACCGGGTGAAAGAACGGCAGGCCTCGAAATACCCAGGTTTACAGACGTACCGTAAAAACGTTTACCTCCGAAGTATTAATCGTGTGAAATTATCGTTGACGCAGAACCGTTCGATCTGACGAACACGGCTCGATCGGTGTACGATTACGCCGTATTTTCGCGAATCAAGCAGATCTTTGTGAACGCCTACCAAAGACTGGAGGACAATCGTGATCTGGCGAGTATCTTCGTCAAGTCGGGCCCGAGAATGGTACATCCTTATCCCCATTACGGATTCTAGCTGCACGGGACACACGAGAGTGCTCCATTCCGAAAATCCACGGGATACGTCTTCGATTAATTTCGCAACTCAAACATTTTATCTTCTTTTCGTTTTCTTCATTCCTCCACTTCGAGAGACATTCGCTGTTATTCGCGCGGGTGGAACGGAATTCGAATTATTCTGATTATTCGATCAATCGATCGCCGATAGGGTGATCAAAACACCACGAGTCGAATGTCACGTTTTTTTTTACAAACCTTGTAGCACGAAAGAAAAGCAGCTGTGATGACACACGTGATGCGAAAAAAGATCGAGCATGAAAACGAATTGCTGGGATAATCTCGATCTATCGCCGAAAGTGAAAGGTCGGTAATAAGTTATCGTCGCCCGGCAGGCGAGAAAGGAAAGGCCATCAAGAGTATGTGCAATGAAGAAAAAGAAAAGTTGCCAAAAGCGGGATGATAAACTCGAATAGCGAGTGAGAATCAACGAGATTGCAATGTAAATTTATTCTGCGGTAATTCGCGAGAATAATGTTGCAGCGTAGGCAAGAGCGGCTCGTGTTAAATTGTTCGATGAGATTTTTCTGTTCCGAAGCCTTACGAGGGAAACGAGTGCGGGGGGGGGGGGGGGGGGGGTGAGGCCAAGAGGAAGCACAAAACGCGGTGATACTATTTATAAGTAAAGATACGTGCAATTGTTGGATGGCGGATATTTTTAAAAGATTAATATCTCTTAAGCCGCTTTGGAAATGGCATGTCCAGTGCCTTTGTTCGTCAATTGAGCGAATGAAAAAAAAGAGAAGAAACCGAGAGGGAGAAACGAATGCCCGAGAAAACAAGAGACGCAAATTTTTTGCTCAAGCACGATTCTAGTATCTTCGCGAAAGAAGAATGCACGTTTTACGAGGAGATGATACGACGGAAAGTAATTCCCGTAAAGAATAACCACGAATATCAATCCGTCGTTCTAGCACACATATCGCACCGTGAGTCATTGGGTGGCTCAAGCGCCATAAAGAAAGTCCTCTCAAAATCACCGTCCGTCAAACGAATTTTTTCCTCCATAAATTCGAACTTCATCGCTGACGGATGTAAAGTACAGAAAAAAGAAAAAAATCAAAACGCGTAAAAATCAGAATTAAAAACCATAGTCATTTTTCTTTGGAATGATAAGAGGCGAGATCAATTCGTCGGGATTCCACGTGAGGCGGACTTATTTTTTTATTCGCCATACAGCCGTCCTCGACCAAAAAGAATGAAAAAATAATTTATACGAAAAAAAGGTTAAAAATACTAAAAAAAAAAAAAAACAAAACAAAATAAAAAAAGAATAAAAACTACAAAACTTGCCGGAAAAAAGGTTGAATAAAAACTTAATATTCTATATATATATATATATGAAAGATTGTTAATGATATTTAAGTTTGTAGTATTAATTGTTTGTCAGGGGGGCAGAGCGAGGGGGGGGGGGCGGCTAAAACAGTACGGAGGATGCGATCATGGCATACTTTTTTCCCTCGTTTATTCGTGAGGCGTGAAAGCGAAAGAGAAGGAAGTCGCCGAAGTTCTACGAGTCTATTTCATTTGGGATGAAAATAATGGTAATAGTAAAAAAAAGACACTAGGTGACTTCTCGCCTCACGCAACGTGTGGCCAACTTGTCTTTCTCTTCCATTATATAAATTTTTTCTTTCTCTAAAGGCTGGATAGTCGAAACGTTAGATGAGAGAGGAGGTGTAGGCGACTGATCAACGTTGTCAGTGCCATTCCGATCGAAATGAATATTGCCGAAAAAAGAGAACGCGGTATACACGTTTTTAGCCATAACTTCGTGATAGTTCACTTTGGAAAGGAATCGATCGATTTTCTACCTAAATTTTGGCATTGCCGCTTATTGAAAAAAAAAACGGAAAATTTCTAGCCATTTGTGGCACACCGCAAGTCATTTATTCGATTTTTCGATAGCGCATGCGCTTGCGTGCCCCTTCCCGTTAAATCGAATCATATTTTTGTGAATTTGTTTCCCCCGGTTTCTCGCGGCGAGGCAATATCATCGAAAGATACGATCGGAAGGATAGAAAAGTGATTTCTTTGTAGTATCGATTGAACGAGAGGCGAGAACGCGAGGCTGTGTCGGCAATACGTAGAATAAACTACCGATGTTTATCGTTAACGAGAGAGAAAATGATTAATGTCGCCGTCGCCGGTTATGTGCAAAGTTTCCTTCGGAGGGAAACAAGTAACTTTATTATCCATGACACCGTTTTCGTTGCGCTCAAATTGTAACTTGTCCCGAAAATTCTGAAAGCAAAAAGCAGCGCCACACGATGCTTGTGTACGTCACTTATTTTTTTCTTCGAGCTCAAGCCGAGCCCGAAAGCGAAGCTTTTTGGTTTCCTTTTTCTCTTTTGTTTTGCACAGATCCCGACGTTCGTGAAACGCGTGATATTCGAGCCGAAGAGTAGATTTATGTGAAAATTCCAGTGCCGAAATTTAAAGAATAAAATTATTATTATATAGAGTCATGCGTGCGTGCTGAGGATCAAGAAAATTTGTATAAATATTCAAGTTTAACACCGTGACCTTTCGTGTCACGGAGTTGAAATAAAAAGACACTGTAAATTGATTTTTGTAACCGCAACCGTCGAGATATTTTCGTGAACTTGAAGAAAATTAACTTAAATGTGTTTCAACACTTACGAAACGGGTCTGGCATTCGATCATTCAATACTCATAATTTGTTCATTTTCTTCGATGAATCGACGAAAATCGTCGCTCTTTTGACGTAACCGTACAAAGCTTTCTATTTTTCCGATGCTTTTCAATTTTTTTCACGTATATTGCGTTATAACAATAATCTTCGAATAAGTAATTTGTATTTTTTTTCTTCAACTCCACATACGAAAAACTCGATTGTAGCGGAATTAAAGGGTACGGTCCTAAATGCATAGTTCGTAAGAATACAATTAAATTATTCTTTTGTAAATTTAATATTGTCACTTGGGAACAAATGCAATGTTTATATATGAAAAAAAGTAGAATGTTTCGTTACCGAAGAAGTAAATGCGATTTCGCAATCCCGAAAGTACCGTTCACGAAGATTTTCCATCGTGAAAATTCCCATCTTGTAAAACTTTCCAAAATAGAAATTAAAAAATGCATCTAAATTTATAATAATCGAATATGGCAATTTGACTGTAAAAAAAACAGACCAGATAAATAAACCGAAAGTAAAATGCCCTTGTTCATGTCACATTTATTGGGTACCATAAAAATAATTTTACAGTAAACCGTTGTTTTCCCTGTTGTTTTCGTATTGTAATTTGTAGTTGGTGGTGCATCCTCGGTAGGAGAATCAAATAAACGTCAGATGGAAAGTAACAATTTTTGTTTGTCTTGAGTTTCGCATTGTTCTTGTCTATCGCACTACTCGTGTTGCGTTGCATTGCGATAATCGAAAGCGTTTATGGCTTCGCGAAAACAAAGTTACACGATAAAAATAAATCTTTTCTTTTTCATAAATCACGAGGCAAGGAAATACCGATTTTTTGTTCAAAATCGACGAGAGTCGTGATCCCCGAGTGTTCAATGATAATCTTCAATAAAAATAACGTCGCCTCGGTACTCTGCGCAATCGTGAATTTTCAGATCAAGAAAGAGTTAAAAGTTTCCAAACGGCACGAGATCGAAAACGCTTGTTCATATCTCTGCGTTGTCCTACATATGGGATATTCCACGGCATTTCACCTAGTCCGTGGCCGTGACTATTTTTATTTTTCTAATTTTTTGGTTTGTTTATAATATTGCACCCCATGAAGGAGTACTAATTTTTACATTTTATCTCTTCTCTTTCAGGAGTGATAATTGTTCAAACAATGTCGATGTCGGAGGTGTTGGAAACGTTTAAGCGCTCATAACTCTGCAACTAATTGAGATATCGACAAATGTCGATATATACCTTGTATCATTTTGAAGCATACTTTCGTTAAAAAATATAAAACTAAAAATATACATTTTTAATGTATGCTGAATTTAACGAAAAAAAAAGTTATTTCGTTAAATTCGGCAAAAATTAAAAATCATCGTTTCAGGCCTGTGGAAGCCAAATTGGAAATCACAAAATCATTAATAGCATTATTGGAGGTTAAAGTGATAAACATCTTCTAAAAAAATATGATTAATTCGAAAAAAAATAGAAGGAAAAACTGGCCCAGTGTTAAAAATCATAGATGTGTCACTCTATTTTAGAGTATTTTGAAAAAAAATAAAAAAAAGTCAATCATCTTTTAATAAAATAGTTTTCACTTTGGAAGCACAAAAACGTTGACAATGATAATTGATAATTTTTTCATATTTTTTAACGAAAGTATGCTTCAAAATGGAGAAGAGTTATATATCGACATTTGTCGATATCTCAATTAGTTCCGGTGTTATCAGCATTTAAACGTTTCAAAAACTTCAGAAATCGACATTTTGTCAAAAATTATAACTCCTGAAAGAGAAGAGATAAAAATCTAACAAATGGTGTGGATACTCCTTTTATGGGGTACAATCTTACAAAAACAAAAAAAAGTCAGGAAAATAACAAACGGGACCGCGGGCTACGTGAAATGGCGTAGGATATCCCATAGTGTATATATATGTATACATACATACACGGATTACCGGCAATTTTATATTCGCGAAAAATCCGTTCTCTGTCCGTTCCTCGGCGACTCGCCGCGCCGCTCTTAAAATCCAGTTATTTTCGTCCAGCCGCACGCGCCGATGAGACAACGCGTACACGTATAATCTCCGCAAACCCAACGGTGAAAAGAAGAAAGAAAATTTGCATCTCTCGCACCCTCCCTCTCATTTTTTTGTTTACTGTGTTATAACTTTATGTACAGATATATTTTGTTTGTTAAAGAAAAGAAAAAATGATAACGAAATAACGAGGAAGGAAAAAAAATAGATCAAACGAATTAACATGATTATAAAATAATCGAAGAATTACATCCCCGGGTAGTTTTTCGGCGTCGAGGCCATACAAGGGTACAAAGAGAAAAAGTCTTTGTTACACGCTTCGCGATGACGCAATTTGTGTTCGATCTTGCTTCGTCCGATGACGATATTCTTGTTTCCTGCCCTTTACTCTCGTTGCACCGTGGCCTCCGGAGTTTTCCGCGCGTTGTTTTGTTCTGTTTCTTTAATCCTCCAGTGTACAAACGAAAAAAAATGCAATCCTTCCCCGAGCGAGTTCCATTCCGAAATGACCTCACTTTCTTTCCTTCCATCCAGATTCCAATCGAAAGACGGATCCCACTCTCAAGGCTCATCCTTTTTATCCTCCCCCCGCCCGTAGTGTGCAGCTTCCCAGCGATGGGAAATTCGTTCGCGTTTTTCTGACGCTCCGAATTCCTTGCCATCCCATCGATCCGGCTCGTGGATTTTTTCGTCTCCCGTGCAATCCTCGCGCCAGGATTTCTCGTAGATTCCCCACGAAATAACTACCCTTTTTTCTCTCTCAGCTGACGTTCACTTCAGTCGCATCAAATCGACCAGCTCTTGTCGTTTTTTTATCGCCATTTGTTCCCCTTCCGTCGTTCTTCGCCTTGTCAACTCCAGCTGGTAAAAGCTGGCTACACGTCGATCTCGCGGATAGAGCATCGAAAACAAAAATGAGACAATCGTCGTCGTATCCGTTGTATACGAGCTCAGCGTCGTTTGTCCGATACATCATTATATCGCGATCATAATCGCATTGACTACGATCCCGATGAATTTTTCGCATCCTCTCGCCTCCTGTCCATCCTCGCAATCTTCTTCCACGACGTTGTGAACTTTCTCGGTGGTCACGTGCTCTCGTTATCCCGAGTCGAAGGAGTTCGTAGGTAGCCTCGAAAGTCGATCAAGTAGGAGGTTTTTCCAATTAATCTGCTCCATCCTACCCGATTTTCTCGATTCTCAGCTTTCCACTTCCGGAAACCGCAAGTCGTTTCTCTTTCCGCGTGTCATCGCTGCTTGGCGCTTGATATCGTTTGCCGCTGCTACTCGTTCGTTATTTTAAAAATTTGATACGTAGGTTTCTCGTCGCATTTGAAGAAAACGTCTCGTGATGTTGATTGTTTTTTTCTTTTCTTCCGTTCTCTGCTTTATCTCACTCAATTTTCGTTCGAAGATGTTTTGTCTCGAAGCCGTTCCCTCCTCTCTCTCTCTCTCTCTCTCTCTCGTTGTTTCTCGGTAGTGTAGTCGCTCCCGCGACGCTATTTTTTGCATGGCGAATGCGTTTTAACAGCCGTTACGAAAGATAAATGAAGCGCCGTAGTTCAGTAAGGCTGAGAAAATTGTCCGCCCGCTTGTGACTGGCCGCTCTGATAGAAGCCGCTCCGATCGCCCTGATAGGTGGAATCCTGCGAGAGTAGACCGTCCATCTGTGATTGAAATTCACCAACGGCGAACGAGTCCTGTGACAATTCGGCCTGACTGAGTCCGGGCTGTGAGAGGCTGAAGCCGGGTTGTGACATGCCTTGTGTGTTGCCTTGGGTGAGTGGAAGGCCTGGTTGGCTGTAAGGCTGAGTGCTCTGTTCGCCCTGGCTCAATTTTCCAATGCCGCGTGCGAGTTTGTTGGTCTTGGTGGTGAGTGGGAGTCCGGTGGTGCTGCCACCCCGGCGATTCCGTTGATTTTGTCTCGCCTGAAGGGCTTGCTGATGTTGATTGTAGAAGCGTGGGGGTACGTGTGCCATGTTCATGAACATACCGACCGGCACGGGAACGTTGTTCATCGCGGCTTGGGCCCTCTCGGGACTGATGTAGCTGATGGTGTCGTGCGTACGGCTGAACATATCCAGCGGCAAGTTTCTCTGATAGTAAGGACTTTGCTGTTGATTGCCGTTGAGCTGTGAGCCCGAACGATCATAGATCGAGCCCGGTATAAGAGCCTCGCGCGCATCGTACATCGACGTTGTCATGAAATGCGAGCCCGGATTCGAGGCGTTGACCAATTTTTTCGGCTTTGCAAATTGTATCATGGATTCTTTGAGGTTATTGAGGGGTCCTTCGACCAAGACTTTTTGCTCCTTGTAGAAGCTCAACAGATGATTCCAGAGCGGCTGTTTCGAGAGTACCTTGGGATTGCCGACGATTATGATGCCGTATTTGGCACGCGTGAGTGCCACGTTCAAACGACGAGGATCGTTTAGAAAGCCGATACCCTGATGCTCGTTCGAGCGTACGCAGGACATTATAATGATGTCTTTCTCGCGACCCTGAAAGGCATCGACGCTCGCAACTTCGATCTCTTGATAGAGCTTCGAGTGAAGTGATCCCTGATACTGCATGTACTGAACGAGATAAGCGCGTTGGCCCTCGTACGGCGTTATAACGCCAATTTGCTCGGGTTTCACGCCGCAACGGAGAAATCTCGTTGTTATTTTCTCGACGTTCGATGCTTCGGTGCGATTCAAATAGGACGTGCCACTTCCGGCGATCTCCTCTTGGCCCTGAGTCACGTAGAAGAACATCGGCTTGTCCGTTGCCGGCCAGGGAAAGTCGATCTTCAGCAATTTTCGCTCGTCCGCGCATACGCCGTTTTGCAGTGAACCTTCGTAGAAGAAGTTGGATGGGAAACGCGAGAGATCGGGATGCATGCGATACTGAACCTCCAATCGAAACGGGCGTATACCGAGGACGACGAGCCTCTCGAATAGCGACTGGGAGAGACCGGCGCGTGCGGCCTTCTTGCACATGACGACCGGCCCGAGCTGACAATGATCACCGACGAGTATCAACTGCCGGGCGCCCAATACAACCGGCACCATGCACTCGGGCTCCGTAGCTTGCATACTCTCGTCAATGAGGATCGAGTGGAATGCCAATTTGTGCAAACGCGGATCACCCGCCCCTACGCAGGTGCAACATATCACGTCGGCAGCCTCGAGAAGCTCCTTCTCCGCGGCTCTCTTCAACAATCTGTAACGTTTCTCATCGACGCTCGACAATTCCCCGGTCTCGTCTTTCAGCTGTTGCAACTTTTGAAACTCCGTGTTTGTTTCCATGTTCTTGATCTGATTGTGCAACGCCAAAAAGCTCACCGGTGAGTCGATAGCCTCGCGGGACTTTGCACACAAGCGAACGACCTTTAAATTGGACTTGTGGATCTTCTCGGTAAGCTGATCTACCGCGGTGTTCGAGGGCGCACAGACGAGAACCGGACCACCGTTCTGCTTTACCAGCTGATACACTATCGTCGCGCTTGTCACCGTTTTTCCCGTTCCCGGCGGACCTTGGATCAACGAGAGAGGACGCTGCACCGCGTGCTTCACCGCATAAACCTGCGATCTGTTCAGATCCGGGAGATTCGGCGCGCTGAAGTGCTTCGGCAGGTGACAACGGAAGAGCACCTCCTCTACCTCGTGACCGAGAAGACGATGGTATATGTAGGCCGATACCGAGGTACCGTCCTCGGCAAACTTTCGCAACGCCAGTTGCATTCTGAAAACGAAATCATTATTCACACGGATTTATCTAGTCACGGTTGTAATCGTTTCTTACATTGTTGGCCTTTAGGCGAGGAAAAAAAATGACTTTCATGGTTTATTTTCAAGGGGGCTCTCTCCGGAAACTTCGAAAAATCGTTTTTTTTTGTTTTGCTTATTGTTATAGTGTGAACGTTCAAGAATATTTTAAGACGGACCCTGAAATGCTAAAAATTGACGGAGTTACACCTATTTTAGTGGAAGAGTGTGCGTGGGGGAAACCCTTTGACTGTCAGTGACACACATATGGTGTGTCACCAAAAAAATTTGTATTTAGATTTTTGTCGTCGCAAATTTCGAATTTGAGTCCTGACTCTAAGTATCCGAAGCTCGGATACATTATGACGAACAAAAATTTAGCAAACCATTTATGACAAATGACTAAAAAATTTTTTGGTTTTATATTCCGCCCTCGGCCGAACACAAAGTCACGAATCGAGGACGTGGCGAGGTTGTTCATTCCGATTTTGTATTTTTTTGTGCTTTTTGTATTTCAAAAAATTGATATTTATATTTTTCATATTATGTTGGGTATTTTCCCGCATTTAGACGCTCAAATTCAAATCTACTCAATCAAATAAAAACGAAAATTTTCGCCCGCCATATTGGATCCGTCATTATGAATTTTGGCACAAAAGTGGCACGTAAATCTCATTTTCGCCTGGCTGCTAAGGGGTTAAGAATGATCCGCGTGTAACGAAAGCGGACATCAAAGCACTAGAATACTCAAAAGAGGGACGCACTCCCCTCAGATTGCATAGATTGGGTGTTCAACACGATCTCGATGATGAAGGAAGGACACTTATATGGTGCCTGAATCGCTGACTAGCGGTAAGACGACAATATTTAACAAGATGGTGTAAAATATGTAACAACTCGTTGAATGCGATTATCTCGAACCTACATATCTTGACACGACGGAATTGATATCTTGAGTAACTTTCACACTATTGACTTGAATTTGCACAGTCAGCGTTCAAACGGTAGTCATTTTCGGTTCACGATCGCATTTTTTAATTTAATTAACCATTTGTTAATAACAATGACTTCAGCATGCTATTTTCCAAGAGAAAAATGAGGTTTTCTTTAGAGAAGCTGTCATAATTAGTATTTTTCGAAATTTCGAAAAGTGGATCGTGACCCCTCAGCCCGTTGGATATATTTGAAGAAAACTTTTTGTTTGTTTTCGTTTCAGATTCCATTTGAGCCTGGTAGAGAATCGGCCGTTTCGGGCCTCGACGCTGGAGGACTGCAACGCCAACTGCAGCACCACGAACACTTTGAAAGATTTTCTTCCGAAATAATTACATTGTAACCACAAACGTGTGTACAACATGCTGGGAAAAAATTAATTTATTCCGACCAATGTGTTGCTAGAAAAAAATGCATCATTCTGACCCTTCAAATTGGACTTCAATAAAGGGATACCCCGTTAAAAGGGAACATTTCTTTACCATTTTTGAAGCTTGGGGTGTGTTTTGTTACTACTTTTAGCGGTTACATGGTATTTTTTATTTATTAACCCTACGGTGACACACTGGGTCATTTTGACCCGGAAGATTAAAAGTTTTCGATAATTTCTTACAATTCAATTTTATACTTGCTGAATTTCAATTATACAGACATATTATAAGAAATGTTTCATGTGTATCTCGGATTTTTTTCAATGAAAACCGACCGAAAGGTTGTCAATGGCAGGTGGATGAAGTTCTATCCGGGTCAAATTGACCCAGTGTGTCAAAATCGTGGCCAAATATAAGTGTGCCAAGGAAGGGTTAGTGTCTAGAAATGGCGGAGGTATGGCACCGTCTTCTAAACTGCATTTTCAAAACTGGCGTGACGTATAGCTGAAAAACTAATCGACCGATTCTGATGAGGTTGAAGTTTGCATAGTGGAACGCAACGAAAATTAATATTACCGAATTCCTTTAATTTATTTTGACAAACTTCGCTTACAAAAACCCTTCAACCATTTTTCAAGATATTTATTTAGCGATCTACAGGATGAATCTATAAAAAAGATCTACAGAAATAAAAATATTTAACATAAAATGTAGAGAAGAACTTTCGTTGCTTTCCAACGATGCAAACTTCAACACCATCGATTCTGATGAAATTTGGTATAAATCTTTCTAACCTCGTTGTCTAAAACATGACCCTAATTGTTTTTAAAAATGAAAGAAAACAGTATCTTATTCATTGAAAATTCAATCGTTGTGTCAAAGCGTACCGTTTCATCGATTTTCAACATTTCTCAGTTTTTCTTGCTTCACATTCTGCGTATGAGTGTTAATAAAAGAAAAATCTCGCCAGGTTTTTTTTCAGATGAATCCCGCCGACGCTACGTATCACGCCGTCTGACAACATTCGCCACAACCCGTTTAGAAGACCGCGCCATACGCCCGCCATTTTTTTAAGATTAATAACAAAAATACCATGTAACAGCCAAAAGTAGTAATAAAACATACCCTAAGGAATGTTTCTACTTTGTTGGGCCAAACATTTTATTTATTTAACATTTATTAAACTTCAACAAATATTTTCATGCTCAATAATAAAGACCGCTTAGTAGACATACCAAATTTCAACATTCTATATTCAATCGTTTTCGCGTAAAAAAATGGTAAAAAATTGAACAGAAGTAGGCCCTTGTAGGCCCGAAAATCGATTTTTAGGCATACAAGGCTTAAAAGGCATACAGGTCGCAAAACGGCATGCAAGGCCCAAAACGGCATACAAGGCCCCAAAAGGCGCGCAAGGCCAAAAGCGGCACGCGAGGCCGAAAAAGGCCAGCAAGGCCCAAAAATGGTGAAGAAATTTATCCACTTATGAAAAAATCTTGAAAACCAGCAATTTGTTCCTCGCCTAAAGGTATATGCCCCTTTAAGGCCTTAGGCCACAGTAACGGGTATAAAATCACGTGCGAATTTAACAATTTTTTTTCGTATGAAAAAGTGATTCATTCATAAAATTAATTACACATCTATTTAGTATGAATATCAAGCTGTTAGAAAAAAAATATATTTTTTTTCGATGTACAAAATGGCCGACTACTCGAAACTTCTCGAAACAGATTTTTTCCAATTGGGGTGACAAATAACTTCAACAGTTTTCACTCGATTTACTTCGAATTTGAACGTTATGTTCCTAATTGCATTTCGGAGAGAAGTACGTACGGAATTTCTGATTAATCGAAAACGTTTCATTTTATGAGCAGTTATGACGAATTTTTTCACTGAAAGTTCATTTCTTGCGTTCAAATACCTACAACTTTTGAATAAAACAATATTTTTTAAATTCCGTACGTACTTCTCTAGGTATTCTACTGTAGATTGACGAGAATTTTTGTTTTTTGTTCTAGGTCAAAAATTGTGGAGGCTAAATATCACGCCGCGGAGTGCTTAACAAACAAAAGAAAATATTAGTAGTCTGCCACTTTGTACATAGAAAGAAAAAAAAAAATATATATATATATATATTCTAACACGTTGATATTCATACTAAATAGATGTGTAATTAATTTTATGTGTATCACTTTTTCATACGAAAAAAATTGTTAAATTCGCATACGATTTTATACCCGTTACTGTGGCCTACGGCCTTAAGACGACAGATGTATATACAGTACGTACCGATCGAAACTGGTACTCTTCCAGATGAAATCAACGACAAAGTTGCTGACGCATTCGGTCGGCGCTCCCGAATTGTTCTTCAATTCTATGCCAACTTCCTCGCCGTAATTGTCAGGTATTTTGATAACGTGTCCGAGATCGGACCAAGGTTTGTGCAGCTCCCCGTTGTAACGAAGTTTGAGCTCGTCGCCGTGCATCAACTTCATATCGCCGTCGGTTTTAGCGAGCATGAAGTACGCGATGGTCTTTTTGTTGAGACCGACGTCCCAGCGGACCTCGATATTCTCCTGGGTCTGCGAGGCTTTCAGACGCTTGTCGTAGTCAGCCTCGAGTTTAACGAGCGGACCAAATATATTCTGATACTGATAGCCGTCCTCGTAGCGCAACAGAACCTGTTGGGGTTCCTCGTCGACGCCGGGCTTCTCGAGATCTTGAAAAGTCGCGTCGACGTTGTCGCGCCAAAGTTCCTCGAGTTTGTTGATCTGCTGAGCCGATATCTGACGAGCTCTAAGCTGCTCCTGCTCAGACGGAATCTTCACGAGCCAGGCCAAAAAGCTACGGTCTTCTATCAGTGGCTTCCACTGCTCCTGATCCCTGATTCGTCGATATACAGGAACGATTATCGTTTTGAGCGTTTTCTTGCGTAAATGTTTTTTTTAGCATTGCGGTAATTTTCATTTCGGCGACCACGTACTCACCAGTTCATGTCTTTGAGGGAACTCTGAGCTGCGCAAGGCTGGCGACAGAGGAGGACGACGACGGAATCGGCTTTGGCTGGTATAAAGCCAAGAACGAAAACGTTCCTCACGGCGCAGGAGTAACATTCCAGTACGGTCTCGCCCAGAGGTCCGTCTCTGCATCGTAATTACGTTCAGCGGACATCAGGTGGAAGCAGTTTGTCGTTAGCAAGATTTTTTTGAAAATAAACGTCATTTCTTCAAACAATGGTGTTAGGTATAAATATATAAATATATATACTTGTATTTAAAAAATATCTATATATATATATATTTTTAAATATATTTTAAAAAAAACTATTTATATATATATATATATATATTTTTTTTTTTTTAACGCCACATTTGACCGCCCTAACTCAAGTCTGCGCATGATTTATTTCACCATTTGATTTACGCGGAAAATTTGCCTAGTTCGTTCTAACTTATGGTGCTGAAGTTTGCATCGTTGGAATGCAACGGAAGTTATTTTTTACATTTTATTTTTCATATTTTTATTATCTTAGATCGTTTTTGCAGATTTATATCGTAGATCGCTAAATAAATATCTTTAAAAATGGCTGAAGAATGTTTGTGAGCAGAATCTGTCAAAATAAATTACAGTTTAGAAATATTTATATTCGTTGCATTCCAACGATGCAAACTTCAACCTCATCCAACTTTGCTATAATTTCACAAGTAATCAATTATTGGCAGACAGGGTTGAAAATTCTCAGGGCTCTGCGCCTTTGAAGAACTTTTTTTCTTTGTATCGCGATATCATTATTTTTTTATAAAAGTTACAGGTATTTTCTACGATTGGGGTAGAATATCCATAAGTCGAATTTCCAAGAGGCACAATGAGTATAGAGGGAACCCAAACAAATGCAAACAAAATCACTTATCTCTGCCTATCGCCATTTCTGCCACTCATTTCTACTCTATACTCATTTATGGATATTCGACTTATGGATATTCACTTATGGATATTCAGCGAGATAGTGATTTTCTACATGCCTTTTGTTTGGTTCCACAGGAATACATGCATTTTTCAAATACACTACTGTAGTTTTGGCAAAAACAATGATAATGCGGGTCAAAAAACTTCGCAAAGCTGTAAAGACGAGTTTCAAGGGCGGAAAAAATTTGCTGCTTTTTATGATTTTTTTTTAAGGAAAAATTTCTACCGCCTTGTAATTTACATAGTTGGAAAGCAACGAAAATTCTTTTATGTTCGTTATTATCGAAAATATTTTCTTCCCAATTTATATTGTAGATTTTTAATGAGGATCCTGAAGAACGTTTGAGTGATTTTGGTAGCCTGAATTGGCCAAAAAAATGAATTTTCCTTCCGTTCCAACGAAGCTTAGGGTATGTTTAAATGCTACTTTTGGCTGTTGCATGATATTTTTTGTCAATCTTTAATAATGGCGGCGGTATGGCACGGTCTTTAAAACTGACGTGACATGTAGCTAAAAAAACTAATGAACCGATTCTGATAAAATTTTCTATAAACCTTTCTAACCTTATTGTCTAAAACATGAGCCTAAATGTATTTAAAAATTTCCTAAAAAGTATTCTTCATTGCAAAATGTAGCCATTGTTGTTTCGCAAAAATTCAATCTTTTTGTTTCAAAGCGTACCATTTCATCGGTTTTCGACATTTATCACTTTTTCTTGGTTCATATTCTGCGTATGAGTGTTAATGAAAGAAAACTCTTCGGTGGTTTTTTTTTCAGATCAATCCTGCCGTCTGATAACGTCCACCGCAAGACGTTGAAGTTTGCATCGTTGGGATGCAACGAATTTTTTCCCTCCCGTTTAATTATCATATAATAAAAATAAACAAATATTAACGACAAAAATAATAAAAATAGAAGAATAAAAAAAGAGGGATAAAAAATTCGTTGCATTCTAACGGTGCAAACTCCAACGTCATGCCTTTTTTCTGCACATTGAGGTCGCAAATCTCTGATAAGAATACTCGAAGACGTTCGACTGATTTTCAAAGCCGAGGTCGGTCAAAAATAATTTGAGCTATGAAAAGACTTAATTTTCGTTGCATTCCATCGATGCAAACTTCAACGTCATTTTAAAAGTTCGTGCCGCACCTCTGCTATTTTTAGAGATTGAAAGAGAAAAGTTCCATCTAACAGCCAAAAGTAGTAACAAAACATACCCAAGTCTCAAAAATGGTGAATATATCTTTCCTTTTCATGAAAATCATCGTCCTGAAGTTTGCGTCGTTGGAATGCAACAAAAATATACTTCTCTCGTATTCCCGTATTTTTTTTTAAGCACATTAGGCTACGAAAGTCGCCGAAACATTTTTGACGATCCTTAAAACTTATAACCAAAAGTTGTAAAAAAAATGATTTCAGAAAAAAAGTAAAAATAAAGAAATGAAAAAGATCGAGAAAAATGTTCGTTCCATTCCAACCATACAAACTTCAATACCATTGAAAATCAGCAATTGTTTTCTCGCCTAAAGATATCTCCCCCCTTGAATTACAGTTCGACGGGTCAAGTGTTGTTTTTTTTTCTTCGACCCAAACAAACCCAAATCACCAAAACAAAAAACCCAAACAACTCAAACGAACCCAAACCCAACAAAAAACCAAACCATTTTTTCGTCGCCTAAAGCTATCTCCCCGGTTGAATTACTGTTCGAGATGGTGAGTGTTGTTTTTTTTCGACCCCCCCTTAGTGTTTACACGGAGGAAGCGAGGTTGCAAGTGTCGATGAAAGAAAATCAAGGTTGAAAAAATGACGTCACACTCGGACAGACCTGTGAAGAGTGACCTCCTTGTGTTTGGCTCGCACCAGATGATTGATGATGTGCGAGCCGGATGTATTACCGCGTCCATTGCAAAACCACTTGCGACAAATGTTGCACATTACGACACACGATGCCTCGTGTATGCCGCAATATTTGCACGCATGTTCGGGCAAATCGCGATGATAATAAGCTTCCTCTTCCTCCTCCTCGAATTGCAGCTCTGCAAAACTCTGGCCCACCCCGGATATTTTCAAGTCCAAGGCCGAACTGCCGTTGGTACCGTTGACCTGAAGATACAATAGAGTCATGATACTGAACGGTATTGATGCTGTAGTTTGCAGTGTTGGAATGCATCAAAAGTTTGTTTCCATTTTTTTAATTTCTTCGTTTGTATAAGAATCTTTAATTTTCTTAGAGATTAAGATTGTGGATGTCCTGAGAGTATAAGAAAAAGCCGTTTGAGGGATTTTCGTGCCCTAAATCGGCGAAAAAGAAACTGAGCAATGGAAGAAAAATTGACTTTCTTTGCATTCCAACGATGCAAACTTCAACATCATTGATGTATGGGGAACAGAAAATAAATGCGTTAAGGCATTACACCATTCTAGGATTTTTGAAACTTCGCTTTTTTTGCTTAAAAAATACTTTGGGCTCATGAAAACAATATGCAATTGATCCGGTAGTGAATTTTTTTTTTCAAGATTCAATTATCCATTTTGCCGCAGCGCCTCGGACTTCTTTCAGGCGCCTCGTACAACTTTAAACGCGTTTTTCTCGAAACCACTATTTTCAAACTGAGAGGACGGATTACTCGAACACATTTGCACGGATCGATTTGAAATTTTGATAGTAGCTTCA
The DNA here is from genome assembly GCA_963210295.1 of Ophion ellenae. NCBI lineage: Eukaryota > Metazoa > Arthropoda > Insecta > Hymenoptera > Ichneumonidae > Ophion > Ophion ellenae. The sequence goes on from OY723392.1 coordinate 3,536,243, forward strand.
CAATTACATTTTCTATGGGAGTACGTGGCCGTTTTTTGATTATATGTAAACTTTTTTTTATAAACAATTTACTGCTTATTTTTTGAGCAAAAAGTCGATTTATTTCTTTCAAAGGGCGCAATTTTTTTCAAAATTTCATTTAAAAAAATGCCTACGTAGTCCCAAAGCTAATAATATATAGATTATAATTTTTTTGGTTTCTGTTCCAGTTCTTATACTTTACCAGAAAACCGTTCTCCCGTGAAGCTACTCGTAGTAAACACGTTTATCAAGATGGGCTGTGTCGCCGCCACTTTGTATGAAAATTATGATAATTTTTTTTTAATTCTTTAATATGTGTTAAATAAACCCTCTCCGAAGAAATCCTATTCCTTTTTCCATACCCCGAAAATAAACTGTCAATGTTAGGCCTTATTTTCTAACGCTAGAGTGGTGTTATCCCTTAATGTTTTGCGACAACAGACTCTGAGAGTGGCATTGCCCATTTGATCTTCATTTTCTTGTTTCAGCTCGTATATCAAATATGCAAAAAGTATAGAAAGACACTAGCAACAAACGGAAGTGACTGTTTTTCTTCTCGTCAACTACCGCCGGACAATATGAGCAGAATTGACACATTTTTTAGCGAATGCAAAGGGCGCGGATCTTACCAAGAGGGGAAGCAATGGAACTATCAAGTTACTATTTGAATGAGGTTGAAGTTTGTGCATCATTTGAACGCATCGAATTTTTTTTTTTCCATTTCCCAAATCTCCTTTGGCAGATTTAAACTACAAAAATCACGCAAACTACTTTCAGAATTCTTATTTAGCGATGAACAACCTAAATCTGCAAAATTTGATTTGAGGTAATAATAAAAGTAATAAAGAAAAAAATCGTTGCCTTCCAACCATGCAAACTTCTCTAGATGACCTCGAAAAAGGGAGTTCTCTTCTCGCAATTTTTATACTCTCATAAGCGCATTTTTGTTTTTTGGAAAGATGCGACAAAATATGTTTTTTCAAGGAACTCAAAAAAGTAAAAAGTCACCTCCAATTTGCCTCGAAAGAATTTTTTCTACGAGTTTTTTCCGTGCAGCTATTCAGCGGATGGTCGAGTTGTGCTGTTGTTAAAAATGTGTGGTGTCTTGAGAACTATAAAGCTCAAAATAAACTATCCGGAGTGAAAAATCATTGTATCAAACATATTTAAGGAGGTTGGAGAGATAGCAACAATCAGATTTAACAGAAAATAAAAATATATTTGATTGTCCAGACTGTACTGAGTCTTTACGAATTATCTGAAATCCTTTCCCCCCAAAACACCAGAGTTAAAAAATTATACTGTAGTTTGCATCATTGGGACGCAACGAAAGTTCCGTAATCCAACTTTTTTTAACGAATGTAGGCCTCCAAAATCTCTTGAACTTTTTTAAGAATCCTTTTTAAAGATCTTTAGCCTAAATATGTAGAGAATTTTTTGGATGATAATGAAAATGAGACAATAAGAAAATCAATATAAATTTTCATTGCATTCCAACGATGGGAACTTCAGCATTGTGATAAGAAGTACTTAGAAGATAAATTTCTAACAACGAATTAACCCAAACTAAACCTTTGTTACTAAACTATTATTACTAAACGTCATAAAAATATGAAAATGCATACATTTGCCCTTTAATTATATATTAGATGTACAACTTTGCTTCAGCCATTTTTCGTTAGATGGCTGCAGCGGTAAGTGCTGGTCGAAATAGGAAGATAAAAAATATCACAGTAAGCTTGGACATCTGTCAATGACAGCACCACATTAGTGAATTTGTGTTTGCATCATAAATTTATTCTCGATCGAAGATGTCAGTTTTCGAGCCAAACTATTGTAATTTGCGGAAAGTTTTCATTTTCTGCTTCCACTTGAAGAACACTGCAGCTGAGGCGCATCGAATGCTCTCAAGCACTTGCGGCGAGTCTGCTCTTAGTGAAAGAACATGGGGTGAGTGGTTTCAACGCCTCAAGAGCGGTGATTTTGACGTTGAGGACCAGCAAGGAAGTGAACGAGAGAAAATTTTCGAAGATTCCAAACTGGAGGCATTACTTGATGAAGACTCAAGACTGAAGATAAAGACGACCTGGCGGATCAGCATTTCTGCCCTTATGTGCAAGTCCAAAAATGGAACGATTCGTGGATCGCCTCAAAAGATGCATCGTTTTTTTCTAGACGGTATCCAACAATTGCCAAAAAGATGGGGTAAAGTAGTAGCTAGCGACAGACAGTACTTTGAATCATGTATAGGTAATCACTTTTTAAAGATAAAGCCTCTAATAAAAAAAAACGTCGTGAGCAAAGTCGTACACCTAATTTTTTAGGTATGTTACCATCGACAAAAAATGTTGGAGCAGTTCAGTCGTTTGACTCGACTGAACTGCTCCAACCTTAAGTTTGGGTTTGTTGCGTGTGAAAAAACATATTTCAGGATTTTTGTTTCCACTATGGCTTCCGCTTGACAAAACGTGAAAAATGCAGTGATATTACAATTTTCTCGGCTCACAGTATCGAGAGTTAACGAGAGCGGTAATGAATGTCGTAGATCATTCAAGAAATCCCATTTTCCATTCAAATTGTACATGGAATACAAGTTACGAAAAAATAATGCTTCTTGATTTCTCGGTAAACGATACACGGTCGCAAATCGTCAGAGCAAGAATATTCCTCGCCCCTAAATTCAAAGGAATAAGATCCCCATTTTTGTATACCTCATGAGAAATTGTAAGAAATGTGCGAGAAAGAAAAACGGTCAAGGTCACATTGCCACGAGTTGTTCAAAGGCAAAAAAAGTGTGTCGCGTTGCGTGGCGTAAGAAAAAAGGCTCTAAAAGCTCGAATTCGCATTGCTGGGAGACTACAACAGGGTGATACGATCTCGCGTAGGATGACTCCGAAATTTTTCCCAGTCATCGAATTCGTTATTTTGAGGTTATGTGATAACCACATGGGAGCGCGAGGTTCCCGTTCTCGACGTGCACGGTACATTATTTCGCGACGCGGAATTAAATTTTCGAAATACCCGACAGGAATAACGGGTCGAAAGAAACGCAGGAAAAAGTCTTTCGGAGTGGAAGAGAGCGAAAGAGAGAAAAAAAACATGCCTGAACGGGCTGACTTTGTTGGCTCGGTGCGACATCGTGTTGAGACGCCTGTGTCTGACTCGGCGAGGGTAGAGTGAAATCGGTGAAATCGAATTCGCTACCCTGGGTGTCCGCACCGATAAGATCGGTTTCCTCGGTGTCGAGGAACGTCAGTGTCTGACTGCTAGGCCCGTACGCGTCGACACTCATCTTTGCTCCGCTAAACTACGACACTTTTCTTCTTTACCTACTCTTCTCGTAATCCTTGTCAAAATGATGGTATGTTCGTTGCTTTCGTCGCAATTTTTTTCGTACGATGTCGCCCAACGACTCAAATTCTGTCTCAATAATTCCAAGTAGAGCGGGATAAAAGGCAAATTCTTCGAGGCATGTAGAGGCACACACACGAATACTAGTTTTTCTTTATGAGCCCGACACGTATGTCCCGGTCGCGTAGCGCTCCAACTATACACACGCTCGCAAACTCATGATTTTTAACCAATGATAACGCGCTCGCTCTCTCTCTCTCTCTCTCTCTCTCTCTCTCTCTCTCTCTCTCTCTCTCTCTCTCTCTCTCTCTCTGAAACGACAGCCGATATCGGAATGGCGGATTAAAAAAAGGCGAGTTTCGCGTGTCAACGCACAGGCTTAGATATTACAAAGGGAAGCAATACGCAAAATGTTATACGCCATTACTTCATGGCTATATATATACAGATGTGCGTTTAATTCTTTCTCTCTCTCTCTCTCTCTCTCTCTCTCTCTCTCGCCTGTTTTTTTTTCGCAATCTAGCTTCCCTGACTAACTTCGTCCCTATAAGTCTACGATCACAAGCTTGTCGCTTGTTACGTCATCAGCTGATTCGCGAAAAGCACCGCAAGAATTCGTGATCCCCAAAAGCGGTGGCGCCTCTCGCGGCGTAAGGTGGAAGCTCTACTAGTATAGTAAACTTGGTCAAAATACATGACGAAATTTCAAAAAACGAAAAATCACTCGATACTCTGCTGTGTTCCAGGGTGCAAGACGGATAGTAAAAGTGAATTGTCATTCCATGAGCCACCTAAAGATAAAGTCTTTTGGAAAAGGGGTTGTTGGCTCTGAAAATTACTCTTTTTGGCCCATAAAGATAAGTTTGTAGTCACGGCACAAGATTTTTTCTTATCAAGTTTGTATCTTTATAAATAATACATCGAGAAATATTCAAAGTTATTTCTGTTATGTACAATGTATAAATATAATTTTAGACGTCTCTTGTAAAAAGGATGCTCTGAAAAATAAAATCACTTGACGAAACCTACGAGTGACGCTCATAACCTTAAAAATCTAAATCCAGAGCTAACAGAGCTTAAAATAGCGGAAAATAAATTATTTACTGCAGTAGCATCTTTACAATCTACCATGGAGGTAAATCCAATAGCCAACTCGCAGGAAGTCAAGAACGAAGTAATTGTTTACGTTTGAGGCTATACTTTGATCGGCCATATTGAAATATCGTTGCAATGAACGCGGTAGGGAAAAGGTGAGGAGAGAAAAGAGGAGTAAAGTTGTGGTTTGCTCAAGAATGTCAGGCACTACGCGTGGTCGTACAGTGGAAGATCATTAAAGTGAGGAAATATTCGTAATTGACACCGTACTGAAATGCTTATGACGTATTTACTCAACATCAGATATATTCGTTTGACGGTGTTCTCGACTGTTGGTCAGAACGAGAAGAGGGCGACGGACACGTCGCGTGTATCCGCTACCGGATGGAAACCAAGTCGCGTAAATGCAAATACAGGCGACATGTACGTTCAACACATTATTTATATTTTGAAATGCGTATCATCCAGTTGTTTTACATGCTGTATACCCGTAGTCATACTTGACACTTATTCCTCGAGGAACATCTATTAATACGGTTGTGTAACGATTGGTGCAGAAGGCAGCCAGCTGTGGCACCACCGGACCGTACCAAAGAGGCAGGAAAAACCACGGTCTTATATACAGGTCTTGCAACGAAGTCAAATTTTCGTCGTGGGGGTACGCACGCTTATCGGCTTCACTTTTCGATTCACTAGGCGCCGCTACGCGTCGCCACTAGCGAGGGGCGGTGCATTGCCCCTTACCTCTTACCCGTGAATAGGACTAAGATGTTTACGTCTGTTTTTGTGGCGCGGTTATCGGAATAACTTTTATTTGCGACCATATAGCACGAGGTTCTACGTGATTTACCGTCATACATTTTTTAATCGTGTTTTTACGCGTGAATGTGAGTTTTTTTATAGCGTTTTCGAAAAAATGCGAAATGGTTAAGGGTTGCGCGGTTCGCAATTGGAAAACGGGGTACAAAGGTTTTACGCAAAAATGCTCCGTGTTTCGACAGCCCAGAAACGTCGAACGATACAAAAAATGGCTCGATGCTATTCCGGGACTGAAAGAGTCTCAGTACATGTGTGAAAAATATTTCGAAGAACGATGTATTGTGAGACATTGGAGAAAAAAGGATGTAAATGGTCGTATTATCGCTTTTTATTGGTTTCGTATATTATGCAGTTTACACGACATGGTACGGTACATTAAGTCAGGGCAAACAGAACAGAAGACAGAAGAGCTATTTCTCTCTTCGTCGCACCACTACTTCCCCTTGCCGTCGCGCACCAAGCGGCAGAAATCGGAATAAAAAACAGAACCGCTAAGGGTGCCTACCCCCACTACCGCCGTTGTCAGACCTGTACGTAAAGCCGTTTCTTACATACAGGTCTGGGAACTCCTAGGGTGGGGAGTGACTACGGTCGTATATACAGGTCTGGGCACTCCGTTCAAAAAGGCGTGACTCGAAGTGACGCCTCTCTTTGCACATTCCACCGTGGCGTTAGTGAAGGGGAGGCACTTTTGTTTATACCACGTTTACGGGGCATAGCTTGCGCGTAGTTGTGGCGACGGTCGTATGTACGTTGTGGCCTAACCCCGTTTTGACGGGATGATTTCGAGTGTATCGTAGCCAGGATTTATATTCAATACGGAATTTTAAAAAAACGAAGCGTTTATATATTGCGATGCCGAAGCGGTGCATGATTCCGGGATGCCGAAGTCGATACATAAATAACCTGGAGCACGTCTTATTATTAAAAATTCCAAATGAATGGACAATTAAATTTGCGATGTACAAATTTACATTTCCCTGTGCGGAGTATGCCGACGATTTCATTTCGATCGCAGTTCATTACTATTTGCGGCTTCGTATGCGCCCGTCCAAAAAGGTGGTCATACAAAAAAGTATGCGAAATTATATACGCATTAGGGGTAAAGGAAGGCGTACCTTGTATATTAATAATAAACAAGTATTAAAAGCTTTAAACTACATTATTAATCTTTATAATCCCTCCCACTTTCAGAATGTTCTTTTATTTTAAACTATGGTAAATATTCGGAAGTGGGGCTCCTGCTAGAATCGGGTTAATTTTTTTTCGTTTTTTTTTATTGGGTTATATCTGTGTATATATATATATATATATATATATATATATATATATATATATATATATATATATATATTTTTTTTTTTTTTTTTGATTCACGCGTAAATGTCAAATGTACTTCCTTTCCGTAAATGAAAAAAATATAATTGGATTGAGCGATACTTTAATCGGCCCATCGCTCATATTTTCGGTTTATGCTTTGAGTTTTTGTGTTCGACTAATTATTGAGGATGTATTCATTTTTCATTACGGCCACGTGAAGAGAAAGACAATTCGCATGCGCTTTGTCACACATGCCTCCGAGATAGCAGCGCTCCACGCGTTTGCGGCCAGTTCCGCAAAGAGCGGCGTCAGATAGAGGCACGCTTTGGGGTATACGGAATATACGGCAGTGCCTAGACATATACGACCGTGGGAGTGACTCAGGTAATGAGGCAAACGGTCAGTTCTCGCTTTCGTCACCCGAGGCCCTGCTAGGTAGAAGTTAGCCAATCAAACGTAGGTCCGAACAGCTGTGCAAAGGCGCAGATTTTTCGAGATTAAGATAATCTGTTCTGTTTAGCTACACTGTCTACAATTGCAATCGATACAGTAACAAAAAGTCCTCAGAAGGCGTAAGAAGTGTAGAAAAGTGTTGCCAAAACGAACAGACCTAATATTATTTGTAACAGCGAGATAAATGGAAAATAATTGAGTATTCTGCACTGCTGAACCCCCGGGCAGAATGAGAATTATTATTTCAGTAGACTGTATTTCTCATATGTTCGAACTTCTGTAATATTTTTATTTGGTCTCTCGCGATTTGAGTGAAAGGGGTATGAACAATTTTGTGCGCCCTAAATTTTTTCCCTTATAATTAATGTTTATTCTTAGTAGATTAAATTCCGTATTTGTTTCTAAAACTTTTATTTTTGCTTTTTTAACAATATTAATAAGAACCTGAAAATGAATATAATAGAAGAGGAATAAAAAAAGAAATAAACGCAATGTGTATGTTTAAAAGGCACCGTTTTTATTGATTAGTCAGTTCGGCGAGTTTGTTTTGTTGCAAAAAATTATTTTTGCCGTTTTTGGTTTTGTTAATAGGCGAACTGGCGTATCCTCAATCGAATATAATAAAATATAGCGAAGGATAAGTCCGGGTCTACACTATGCTGTTCTATCGGAGCGTTTCAGGTAGTTTAGATTTCTAGAAACGTTGTGAACACATGTACTGGCTGTCAGCAGGTTACTTTTCCATTGCTGTATATCTATATCTGCAAGACTACTTCTCCTTGCCAGCGCTTCCAGTGGATAAATGAGGAACTACGTTTTTGCCTCACTAACGATGACACTTTCCACCATGCAAAAACGCCGGAGTTTCCAGACCTATATGTAAGACCGTGTTTCCCGCTTACCTCTTACCTGTGAATAGGACCAGGGTGATTACGTCTGTTTATGTGGCGCAATTGTCGAGGTTCTACGCAATTTACCGTCATACATTTTTTTATCGTGTTTTTACGCAGAAAGGTGATTTGTTTTGGTAGCGTTTTCAAAAGAGTGCGAAATGGTTAAGAGCTGCGCGGTTCGCAATTGTAAAACGGGGTACAAAAGTTTTAAGCAAAAATGCTCAGTGTTTCTAGTGCCCAGAAACGTCTAACGATACAAAAAATGGCTCGATGCTATTCCGGGAGTAAAAGAGTCTCAGTACGTGTGTGAAAAATATTTCGAAGATCGATGTATTGTGAGGCAATGGAGAAAAAAGGATGTAAATGGTCGTAAATTAGATCATGTGAAAAATAATAATTCGAATATTTGCCCCTTATCCTAATAAATTGTGAGAAAAAAAACAGTAATAGACACTTACCTCTTTGATGATACCCTGGAAAACGCAGAATGTCTAGACCAAAAAGTTAGTTATTGCGATAATTAAAAGATCATTATGTTAAAAAACAGTTTGTTCAATAACTGCGTCACCATAACGAATTAGCTTTGAAATGCCTGAGCTGGAATTAAAATTTAGCCGAATGAGGCAATCATCTAAATATTGATATAAATTCGTAAAATCACAAGGAAAAAAGTGTACCTACAGCGGAAAACTATCTTTGTACTGCTACTTACTTACATTAATAAACACCCAAAATAAAATATAGTGCAAAATAAACAGATATGTGCTGTTACAAATTCATGTATTCAAAAAGTTTTCAGTTTTTTCTTAGTTCAAAGCAATCATCTTTTTTTAATCAACCCATTATTATTTATTGGTTTTGCATGTTTTCCAGTTTACACGACAGTACGGTAAATTAAGATAGGGCAAACGGCGCATGCGCTGCGGTCAGAAGGGAAAAGGACAGAAAAGCTGTTTCTCTCTTCGTCGCACACCGCTTTCCCTTGCCGTCACGCACCAAGTGGCAGAAATCGGAATAAAAAACAGAGCCGTTAAGGGTGCCTACCCCCACTAGCGCCATAGTCTGACCTGTATGTAAGACCGTGGGAAAAACACACCTGTGCTCACAGAACGTCCTTATTTCGAGAGCGAAGGACGCCTCCGTTGAGGTGTCCTTTCCTCTTGAAGACCGTCATCGTTTCATAGACCGATCTTCAACCTTCCTTCGAAAAGAAAGGCACATTTAGGGGATTTTAAGTAACCTGCGGTAGTAAAACCGCAAGAGACTGATTTCAGGTGGATCTCGCGTACCGCGATATTGTTGTAGGGACGCTATTCAAGGAAGATGGCTCGTTAGCCATAATCCAAAATAAAAAAAAAAGTATGTTGTTGTTTAGAGTGTACGAAGTCTTTACGAATAAAAAAAATCACTACAAAACATCAGAGATCAAAAATATTTTAATATTTCTAACAATAAATGAAGGCAAACTAAATCTATGTAAACATTTGGAAGAGAAAAGCTCATCGTAAACCATATACATTTGATATCGAACCATCAAGGTTCGATCACGAATGTTGGCTGACGAATGAAGAGCATTGCTGCCAACCTGAATGTCCGCGAAGTTACCATATTTCGGCAACACTTAATATTATTGGTAATAATAAATAATCTCGTGACGTAAATATAAATAGGCATAATTATAAATGACTTCGAATTTTATGCTGGGCTTTAAAGGGTGTCTCAAAATGAACTAACATTTTAATTTATTAATAAAACGTATTATTTATTTGAAAAGTACGAATATTGTATGTTTAATATAAGGCACAAACATGGAGGTTATGTGTGGAACAGAATATCCGGTACAGGAGGAATATACTAAAGGAGTCCACTCTAATCGGAGGGATAGAGGAAAAGTGGTAGCCAAATCTGCTGGATTTAAGTACCTGATTGAGCCACCTGCAGCGCTGGGTACAAGCTAACGCATGACCACGATTCCACGATTAGATTCAGAATTTGTTATAAACAATCAGCAGTAATTACTATCGTCTGGTTCGCGTACGCATGAGCAGGGGGCGTTGGAATATTCAGTTTTTGGTTGTGTTCTTTTTCATTTTCGCTCAATGGAATAAAGTTTCTGGCGATTTACCCCCACCGCCGATGCGTCAGCAATCACGGCGCCGCACAGTTGCCGCAATGGAAACTGTCTATTTCCAACAGATTCGTATACTATTCTTGTAGTACATAGTTGGGACTCCTGTAGTATAGTCTCCCCGAAGCCACTATTGAGGAACACGCCTTGCTCATAGGGGAAACATTGTAAGCAAAATGCAATAAAGAACAAGCAATGTGCAACTTTGTTATTCGTGGGTCGACTGGTTAAGTCGGCTATTTCCGCAACTACCATTCCGCCTTCCTCAACCCTGTCGATGAGTGCGAAAAAGGATGGCGTCATTTGAAATTTCGAGTACACGCGGACAGAAGAACCGCAAAAACCTACATTGATACACGTAGCGACATTTTCCGCGGTACTTTCGTAATCGAATGAGAATAAGTATGCAATATACAGTCACGAAAACATGAGGAAAAATCGCAATTGGTGCACTGATTGATACGCTTGCCGAAGCACGGCTAATCCATCTAAGTAATACCCTTCAGGGGGTACATCTGTCTAGTGGCCAAATTTCAATTTTTTTCTTCTAGAAATTCAGAAAAACAACAAAAACGTGGCCGCCGTCCAGTGATGTAATTTTTTCGCGACGTTTGGCGGTCTCGAGCTTAATGCGAAATCTAAAAAACAAACGGGTTATTCAAGTTAACAATAAATATGAGTCGTTGACGATCATCGATTTATGAAATCATTGTTTTTTTACCAACGTGGCCACAAATGGTACCTCGAGCATGCAAAATCTATGAAAAAAGTCGTTATTTTTACGTAACTATAAAAAAATGAAGATATCATGTCCACCGACTTAGAAACCGGTGTTTCGAGAAAAACGTAAAATTTTCAGCAAATACAGCTGAAAGAGTGATGCTATGAGATAAAAATATTTTTGGAAAACTATTTTTGGACCTACCTCGGTAGATCTAGCTCGTTAAAAGTATTGAACAACCTGGAAGATGATAATGGCCCCTACACTAACCGCGTACCCGTTGCTGTCGGTTGACTTGTAAAATGAATGAATTTATTGCAACAAGACGAGTCGACCCTATCGGCTGAACAATCGCTAGTGTTATCCCGTAGTAACGACGAGACGAAGCGTTGTAGTGTAGGAAAAAGCCGTAGACAAATACTGAAAGAGAAACGCCGAGCTGACATTGATATTGAAACATCTTCCTCGTAAAACCAAAAATGATGAAATTATGCACCGAGGTATACGAGCGCAACGAGAGCATAGGAATGAAGCCACCAATGGAAACGATCACAGCTTTCTGAGATCGTCGAAGGACCATCAGATAGTTTTTCATCATCCGGGTAGACATATCAGTCCACGAAGCGTCGTACACGGCTGTGCCCATCATATGGCACTAATATCAAGGCTCTGAATTAGATTCATTTGTTCGGATAACAGTCGTATATATAGGCAGCTACGGTTAATTTTTGTGGTAGAGGTCCACTGCACTTTAAGATTGGTCCAATTGGAGCCAGGGATCGTGCCAAGCAGATTGAACCCATACCACTTTCATCAGATTATCCGCCGGCCAACAGCAAACGAATAGATTCATTGCAGCAACCACAACGACCGGTCCAAACTGCATTTTCACCGCGAACGGTTGATTCTTCGTTGGGATCATCGCAATCATGAAAAAGAGAACAAACTCCGCGCGCAAATAGCACATTAATCGACAACTACGGTACTTACGCTCAGTAATTGCAAACCACTACAAATCGTCCCAAAGCCACACATTATCGATGTGGTGAGGGCAATGTATGACGTGGTCTGTGAGGCCTCTCTGGCGTACCGAAGCAACCTTTGATGTTTCCGAATGAAGCAACGAAATCCATCCACATCATTGACTGTGCTCAATTCGTGGGCGAGCATCTCGAGCCTCGCGCCAGCGAACCACATCATCAGAGCTGTTTGACAATCGATCGTTGCTCCCGTCGAACACTGAAAACCAACGAAACTCTGGTGCAAGTAAACCATGTACTTGGCTAAAGGAAAATCCAAGGAGAATGGATAAACCGCGTCCGTTGGAAGCTTTTGAGGAAGAAACAACGGTCCACAGATGATAATAATTGTCGTCGTGTAATTAACGATCGTGATGATCGCGTGAAACACCAAAATTCTATTAACGTAGCGTTGAAGTACGATCCTTTCATGGGGTTCGGCGGTTTTTAAGAAGTCTTCCATTTCGTTGATCAGTATCTGGCAGAGGGAAAAACAATTCCAAGCTACACTGAGAAAAAAACCAATTGAATCAAAAAAATGTATTGGTTGATTCAAATGAATGTCTGATCGCGGAGTGCCACCGATATATGCGATCGTTACAATACTATAAAATATTGGAGAATGTGATTGATTCAAATAAATATATTTTTTTTTAATCTCTTCTGTTCTCTGGATATCTGCATTACCCTTCAGATAAAATTATATTCTATTGAAATCATCCATAACAATCCGTAGATGTATGGATTAAATAATCAAACGAATGCTACAACATTTTTTATTTCGTACAAAAATATAATCAACAGAATGAATTATTTATTTACTACATCGAAACGAATATGCCATGAGACGTAAGTTTTTCAATTTGTTTTAAATTTTTAATAAAAAGTGAGCATTAGAATGATCATCCACGATAATAGTGAAGAGAATATCAGATATCCAATGGAATATCCATGGAGAGAATATCAGATATTCTCTCCATATATCAGTTTCTCCGGCGTTTGAGTAGATTTTCGGTTCGAGCTACGCTTACAAGAAACGAGCGTGCGTGCGGCTTCTAGCGGTTATTCCGAGAACTGCGGGTTTTCTCAAACCTATAATTTCGTTAGCGCTCGGCCATGATTTGGTTGAATTTATTCAACCAAATGACCAAGAAACAAATTTTATTTTCGCATAATTTTTTAACCAATTCAGACATTCGCTTAATATTTTCCAATAAAAATAAAATATTAATATTTTAACGAATAATGTACAGGGTGAGTAAAAATGATATATCACCACTCCGCCAGGTGATTCGCCGAGTCACGTTCGGCGAAGATCATCCCCCAACATGGACCCGCAAAATTGACCTTGACCCCAAAACTCAAGGTCAACATTTTTTATTGGCTTGAAAAATTCTACTTAATGAGAGGAACAAAAGTCAAAAAGGAACCATGGGTCGCGAATGAGCCCGGTACCCAGAAAATGAAAAATAAAATATTAAAAATTCGGAAATATGAGTTTCCCGGATCGTGGATAGGAGAAACACAACAATAGCGAGTTAAGCACCAAAATAAAGCTCTCCATCACTTAGCCAGTGGATTCTATTATTCGAAAAAGAACTTCACCGTTGTCGGACTCTCACCAAGAGGAGGTGGACGGATAGGCACATGGTAAATGACAACAACTTTTGAGGCCACTGTTGTCTCACCTTCAAGAGTCGTGTGTGTGCGTGCGTGTGTGCGTGTGTGCGCGTGTGCGCGTGTGTGCGTGTGTGCGCGTGTGTGCGCGCGCGCGTGTGTGTGTGTTTGTGTGTGTGTGTGTGTGTGTGTGTGTGTGTGTGTGTGTGTGTGTGTGTGTGTGTGTGTGTGTGTGTGTGTGTGTGTGTGTGTGTGTGTGTGCGCGCGCGCGTGTGTGTGTGTGTGTGCGTGCGTGCATGTGGGCATGTGAGATCATGTAGCGATCAGGTCTCCGTGGTTCGTCACTCCCAGGGTATTTACCAAACCCACGCTGCCGTCTTTTTAATTATCGCCTGGTCGATTTTATCGCGGGCCACGACGTTGGCGGTGGTGTCGAAGGTAAATAACCGATTCGTTCATACCGATGGCTCGTAGCATACGGGCTTGTTCTCCAGATTCCACATGCCGACCTCCATTACGCAGACATTGCTCGCAGCCTTTCCTGTAATTTGGTCCGAACTCTGGCCAAGAGTTGTCGGTTTCGTCTTAACTGGGCCATTTTATCATCTATCCGGCGTCTCAGATCCACTGGCGTTCTGATCGCTCTGCCAGATCTATAAACGATGGCTTTTAGCGCACCACACAAGAAAAAATCCAACGGATTAAGGTCTGGAGAACGTGGTGGCCATAAATGTGGCGCAGGCCGACGGCCTATCATGTGGTGGAGCGCCATCGTGCATAAAGAAAAGGCTTTGGCGATTCTGCCGCGGAACAATTTCTCGTAAGCGATAGATCAAATCGCGCTGCAGAAAAACCAGATAATTTCGACTATTCAATCGCGACGGAAGATAGACCAGACCAATGATGTTGTCACCAACGATACCTGCCCAAACACTGACGCTGAATCGACCCTGGTGGACTCGTTGAATTATCGCATGAGGGTTCCTGTCAGCCCAGATGCGAATATTTTGCCTATTCACAATGCCGGTGCTCGAGCAGCTCGCACTCGTCAGTAAACAGGACGTGCTCAAGAAATCGAGGGTCTCTTTGCAAGTTCCGAAGCATCCAGCGGCAAAAATTCCGACGAACTTGATTGTCCCCAGGGTGCAGTGCTTGGACATATTGCATGCGATACGGTCTCTCCTCGCAGGCCCTCCTCGCGAATTATGCGACCGACTGTCATATGCGCTACACCAACGCGAGCGGCTATTCGGCGTATAAGCCCATGACGAGAAAGGCCCGTGTAAGAGCAATATCACGCTCCTCGACCCATCAATATACTCGAGGACGTCCTGCTCTCCGATGCCGAGCGCCCTGGATGGCAAACCTTTCCTGGTCATTAAAGCGCTCATCAAGACGTTGAAATTCATGCCGATCTGGAATTGCACCAGGCCTTAGCCGTCCTCCATGGGCACGCTGGAGCAGCGACTCTCCATAAATTTTGCGAGCTCGAACATCATTTTCAAAAGCCTGATCAATAGCGCGAATCATAAGTCCATCTCGCAAACGACCACGATGGTGACGTCGGTAACGATCCATGGTCACACACGATACGACCAAGATAACACGACCAGACGATCAAACGACAAGATAGCTAGACATGGCCAGACAGTAACAGACGATAATACCAAGAGACACGACCAGACAGTTAAACAACCAAGACAGTCAGACACGATTGGACAGAGAGATAGAGACACGAATAAGCCGTCAGGCACAATGTCACAATGCAACAACCAAACCATTCGAATCCCCTGGCTGAGTGATGGAGAGCTTTATTTTGGTGCTTAACTCGCTATTGTTGTGTTTCACCTATCCACGGTCCGGGAAACTCATATTTCCGAATTTTTAATATTTTATTTTTTATTTTCTGGGTGACGGGCTCATTTGCGACCCATGGTTCCTTTCTGACTTTTGTTCCTCTCGCTCAGTAGAATTTTTCAAGCCAATAAAAAATTTGACTTTGAGTTTTGGGGTCAAGGTCAATTTTGCGGGTCCATGTTGAGGGGTGATTTTCGCCGAACGTGACTCGGAGAATCACCTGGCGGAGTGGTGACACATAATTTTTATACACCCTGCTTGAAAGACTTGAAAATCGATATCGGATATGGTGAAAAAAATAACATATTTACTTAATAGAAATTTTATCTGAATTAAACGAACGAAATTCAATTTTCCTTGTGTACTCGAATCAACAATATTCATGTTATAAACTGGAACGCTTTTTTGTTCGTTGCAGAAAAGGCATTCAAAACTATATAATTTGTTCGCGATCATTTTTTAGATAGTTTCAATAATATATTGTTCTCGGCTTACAATATATGTTTTGAATGAAAAAAAAAACTTTTAATTTGATCATGTTATTGAAGTCAATAGCGTTTCGTATGGACTAATAAATCCGATTATTTACACCAACAATTTTACAATTGAATCAACGAAATTTCATTCAATAACACCAATTATTTGTTTTTCTCAGTGTAGGTGCCACAATCGGGCTTGCCTTTACCGGACGGTTTTTTTACCTGCGTACATCTCCGTTGAACACGGTAAACTATCGTCTTGGCTATGTAGTTGCATATAGCACCTACAAAACAGACCGACCGAGTGCGCACCAGCGGAGTTGATTGTTGATTGAAGATCGAGATTAGGAGAGGTACAAGAAGCCCCAAGGAACTCAATATGGACATACACCATGATAATTCCAACTTTACGCGCTCGAACGTTGTTTCGATTCGGGCTGGCGGCCAACTGTGCGCCAGGTAAACGCTCAATTTAGTAAAACGCACTGCCGCATCAACGCTCACTCCGACTCCCATGCTAATTCCTAACACGTCGGCCACATTACGCTCTACCGTTATTTCAGCACTGTGACGCTGAAAATTCCATTTTTCTCACGTATTCTGTATGAATAAGAAAGAACACTTATCGAAGTTCCTATCGGCATGCTGCCCCCCCCCCCTCCCTTGGCAGATGTAATATACGGCGTTTATCCGTATAAGTATACAAATTACTGTGGCTTTGGAATAATCGTGGGAATTGATGTACCTCAAGTCAATTATCGTCCCTTATTATGCTCGCGGCGTTTAGTATCGACGGCACATTGTCGAAGAACGGGAGGCACAGAAGTGCAGCCGTACCGTTGCGCCAGACCAATTTCACTCCGCTCGAATTACCTCCACAACGGTGGAGCGTAATAAGGCAATTTAGCGACTATTTTATTTAACGAATAATAATAGGCAGGAAAATGAAAATAGTACAGGAGCAGCACCCGAATGATGAACCTCGTGGGAATATGTTTGCAACTTGGATATTCGGAAATTCATCCCTCCTTTGGATACACTGCATCTTCGACTGCCAATCCAGTGGAAAGGGAAAGATCCTGCAAGTGCGTTCTGTAGTATAAAGCGATTTCCTTGAAACGAACAGTCCCGGTGAGTGCAGCGTAGCATTAAGGGGGGATACCTTCCCAGTAAGAAATTTGGCGACAACAGATTGGCAACACCACGACAAGCGAGAGCAAGTTGTGACGAAAAAATTCGAACCCGCAACTTCACGATGGGCTGGTTTAGAAGGCAAGCACGCTAACCACTGGACTAGCCAACTGGTTCAACTTATATAACTAATTTTAGGATCATGACATTTGTCGTAGCGAATTTGCCTATGGTTATAACCATGTACCTTCTTTTTCCCGGCAATGGAACGTCACAGCGTGCAGCCAATGAGCCCTAATCTTGCCGGAATAACGTATTCCACATTTTCCGTCTCAATGCCGCGATAACTTGCCTCGTTTTTACCGACAACGAAGCGTCACAGCGTGGTGCATTTATGACTGAAACGCGATATAAAGATGACATCACTCAAAATCTGGAGCTTGCCGCATCAGTACCGACTTTGCAGCAGGTAATTGTTGCGTATATCTGCTGCAAACTTGCCGTCTTGGCATCACATATTTATTCCGCCAAACCACGCACTGTGACGCAAATTTGCAGCTTAATGCGCAAGCAAAATAGCATATTGGTGTCACGGTGTGCCGCCGTATGCTGTCCTCTTGCCGCTATAATCCTGACATGTGAATTTTCACAGCACGTTTGTCTATCAGGGTTTAGGCATCGTCATTTAGGAAAATCAGGAAAATTCCTTTTTTTCATTATTTCTTTTAAAGGCATGATTTCTTTATAATATTTCAGACTTATGGTATGTTTTATTGCTACTTTTGGCTGTAACATGGTATTTTTTATTAATCTTTCAAAATGGCGGAGGTATGGCACGGCCTTCTGAACTGGTTGCAGCGAATGTGGTTAGACGGCGTAACACCGAGCGTCGGCGGAATCAATATGAAACCAAAACCAAAGAAAAATTTTCTTTCATAAACACTCATACGCATCATATGAACCAAATATCATATGCCAAATTTTCGTATTAGCGGTTTGACTCTTGGATATTCAAAAAGCCCAACAAGCACATAGATGTGGTGTAATTTGATTTCAGAATGTCGAAAAAAATAGTCCGTGTTCTTATTAGAGGGTTTTTTGGGGACTATATCTGGCGAAGTTGCAGATATAGTCTATATTGCATATATATTGCAAAACCAATTGGGTTTTGGCTGTTCGATATTTGTGAAGCATCCATAAAAAAGCATATAAATGTTATGTGGTTTTATTCTTGGAGATGGCAAAAAGTAGTAGATGCTTTGCTAGCTTGATGACAAGCCACCAGATCACTTTTGATTTCTAATTACTCGCTTAACGATTAGAGCACAAAAAAATTAATTGCAGCACAAAATTAGCACATGAAAAGCACATAAATGTGGAATAATTTGATTGTGCAATATGTAGAAAAATAGCGCATACTCGTATTGGCGGGTAGCTCGAGTCTTTTAGGGTTTGTATATGGAGAAATTTTCGAAAGTATTTTCTAACTACTTACTAAACGATGAGAGCACAAACATTTTCATTGCGGCACAAAATTAGCACATAAAAAGCCAAAATGTTGGTACAAATTAAATTCATTTTGGGGACGTTGCTCTACTAGCACTAGCATCTCCCTTTAATAATGCTTCCAATTCCGCGTCTCCGTTTCAGCCTTCCGCTACGTTCTTCGTCTTCGACGTCAAACTCACCGATCTTAAACTTTTCAAACCACTCACGACAACTTCTCTCACTTAAGGGGTAAGGCCACAGTATAATTTTCAAAAAATCGATTTTTTTCTCGCTAAAACGGTGTTTTATCATCATAAGAACAAGTGACTATTCAATTTATAGCAAGACATTTTTTTTCACCGACTCTGTGCGCATAACGTAAACCTACCTCTGGCACAGCCATAGCGTACCTAAACCTTTAATCGCGTTTTTCTCGAAACAGCTTTTTTCCAATTGGCGTGACTTCAACAATTTTCACTCGATTTACTTCAAATTAAAAACTTATGTTCCTACTTGCATTTCGCAGAGAAGTACGTAGGTAATTTCTGATTGATCGAAAACATTTCATTTTATGATCAGATTTATACGAAATTTTTCACTGAAAATTCATTCAAATACCTACGACTCAATTAAAATACCTACAACTTTTGAATAAAACAATATTTTTTTATTTCCTTACGTACTTCTCTAGGTATTCTAACGTAGATTGACGAGAATTTTTGTTTTTTGTTCTAGGTAAAAAATTGTGGATGCTAAATGTCACGCCGCGGAGCGCCCAAAAAAAGATAACAAGAAAATATTAGTAGTTAGCCATTTTGTACATTGAAACAAAAAAATATATATTTTCTAACAGCTTGATATTGATACTAACTAGATGTGTAATTAATTTTAGGAGTGAATCACTTTTTCATACGAAAAAAAGTTGTTCAATTCGCACATGATTTTATACCCGTTCCCGCTAATGACGCTTATTCGGCTCAAAACTCGACATTTCCGCACGAAATAAATTATATGATGCTGATACAAAATCGCTAATATTCCATGGTTATGGTCTTGCCAGATGTCGAACCTTACGATATGACGTTTTACATCTGACAATTTCAACCATAACCTCTTGGTGGGGTCATCTTTTATTAAACGGCGGAGACTTATTTGTACTCCCAATATTTACTCTCGGCCCGTCGTGTTTATTTTGGAAATGGTTCTGTCCTCGTCTAATGTCACGATCCCGTTCACTCCGAACCATATCGATATTACCAAGAGCTTGTGCGATCGCACTCGTATCAGTAAAACTAATCGTCGCTAATGTCTCCATCGCCCAGCCAGGGTATTGTTGAACAATGTTATCGTTAACCTCAAATTCTGATAATCTCGGGATAAAGTGCCGCGCCTGCGCTAATTGGCGATAAAAATATGTTCGTAATGATTCACTTTGTGCCTGATGTTTACACTCCATCCACCGTTTTTTAAACCTTCCCCGAATGGGCACCGAATGAAATTCGGCCAAAAATTGTTTTTCATAGGCTTTAGAATCGGCAAACTCTCCCTTAAGGTTATACCAAAGGTTTGCTTTTCCCTCTAGCGCGTGTTCAACCAATGACATTTCCCGAGTTTCTTTAATATTTCTCATTCTGGAACACTTCTCTAATTGCTCGAGGAAGTCCGCTGGATTTGTTTCGATCTCATCGCAAAATTTCGGAATTTTGATGTCTATATGTATATTTTGTACGTTACACATTATTGCTGTGCTATCCTTGGCGACAATTTTGGAGTTTGTTTCCCCTTGACGTCTCGTATCCGGTTGAGGATTACGTTGCTGCTGATTCCGATGTTGCTGAGCCTCGAAGGCCTCTCGGGGTCGCTCGAGTTTTTCTCTCTCTTCTTTTACTTTTTGCCACTCTGCCTCTGTGTTCTCGCCTCGCGACATGCGAGCGTCTCGATCGCTCTCACCTCGCAATATTGGCATTTTATTTTTGTTGAATTTTTCTGTTAAATCAATTAGATTAAACTTTTGTTTTGCCATACGCCAGGATTTCGTTATGTAATGTATTTCGCTATTATCTGCCATAAACTGCTATACAAAAAAAAATCTATGTACATATATATACATTTTTATATATATATGCGCAGCCATGCCTTGTTGTTGGGCGCCAAATTGTAAGTTGACATGTCAATTTTTTTCACATCTTAAGGGGGGCGCCCCTATTTTTGAGGGTGCGTTCCACCCCTTAAAAATCGGGTTCCGCAGATATAGAAAAATACGTGTCGCCTATTTTTACCCGTTCTACAAACATGCCAAATTTAATCGAAATCGGTGAGTTCGACCTCACGACTTTCCCTTGTTAGTCGATTTTCATTATTTTTTTTTGAGGGTAGAAATGTATATATCTTTTCAAGTTTATATGTACTTTTTTATTACATAATTCTAGTTTTCAAAACGATTTTTGTTGCTTAAAAAAAGTAAAAAATGGCGGTGAAATAACCAGTCGCCGTGAACCCGCCCGGAAGGGAGGCCGAATGCGGTGTACACTCCAGCACCTCGTAGGATTATCTGCAACAGTCTGCGCAAATAACTTGATTAGTATATACATATGGTCGCTTGATGACCCAATAATTTTGGAAGAATAATGATACTTAGCTAGAGAGGAGGCTTTAGAACAAAAAATTGGGAAATTTTTTCGAAAAAAAATCAAACTTTGACCCAGCCAAAAACATGTTTATTTTGATAATTTTTAGTAAGTCTTAGGTTCATCGATTGGACATAAGTATCATAAAAGCATGTACCAGATATGAGCTCGATCGGTCGAATAGATTTTGAGTAATCATGTCCACTGATTTTCAACTCATTGAACAAAAAGATTTCGAAATAATGTTTAATGTTTTGGCAAGGGATAAACGTATGATTCTGTAACTTACCGACTAGTCAGCTATTCAAGCACCATATAATAGTACTTTAGCTTCCTCGTAATACTCACTTTGCCCATCCATCTCTAAAAACACATGGATGAATATTTCTATGAGTATAGAAGCGTTTTTAATAGCTATTATTGAATATACGACTCACCTCTCCACATCGTGCTTATACCGCGCGCAGGGATCCAAACGGAGCAGAGGTGATCCACGCTCAAAGGCCTTCGGGGCGTCATTTTCGAGAGTCGACCACAATCACTAACTGCATCGTATACTACAGGTTTCAAACTATAAATGCAGGTAATGAAAAAATGCGTTTTTTAAGCTCCTATAGGGAGTGCTTAACTTGGAATACATATATGAATCCGAAAAGACAAACAAACAAGAAAGAAAATATATAGGATCAATATGCTATTTCCGTGCGCAATATCACTAGGGACGGAAGGCGTCCTTGATGAGCTCGCTCGCTCATCGATTGATGGGGGGCGCGGAATCCGAATATCTCCCAATGAAGTTGACGATGAGGATAGCGCGACGGTCCCGAAGCGAGTTCTAATTTTCACTGGAGAGGAAGGTATCATAAAGCTTCTTTTTTTTAAGTTGAATTATGCATTGCCGCCTCTTAGATCCATGTTTGGAAAATGTCAGAGCTCTAAGTAGTCGGGAAGTGGGTGAATTATCAATTTTCCGTTTTGCATCTCACAGAAAGTCTTTTTTTTTTTGTTGAATCGTGCTTTGTCACCTCCCCGTGCAGAAATTTTGACCGGGATACCCTATGTCCGATCAAATCCCGATCAGGATTCGTCATGGATTCCCCAAAACCGGTATCCCGGTTAGAATCCAACTTGCATCAGTATCGGCATGTGTACGACGACAATGGCATAATTTTGAAAATTTTAGCGTCACGTGTATTTTCTGTATTACTATGAAATTTCTATCTATAGATAGGAATTTCTATCTATATATTCCTATCTATAAAATTCCTATCTATAGATAGGAATTTCTATGTATATATTCCTATCTATAAAATTCCTATCTATAGATAGGAATTTCTATGTATATATTCCTATCTATAAAATTCCTATCTATAGATAGGAATTACATAGTAATACCGAAAATACACGTGACGCCAAAATTTTCAAAATTATGCCACCGTCGTCGTACATATTCCGATACTGATGCAAGTTGGATTCTAACCGGGATACCGATTTTGGGGAATAAGTCTCTGTTTATACCCACCGACGTTCGCGGGGTGTAGATGGCGCTTTGGGACCACATGTATTTCTGGCGTACATATCGGATTCCTATCTGAGTCCCTGTTTATGCCCAGCCATATCCACAGGACGTCAGATGGCGCTGTGTACGCGAGCGTGGAGTGTAGTACCCAGCCGAATCCAATCAGATTCAGTGGAGTTACACGTGCAACGCCAGTGAGGTTTATTCTTCTCAAATTATTTCTATACAAATTCTCCATATCGTGACAATTTTTTTAAAGTAAAAGATAGTGCGTTAAATTATATCATTAAACAATTTAGTTTTATAGTAAATTATCAAACAACTTGGCGTCAAGACGCTTGATTTGTTTTGATTTATCATGGACGAAGCGGAGCGTAAGCGTGAGAAAAACCGGATGTATGTACGTCGTCACCGTCAAGTACAGAGGGAAATTCGTGATGCGTTGCAAAGTTGTGCTGAGGCAAACGCTTCAACTTCGAGTAAGTAATAATTAAAAATCCCCAATAATTTGTATAATTTTTACAAAGTTGATCGATATTATATACAATATAGTCCAAGAAAAGAATATTCTTAATTCAAAGTTTTTATTTTTACTTTTATAATTTATTTTAAAAAATAAGAAAAAAAAATTGCACGTTCATCTCAGTGCACGCGAGGGAAGTAAAATTTCTTTGGCGACTATACATTCCATAAAAATATGAGGATTAAATTGAATTGCAATTTGAAAAAAATATAACAATGACGACGGCTTTAAAATTTCGTACTGAACGTGCCTAAAGAAGTTTTACTTGAATAATATAAACTAAAATGTATAGATTGCACAAAAAATGTTTGTTAACACTTTTTTGTAGGAGATAATCATCACATCGAATCAACATCTTCGTCCAGTAGATCGGAATCGCTTAATCAAAATATTTGTGAGCCGGAGTTTGTCCTTCAAAACGATAATGAGCAGGAAGAGCAAGACGAGCAGGAAGAAGAGGACGCGAATGTGGATATGGATAATGAGAATCACGATATGATAGATGACGAGGACGCTGAAGTGAGACCCCCGAATGGTCCGATAGAGATTGAGGAGTTACGCACATGGGCTGTAGAATGCGATATTCGTCAGTCTCACCTCGATAAATTATTGAGAATTTTGCGAAATCGTCTCATTCCCGAGTTACCGAAAAGCTCGAAAACATTCTTGCGAACCGAGTCGATGCCGTATGAAATTTTAGAAATCCAAAACAATGATGGCACATGTACTGGTAAATATGTGTATTTTGGCATTGCAAAGGGGTTGCAGAAATGTGTCAATCGTACACTTCATCCAGAGAGAACGATCGACTTGCAATTCAACGTCGACGGATTGCCAATATTTTCCTCGAGCAAACTTCAACTCTGGCCAATTCTTTGTAGAATATTTACCAGTCCTGACGTCTACAAACCTTTTTTGGTAGCACTATTCTGTGGAGAAACTAAGCCGATATGCGTTAATACATTCCTTCGTGATTTTGTGACCGAAATGAACGAGCTTACAAGAAATGGGCTCGTCATTTGTGAAATAAATTTCACTGTGCGTATTCATTGTTTCATTTGCGATACGCCAGCTCGATCTTTCATGAAATTAACGAAAGGTCATGGTGGGTACAGCGCGTGCGAGCGATGCACTGTTCGTGGAGCTCGAAAAGAAAATCGAACAGTCTATCTGGACGTTGACTGTCCCGAGCGGACTGATGAATCATTTCGTAGAATGGAGGATCGAGAACACCATAACGAAAGATCAGTGCTTCTCACACTTGCACCCCCCATCAACATGGTCACATCTTTCGTATTAGATTACATGCATTTATGCTGCGTTGGCATAATGAAGAGGCTCCTTGTTCAAATTTGGATGGATGGACCTTTAAAATTCCGGTTTAGCCCGAGAGTAAAAAAAGAATTATCGAGAAGAATTGAAGCTCTACGTGACCACATTCCCTGCGAATTTCAGAGAAAAATAAGGAATATACAATATGCCGCACAATGGAAAGCAACGGAATTTCGTTTCTTCTTGCTATATTGTGGTCCTATCGTGCTGAAGGGTTTGATGCCGATCGATATGTTCAAGCACTTTTTGTTGCTCCACGTGGCATGCCGAATTTTATGTACAGAAGATTTGGCACAAAGATTAAACACCCGAGCGAAATCTTATCTTCGAAAATTTGTCATGATTACGTCCCACTTATATGGATCTCGCTCGACTGTTTTAAATATGCATAACCTCATACACCTCGCCGATGACGCTAAAAATATGAAATGTAGCATATCGCGAATAAGTGCTTTTCCCTTCGAAAGTATGCTCGCTAAAATTAAAAAATTGGTACGTACGCCGAATCAACCTCTTGCGCAAATATGTCGGCGTCTTAATGAGCAAAGTTTCGTTGAGATAGAAAGAGCGATGCCTCAGGATCGAGTGCAAATAATTAAAAAAAGTCGAGAGATTGTCAATGGCATCGTAAACGTGCTCAAACTCAGGTATACCGAATTTATTCTAACGACCGATTCGCCAAACGACGTTGTTCTTTTGGTAGACAAAAGAATTGTAAAAATAACAAAAATTTTCGTGTCGGAACAATCATCAAACGATATTAAGTTTAAAGGCGTTATATGGAAAGTGAAGAGAGAAACATTTGAATATCCTACTTCATCCAGGAATTTCGAGATGTGGGAATTGCATTCTGCCGTTTCGAGCCGAACGATAAATTTTTCGTTAGACGATATCAAACAAAAAATTGTAAAATTAGCGGTTGGAATGCACCCAGATGCAGAACAATTGCGAGTTTTTGCAATACCGATGCTGCATCTTTAAATAGAAATAAAAAATACAAAAAAATGTTAATTGTCACAACTTATTAACCCTTCATTTCCGCTTATTAATATCGAAATCGATATTTATATGTACAGCAGTGATGTAATAAAAATATTACAGAATGTTCAAGTTATCGGTGAGAAATCCCGGTGACCAGAGTTGGGCGTAATTCTATTTATAAATACGAATACGTATTTCTTCACATCGTGATTTTCATGTGAACATAAATACAAATTTATTCACACTTCACTTATTGTAAATACAAACACAAATAAATTCGTATTCACAAGTGTGAATACAAATTGATTTATTTTTACATGCATGCATATAAATACAAATCGTATTCACAAATATTCTGAACATACAAATAAATTCACAGAAAAAATTGTGAATATTCACAAAAAATGTGAATATTTACAAGAAATCCTGTGAATTAAAAAAATTGTATTTACAAAAATGGTATTGTATTGTATATTGTATACAGTACAAATTGTAGATACAAAAAAATTCACAAAATAGGTTGTGATTTTTTTCGTATTTAAGACAAATTAAAATCAAATTCACAATGATTAGATTAAAATTTACACCAACGGTGAGTTCTTACGTATTTTGAGAGAAAACATTGCGTCGAGGCAAAGAAATTTTTGCAAAAAAAGTTGTGAGTTTCAAATATTACATTATAAATATGAAAAAAATCACAAAATGAGTTGTGAATTTCCTCAAGTTGAAGAAAATTAAAAACGAATTCACGACAGTTATATTACAATTTTCACCACAAGTGAGTTCTTACGTATTTTGAGAGAAAACATTGTGTTGAGGCAAAGAAATGTTCGCACAAAAATTTTTGTGCAAAAATTTCTTTGCCTCGAGGCAATGTTTTCTCTCAAAATACGTACGAACTCACTTTTGGCGCAAATTTTATTCTAATCATTGTGAATTTGATTTTAATTTGTCTTAAATACGAAAAAATTCACAACTAATTTTGTGAATTTTTTTGTATTTATAATTTCTTGTGAATACATTTGCATTCACAGATTTTGATGTGATTTTTTTAATTCACAGGATTTTTTGTAAATATTCACAATTTTTTCTGTGAATTTATTTATCTGTTTAGAATATTTGTGTATTTGTATGTAAGCATGTGAAGAAAAATTAATTCGTATTTACAATAAGTGAAGTATGAATAAATTTTATTTATATTCACATGAAAATCAGGATGTGAATAAATTCGCATTCGTATTTATAAATAGAATTACGCCCAACTCTGCCGGTGACAATGGATGCGGGACTGCGCACACTGACACACTCTCACGAAAGTTAGAATGTGTAGTCATGTACAAGAATGTAATATACATAGACACGACGATGAGAATATGTTAGTGTGTTCGGTCCCTATGCCGAAAAAACGGCGTAAAACCACGTGACTCCGCATGTCGATGTATATAAGGTCTTAGCGGTCGTTGCGTATGTGTGTGGTCAGGTTTGGTCGAGCTCTCTAGTGTTGTTGCCATGTGCCATCCCGATTCCCGCGCAATAGCCGGCATTTCACGCGCGGACTTGTTCTGAATCGTATGTGCCTCTCTGATATTTCACTGTGCCTATAAGTTTTCTCTCGTCTCTGTTTTCGTTTTTTTCCCAAAGTGTAGTTTGTGTTTCCTGTTCGTGATACAACATTAATTCATCTGTAAGTATTTTGAAGACATTGTTATATTATTGATACAAAGTGGACAGCATGATGCATAAAATAACCACCCGTAATTTCCGTTAATTTAATCAAGCGCAGTTCAAGGCAACCAGGGTGACAAGAACAAACATTGAAAATGGTTGGGAAGAAATCTAAGGGCAAAAAGATCGAAACGTTTGGTATGCACTGCACATCATGCGTGATTCATGTTTGAATCTCTTTAAGGTTATAATTACAATTTTGTTTCTTTGATTTGTAGATTTGCCGAATGACGATGCCGAATATAAATTTCAGCTGATACAATTTTGTAAAAGTCAAAAAAAAGGCATTATTGACCTTGAAATTGTACCGGCATCGTGGTTGTCATGGGACGAAACAAAAGAGAAATGCATCACGAGATATCCATCTCCACCGTATAATGCAAAAGTGTGTATGCAGCTACAACGCCTAGTTGAAGAGCAAAAATCTCCATTAAATTCTTGGCCATGGTGGGAGATCAATATAAGAGGCGGTGCAAGTAAGTATTATTTCGATAGAACTTTACAAAATTCAATTTATTTTTATCAATTTCCCTTCAGTATTTTCATTTTTTTCATAGAATTCGTTTCAATATAGTCGAACGATATAGTTATATTTTTCAGTCTCTCGGTAGATATCTGCGTAGAGTCAAAAGTTTATACGCAGACCGCTGCGTCAACTCGTTGTAAACTTATATGTCTGTCGAGATTAGTTAGCGTAGCTTAACATTTTATTCTAATGAAAAAAATTCAAGCTACGCCAAGCATTTATTATAAAATTAAAGAAATTTTAATTTCATTCAAAAATGTAGCGTAGAGTCTACAGTCCATATACAGACTGCTGTGTCAACTCTGTAAATTTCTCAGCTTTGGTCTCCGCTGAGAAATTTCTTAGCTTTTTCCTTCACTGTGAAATATCTCAGCTTATGTCTCCACTGAGAAATTTTTCAGTTTTTTTCTATGCTGAGAAATTTCTCAGCTTTTTTCTAGGCTGAAAAGTTTCTCAGCGTAGCTTGAACATTTCATTCCGATGGACTCCGCTGGACTCAAGCTGCGTAGAAAACATTTTTCTAAGCATACAATTTTACAGCGTTAATGCAGCAGCCTGCATATGGATTCTAGACTCTACGCTAAGTTTTTGAATAGGATTAAAATTAGAAATAAAATAGAAATAGAATAAAATAGAAATAAAATGTTCAAGCTACGCTGAGAAACTTTTCAGTGTAGAAAAAAGCTGAGAAATGTTACAGCGTAGAAAAAAAAGCTGAAAAATTTTTCAGCGGAGACAACAGCTAAGAAATTCCTCAGCGGAGACGGAAGCTGTGAAATTTACAGAATTGACGCAGCAGTCTGCACATGGACGCAAGACTCTACACTACATTTTTTAATGAAATTAAAATTTCTTCTATTTTATAAAAAATACTTGGCGTAGCTCAATTTTTTTCATTCAAATAAAATGTCACGCTACGCTGACTAATCTCTACGGACTCTACGCAGATGTCTACTGCGAGATTGAAAAATTGTGATCTTTAGACTGTATAGAAACAAATTTTATTTAAAAAAAAGAAATGACTGTACAAATAGATCAGAAATTTTTCAATTCAAATCGTTATTTAATCGCGTAACGCCTATATTTTTTTGTATGCTATAACATTTTACAAAACATTTTATACGTTACGAAATTGAATGAAGATTTGGATTGTACAAGTACCGGTTTATTTATTTGTTCATTTAAAAAAAAAATTGCCTTCATATTGTGTCAAAATTATGACATGCATAATTTTCTAGTCTCTCTGTAGTCTCTGCATAGAGTCTAGAATTTATATGCAGACCGCTATGTCCGTATATGAAGTTTTTTTAAAAAATATTACAGATACCTACGAGAAAGCTCTCGAGCGCATCCAGAAATTAAAAACATCTGCGTACGCTTATACGTCAGACACTGACGTGGACCCGTCGACGAAGTCAGAAAAAGCCACTCAGAAAATCATTAAAAAATCGGCCAAAGAATTGTTTGATATCACAGAAGTCGAAGAATTAAACGACGACTGGAAGTCGCAATACGGTGGTACGCTTTATTCATTTTGATATTTGATGTTATATTGCTATCAACAACATATTTTATTATTACGTTATTTAGAAAATCTATTGTATTAAACTCATCCATTTTTTATTCGTTCTTGTTCTAGAGCGAGATGCAGCTGATAACATAAATATCTCTGAATTGTCGAACGACTCATCAGAGCCAGCTGCTTCAAAACATTCAAACAAGAAGCAAGTTCGTCGAAAAGTCATAGCTAAACGGACAATGAAGGCTCGCGAAATACAAGACACGTCGTCATCGGATGAAGAGAGTCTGCGGCGAGAAGTAATCGCATCAACACGTAAGAATTAATTGAAACTTTTCATATTTATAATTTTACGAATTTATATCAACGAGATCATAGAGATAAATAGAAAGCATAGATTGCGAGAAAACATTGCGTCGAGGCAAAGAAATTTTTGCAAAAAAGTTGTGAGTTTCAAATATTACATTATAAATATGAAAAAAAATCACAAAATGAGTTGAGAATTTCCTCAAGTTGAAGAAAATTAAAAACGAATTCACGACAGTTATATTAAAATTTACACCAAAAGTGAGTACTTACGTATTTTGAGAGAAAACATTGTGTTGAGGCAAAGAAATGTTCGACGTGAGGAAATTCACAACTCATTTTGTTATTTTTTTCATATTTATAATGTAATATTTGAAACTCACAACTTTTTTTGCAAAAATTTCTTTGCCTCGACGCAATGTTTTCTCTCAATCTATGCTTTCTATTTATCTCTATGATCTCGTTGATATAAATTCGTAAAATTATAAATATAAATTATAACTCGCTCTTCGCCAATATTTGTATTTTTCTTTTTATTTTGTGTTGAGGCAAAGACATGTTCGCACAAAAAGTTTTGTGCAAAAATTTCTTTGCCTCGAGGCAATGTTTTCTCTCAAAATACGTACGAACTCACTTTTGGTGTAAATTTTAATATAACTGTCGTGAATTCGTTTTTAATTTTCTTCAACTTGAGGAAATTCACAACTCATTTTGTTATTTTTTTCATATTTATAATGTAATATTTGAAACTCAACTTTTTTTGCAAAAGTTTCTTTGCCTCGACGCAATGTTTTCTCTCAATCTATGCTTTCTATTTATCTCTATGATCTCGTTGATATAAATTCGTGAAATTATAAATATGATGAATATAAATTATAACTCGCTCTTCGCCAATATTTGTATCTTTCTTTTTATTTTGTGTTAAGGCAAAGAAATGTTCGCACAAAAAGTTTTGTGCAAAAATTTCTTTGCCTCGAGGCAATGTTTTCTCTCAAAATACGTACGAACTCACTTTTGGTGTAAATTTTAATATAACTATCGTGAATTCGTTTTTAATTTTCTTCAACTTGAGGAAATTCACAACTCATTTTGTTATTTTTTTCACATTTATAATGTAATATTTGAAACTCAACTTTTTTTGCAAAAATTTCTTTGCCTCGACGCAATGTTTTCTCTCAATCTATGCTTTCTATTTATCTCTATGATCTCGTTGATATAAATTCGTGAAATTATAAATATGATGAATATAAATTATAACTCGCTCTTCGCCAATATTTGTATTTTTCTTTTTATTTTGTGTTGAGGCAAAGAAATGTTCGCACAAAAAGTTTTGTGCAAAAATTTCTTTGCCTCGAGGCAATGTTTTCTCTCAAAATACGTACGAACTCACTTTTGGTGTAAATTTTAATATAACTGTCGTGAATTTGTTTTTAATTTTCTTCAACTTGAGGAAATTCACAACTCATTTTGTTATTTTTTTCATATTTATAATGTAATATTTGAAACTCAACTTTTTTTGCAAAAATTTCTTTGCCTCGACGCAATGTTTTCTCTCAATCTATGCTTTCTATTTATCTCTATGATCTCGTTGATATAAATTCGTAAAATTATAAATATGATGAATATAAATTATTACTCGCTCTTCGCCAATATATGTATTTTTCTTTTTATTTTGTGTTGAGGCAAAGAAATGTTCGCACAAAAAGTTTTGTGCAAAAATTTCTTTGCCTCGAGGCAATGTTTTCTCTCAAAATACGTACGAACTCACTTTTGGTGTAAATTTTAATATAACTGCCGTGAATTCGTTTTTAATTTTCTTCAATTTGAGGAAATTCACAACTCATTTTGTTATTTTTTTCATATTTATAATGTAATATTTGAAACTCAACTTTTTTTGCAAAAATTTCTTTGCCTCGACGCAATGTTTTCTCTCAATCTATGCTTTCTATTTATCTCTATGATCTCGTTGATATAAATTCGTAAAATTATAAATATGATGAATATAAATTATAACTGTATTTTTAAATGTATTTTTTTAGCTAATGACGGCAATAACAACTGCGAGCGAACAGCGTGTACGGCAACAAAAAATTTCGAATCGGGGGCGCACCTCGGAGATGCCGATAAGTCGACGAACAGCTTCACACCAGGTTCGTTTCATCTTCAAATTTATCGACCACTCTATCGATTTTCATCTCATTAAAAAAATTGTATATTCCATTCATATTTTTCAGATACTCTCTTTATACTAGGAGAGCTTAAACGTCTCAGCGTAAATCTCACCGCCGCTGTACAAGCAAATACAGCTGCGATCAATGCTCTTCACGACAGGCTCTCCACGACGGGAAATATCAATGATATGGTGCAGTCTACGAAAATAACTGTCGAGCAAGTCGACAAAGCAAATGAGCTCGATCTGCCATTTGAATCTTTGGACAAATTTGAAGCGTTTGATAGCAAACTCAAAGAAGATAAGGACGTAAATCAAATTTTGGTGAGTTTCTAATATTTTTGTCCTTTTATCATTTGTAACTATTTTATATGAAGTTGTTTCTTAAGCGTTTCACTTTTTTATTGTTACATATTAAAAAAAAAAGAAAACGATAAATTTAACTGAAACAAATACGATGATTATTAGGAAACTGCACAATTGGTCGTTATCAAATTTGTATACATTCTGGAATGTTTTATAGATCTCATCGTTGAAACAACTCCTAGATCGGAATAACAACGCAACGAAGAGCGTCACAAACATATTAAGGAGATTTTTTACGCGGGACCTGGTGCTAGGGTTTACCGCTAAAAAAAAAATTGAAGGAAAGGTCTTGCTGAAAGCAACAACTTTCGGAAGTTGCATGATAGGTATGTTTTTCAAGCTGTTCAATTTTTTTTGCTGTGTTTCTATGATATAATATAAATATAGATATATATATATTACAATTTTTCGATTTATTTACAGCTGCGCTCACAAACTTCCACACGCAGCAGGATGGAACGCCGATTAACACCGATACTGTGTTGAAAGCGGCAGGAAATGCCATCTCTAACGCGAAAGATTGGGATGGACGCAAGGGACGCCAAGCAGTCCAAAAAAAATAACCCAATCGTAGATTTCCATTTTTTATGTTGTTCTTACCGTTCTTTTTTTTATTGATAGTTTAATCCACCAAACCTTTATAAATGTTATTTATTTTTATAATAAATTTAACATGTCAGAATTCCATTTTTGACATTTTATTTCAGCCTGTATTCACCCGTGATCCTTCCCAGATTCCTCAATGATTCCAAGGGGAATCTATTTAGAGTCATCAAAGGATCCGGTTCTGGATCCCTAATGGAATCCAGTTTACGGATCTTACATTTAATCTTCGAATCTGATCCGATATCGGACTAGATCCCGACTGGGAGCCCGGGATACAAGTCGGAATCCAGCTGTATCCCTGCCAAAATTTCTGCACGGGTCTTAGATGCATGTTTGCAAAATTTCAGAGCTCTCAGTAGTCGGAATGTGCGTGAAATATCGATTTTCCGGTTCGCATCTCACAGAAAGTAGTTTTTTTACACGCTTTATTTTTAAAGTTGAATCATGCATTGTCACCTCTTAGATCCATGTTTGCAAAATTTCAGAGCTCTAAGTAGTCGGAAAGTGGGTGAAATATCGATTTTCCGTTTTGCATCTCACAGAAAGTCGTTTTTTAAAAGTTCAATCGTGTTTTGTTACCTCTTAGATGCATGTTTGCAAAATTTCAGAGTTCTCAGTAGTCGGAAAGTGTGTGAAATATCGATTTTCCGTTTCGCATCTCACAGAAAGTAGATTTTTACAAGCTTTTTTTTAAAGTTGAATAATGCATTGTCGCCTTTTAGATTCATGTTTGCTAAATTTCAGAGCTCTAGTCAGGGTGGTTTTCGGGAATTTTTTGGAAGAAAAGTACTCAATTAAATGTTTCGGAAAATTGAGAATAGAAAAATATTGAGATCCAAGCGACTTATGCGCCGCCTTCGGAGGCGCAAAAAAAAAGTTCCTCTCTGCTGACATGATTCCGGCCGATTGAGTAGTTGAAACCGAAAAAGGAAAAGATGTCGTTAAACTGTAAGGTATTTCCTGTACAATGACGTAGAATTGTCGAAAAATATCAAAATCTAACAAAATGGCATAGTTCTGAAAAAAGTCTGTTTCCTTGTCTATAAAATGGTTGTTTTTTTTCAATGCCAAATCGTCAATTTTCATCCAATCAAAAATATTCTACGTCATTGTAGAGTAAATATATTCAAGAGCACTCACAAGGGGACCTTACAGGCTGTCACTCACGGATTTTGATAAGTCTCAGATATGTTGTAGAGAGACCTACCCTGAGTACCTGAGTAAAGGGATTTTATACAACGCTCTTTAGTTTTCGAGAAAAAACGTTCGAAAGTTTAGCTCCTAGCTACTAGTAGCTACTATACCGGTATGGTTGCACCTTTGACGAACCAGCGGGCGTGGCCCAGTGGGCAAGGTTCTCGGCTCTGATGCTCGAGGTCCAGGGTTCGAGTCCCGTGATGGCGTTTTTTTTTCCACAAAATATAAATAAATTCGATGGATGATGCAAAACCGTCTAATTATTTATTATTATTTTTTAATTTTTTAATTCATTTTTTAAACATTTTACTTTCCATTTTTTAAAAATGATTTATTATTATTTTATTTTTCACGCAGAAAAAAAGAGAGGAAGAAATTATAACATCTTTCACAAGAAACTGCAGTTTATTATTTTTCATTACAATATACAGGTTTTTCTTACTCGCTATCACTGTGGTCGCTTGTTTCATCAGAACAATATTGCGGGTGGTATTTGTCGTAAAAGCAAGCAAAACACAAGACCAAAGAGCAACGCGCACATTGTGTAAAAGCTATGGCCTTGCAGGCGCACGGAGTTTTAAGCAACGTTATTGAAAAGTATACTTGATTAACATTTAAAAACAGCGGTCCTTCCTCAATTAACTTCGATGCAAACCACGCATATTTAATCATCGGCGCGAAAGCAGGTGCGCTTAATTGACGAAGAATCAAAGAATGAATTTGTATGGAATCTTCCCTTGACGCAATTTCTCTGTTATTTTTTTAACAAATCGGGAGCATTTTGTATTTTTTTTTGTGAAAATGTTCAATTACCGGTAAAAATATACATCGCACGGTTGGCAAATCGGCGTGCACTTGGGCGGTATAACTTTAATACTGCATGTACATGCCTTCTTCTCGTCTACAACGATGCGATCGTGAAGCGTTTGATCAGCGCCATAAATGGAATGGTCCACAATTTAGTCATAAATCCGATCTTCTGGAGGCATTATTGTCAATCGATCTGAATTCGGATCCGGAAAACTCAGAATACACCATCCCATACATACGTAGAGTTCTTTAAACATTTCCGCCGATGATTTCGAAAATGAGGATAACTAATTTAGCAGAACATTTTATGCAGTTAAGCCTGAAAGAAAATGGGCTTTGTATGGAAATTCTGAGGATGGGCTTCAACAACGATATCGTTAAAGCTTATCACTCGCTGATGGTAGATGCAGCTGTTCTGTACGGTGCTACGAGGACGCAAGCAGAGAGCGAGCTCAAAGATGCCTTGTTTCTCGGAATTGAATTTGCCAAAGTAAGAACGTTGTTCGGTATCAAGTTTACAAACAGTCGCGGCGTTATCATAAAACTTATGTAAACAATGTCCAACGCTATTTCACAGTGTAAACAACCCTTGGCGAAACGAATGATAATGACGCAGAAGTGGAACCGGATGACAGTGGGAGAATTTGTGAAGACACTCGAAGTTCCATGTCAGGTCCTTTATTTTTCGGAGTATACCGGCCTCCTACAACCTTACTGACAATGACGTTATCGTAGTTCAAAACGGTTTTGGCGAATTTGAAAAAAAATTAACGAACGCTTCGGAAAGAGTATTGACTAATTGGTTGGTATGGCTGACGCTGACCCCCCACCAGTCAACCTTAGGACCTCTAGTACACGAAAAGAAGGAACGCTTCGAAAACTTTGCACTAGGAGAAGGGGAAAAGTTGTCCAGGTGAAAGGAGTGCATCATGAAAGATCATTCAGGATTGGGTTTAACCTTAAGTGCTTTGTATGAGAGAAAGTACATAAGCCAAAACATTGTAAGCGATTTTGCTGGAATTGTTACGAACGTAAAGCGACAATTCCATCAACTTGTGACAAAGGCGTGATCCGTTGTCTGGAGCAAGTAGAAGAGTTCACCCGATTTGTGTCGGCACTTGACGATTTTATCCACGTTATATGTGACTCTTTTAGGCTGACTGGCTGGATATGGAGGCAAAACGAGAATACCACCAGAAAGTTGATAGCATGATCAGGCAGGCTTCTTATCGTGACGAATACGTAGATGATAAAAAAAACTCGAAGCCGTCTATGGCAAGGTCGAATTAGTTAAAGCAGATCTTGCGGACAGTTTACGTAATATAAGCATTGGCACGTTGAACGCCACTCGTCACCCCTGGCGAAGCCCTCGTGTTAGGAATGATTGGATTGAGTTTGGAAGTAAATTTCACTCGAGTGCCACGTAACGATATTTGTCCAATGTTCTAAGTAAGTATCCTGATACGTGTAACCCCAAGTGAGCAAATCGCTACAGAAGTAACAAGTTTTTTTCAAAATATCTCCATAACAGATATCGGTGCTGCGCGTACTTTGAAGAATTTGTATCACATCGATCTACCGAAATATATCAATTATGGCATATTTTGATTCACTGTACGTCATGAAATGGGCCATTAATTAGACGGTAATGGCATAGATATTGACAAACAGGGGCACAAATGGGAATGGTGGTCACCAGAAACTAAAAAAAAATTGACGACCGCATAGCATGCCTAGTTAACCAATATGGAAACACAATCGAGGAGCTTGGCGTTAAGGTGAGTACTACTTTATTAGGGTCGGTTCTTTGCATCCTATTAAGCTTAATTACCGACCATAAAACTTCCCTTACAAAATTTGTCTCGTGTTGGGAAACATTAGGCCGGATTTACCGGTTGAGCTAAAATCGTTGCATAACACGAGACTCGTGCAGCATAGAGAATCCTCATTGTCTGCGTCAACACAAACTACAGTCTACTGGCTAGATAATCGTAATATGGTCGACACAACTGTATTGTGACCGGTCGCCGATTGAGCTATAGTTTCACTAGCCAACAGTAGTGAACGCGATCTCGGTGCGCTGCTCCAGCAATCTCATTACTTGCAATAAGTGGCCGATATGGCCTCGGCTAAAACCTACTTACACAAGTTGCCACTGCGTTTCGCGTCTGCCACCCTCGAGTGGTCAGCCGAAATAATTTTACCAACTTTTCGGTGGTGACACATCCGAAAATCAGTACGGAATAGTTGCCTGTGTCAGGCAACTATTCCTTACCGGGGCTTCAGAAACGAATGACTGTGGGCAACACTCTGCGGAGCCGGGAACCGAGAATGAGGCACTGACAAATTTGAGGCAAAATTGAAAGGGCCAGTTTTGCAAAATCCCGTGGAATCATACGAAGGATCACCGGAAGCAAAGAAAAACGGTTTGGGTATACTATCTTTTATTGTGGGTGATTAATGGAAATACCTTGTACTTTTGCGCAGCTGAACGGCCCCCGGGTAGCAATCGAGAACGCAGCGGATAACATCGGCCTCAAAGTAGCGTATCACACGTACGTACCTTCATTGGGCTGGCCAAAACCGAGAGGAAAAGGAATTGCCCGGACTATCTTATGCACCGAAACAAATGTTTTGGATCAGCATGGCTAACGCGTGGTGTACGAGGTGGGGAAAGCCGGGGTTGAGGAATTGGGCTACGCGAGAAACGCACACCTCTGCCAAGCAGCGTATTAACGGTGCTGTCGCGGATAGATAAGAATTCGCGGATGACTTCAAATGCAAGCCCGGAACTAAAATGAATCCTGTGCAAAAGTGCAATTCCAATAAACGTTTGGTTCAGCTGAAAATATTTGTTCATTAAGAGGAGGGTAGGAGTTTCAACGTGAAAAAAACCCTTTTTGCAATCTTTTTCCATCTACATGGATAGAATAAATTTATTGAAACCTTTTGTACATTGTCAAGTGTCATTTCAAGAACATTTCGTGAAATTTGTACTCGAAAATATCCACAAACAAGCCGGTGACGAAGCTTTTCCAAGAACGCCTTTGGAAAAACACGATTTGCGGTGTTCACCGCTCAGCTAGAAATTATCTGAAATCAAGTACCATTAAAATTTAGTCAAAGTATCATCAAATTCTCCCCCCAACGGACGTTGATAATTTTTTTTTCATTTCAAATTTTTCGGTGGTCATGTAAAGTGAAAAGTGCTATTTTTCACGAAAACTTCCGCCATTTTGGGGGTGGAAAACCCCCTCAATGTAAAAAAATGTCAAACTAACCGTTGGGGGGAGGTATTTTATATGTAGAAAGTGTGTACCAAGTTTGAAATAAATCGGTCATGTAGTTTTCAAATGGCAGTGAACACGGACTTTGAAAAAGTGGTTTCGAGAAAAACGCGTTTGAAGTTTTGGCTGTCGGAGCTACAGTGTTAGAGGAGCGGGACTAAATAGTCAATAACTTCGAGAGTTTTGCTCTGATTGACTTGAAATTTTAGGATTATATTCTTGAAATGTTTAACTATAAGAAAAGACAACAAAAAACATCGATTTTTCTAAAGTGCAAACCCCTACCTTCCCCTTAAGGCAAAAGCTCTACTAGTATAGTAAAATCGTCAAAATACATTGATAACAATGGACAAAATTTTAAAACCGAAAAATTATTCGATATTCTGCTGTGTCCCAGGGTGCAAGATGGATAATAAACGTGAATTGTCGTTCCATAAGGCACCTGGAGATAAAGTATTTCTTTTAAGTGGTCGTTGGCTCTGGAAATGATTCTCTTTAGGCCATCGAGGCCCGTTTGTAGTCACTGAACAAGACTTTTATCATTCCATGTTTGTATCTTTATAAATGATCATTCGAGCAATATTTGAAGATTTTTCGGTCATCTACTGTTGGTACACATTTGCGTATACGAGAGGGGCAGAAATAAAATAAGAAAACTCACGATGCGATAGCTTGGGTACCTTTATTTTGACTGCCTACTCGTTCCGCTGATCGCCGCTTCGAGAGCCACGCGTAAGCGTGGCAACCTCGCACTTATTTCTATCTCCTTATCTCCATCTATATATCCTAATACCGACTTCTACATCTCTCCCTCATTTTATATTAGCGCTGGCCTGTTGAGTTTGGAATGAGTGTCATTATTTTATTATATATATTTTTATTTTATTTCTTCTGCGTGGCTAGACGTGGTGATCTTCGTGGCTGTGGACTGTCGGTTCGCTTCGTATCTCCTGTTCCCTGGCTTGTTTCGTTCAATGTTTGGTCACTTTCGATCATTTGGTTAACATGTCGTTTCCATTGCATTCCCTCAACCTTTACGACGTAGGTTGTTTACGGTATCAATTCGCTTATTATTATTGCCAACACCCATTTGTTCGTCCCCATTTACACCATCCGATATTACTTTAAGACCTTCTTCTTGAAGCCGGCTCAGAATTTTGATTAATGTTTGAGTAATTTCTTCGTTGTCTTTAGCTTTAACGGCAGTGTTGTCAATGAATACTTGAACCCCGGGCATTCCTGATACTTTCACGGTCATTCGTCTTTGGAATGATCGAGGTCCGGTGCTTACGCCATAGGGTAATAAATTCTATCCAAAAAGACCGCGTTTCGTGGAGATTGTGACTGTCTTTTTTGAATTTTCCTCTAGCGGTGTTTGATGATACCCCTCTGTTAAGTCTAACTCGCAGAATACCTTTCCCCTTTGGAACGTTGTAATAATATCATCGATTCATGGTAGGGGAAAATGATCGATCTCTAACCATGGATTACCTGTGACCAAATAGTCACCACACAGTTTTACCGACCCATTTGCCTTTATAACCGGAACAAACGGTGTTCCCCATTCGCTATATTCTACTGGAAAGATCCGTTTCCCCTCCAAGCGTCGATCTATCTCCTGATTAACTTTATCTTTTAACGCATAAGGAACTGGCCGTGGCGGGCAGAATTTTGGCACTGCCTGCGGCTTTAATTTTAATGTTATCCCCCCCCCCCCCGTCTTGAAAAATCTCCATCCCGGTGAGAAAACGTCCGAGAATCTCTGTTATTTTTTTTATTACCGTCTCGGTCGTCGCGACATTGATTGAGTTCATCGGAATTTTCGGCGACCATAATCCAAAGCTGGCTAATCAGTCTCTACCCGCTACCGCCGTTCCTTTGTTTGCGATATAAGTTATCGCAAGTGATATCTCCCAATGATGCTTTAATATTTCTTATTTTTCCGAACGGTGTTCGTTCTGATGAATCAAAGTTTTTCAACGTGCGATTTGTTTTCTATAATTTGACCTCCGCAAACAAAACTTCGTATAACCCGATAGCTGTGATTCCGGCTCTCGTGTCCATTAATAACGATATTTCTCGCTCTCCGATACAAAAACGCTGATGACACGGCTCAACTGGTTTTGTTGCATTTTCTGGAACAGCTAATACGTTAAGGAGGTACGGTGATTGGAGCGAGTTCAAGATAAAAGCCCGATTTCTTTTATAGCATTGTCGAGACCGTCGTCCATGCGTATGCGGAGTTTCCACGAGATTTACCGTACACTTTCCGAGTTATTAATTGTTAAAGTTGGTGAATTAGTCACACGTAGACGACAAAATGGGCCTGTCCTCTCATATATCGATTTTTTGTGCTACTTGGAGCCAAGAAACATGTAAAAAAACCTGATGGTTGCGTTCGTTGAATCTTTGTGATCAATAAGGCACCTTGAATTGGAAAGCTCACCGCAGAAATAAGCAATCAATTTAGAATTAAAGTCGCAAAAACCGAAGTTTTCGGAGAGCGAGACTTCTCGTGACGTAACAGCAGCCATCTTGCTCGACGTGTGGCAACGCCGGATACCCGCGCAAATTTGATTCGTCTATCGGATATTTCCAACGCGAATTAAAAATATGATTGTGCAAAGCCGTACATTTTTTAATGGATTATGAAGGGCCTTTCGTCGATATTTTGTAGGGTTGCGTATGAGTCAAAAAGAAAAGACTCCGATGCGAGATTTGAATTCCCGCGCCTGATGTAGGGTGAGCCCTCTAGTTTGTTTCCATAGAGGAGCCTCGATCGCCGGAAGCAAGGGAACTTTTTCGCGTGCGCGCACGCGACGCCGGAGATCGCTTCACGAGACGGCGTGAGTTCAAAGAAGAAGCTAACCGGACACGATACCGTCCGCACGCGCGTACGAATTACCGCGCTTGTCTCGTCGCCACGCGGGGACACGGCGATCGGCCTCTCAAAAATCCGTCGACATCTCGGGCCGGAGTGAATATCCGAAAGCGATCGTTCAAAAAGAGTGATCGGGCCCTCGTGTTTCAAGAAAGGAGGCTTGACGTTGGTGACTCGGGCAAAATCTAAAGGCCGCATTCCGACAACCCCGGTCGATCCCCGATCCAACGGTGCGGGTCCCATAAGGCACGCAGTCGCCGGGATCCGCCAAAGGCTTTGCGTCGACGTTGGCGAAATCGCGTCGGGACCCCAGGATCACGGGACGCTCTCGGCCGGAAATCGTCAGCATAAGAAGGAAGCTCAGAGCATCCCACAGTTGCCGCCGCCATCTTGTGAACGGCGAGCGATCCAGGAAAGAAGGGAAAGCGACCGCGTCCTTTCGGGGAGCCCATCGAGACGGATGTCCATAGCACGGTATACTATCGTGGGCCGAACGCGTAAATACGCTCAATTTGGTTTCATCTCGGTGAAAGACTAAGGACGTGGCCCGTATTGTGAGCCTATCCCAAGCTGACAAGTGAGTGAACTATAGGCTCGCGAAGCCAAATTCACCGTTCCCCGAATCGTGCGCGAGAAAGAAAGAGTAAGAGGAACTGTGGCGGTTACGTGTAATTTTGCGAAACAGAAGTCGCTATTGTGTCGATTACCTAATTAAATCGAATCCGTGAGGTTCAATTTCCATGAACGAGACAGACGTCGTTCTTGTTTCATGCCGGCGAGCGAGACCGAATTCGCAGCCGGCCATTTTGTGATCTCGAAATAAAATATGCTTTGTTCGGTTAGCGATCTAGAAGAAAATCTATTTCATTATTTAACGATGTCGTATGAATCCATATTGTGATACCTTGCGGTCTCGAAAGAACGAGAATAATTTGTTCCGTTAACGATCTAGAAGAAAATGTATTGGATTATTTAGCGATGACGGATGAATCTGATTTGTTATACCTTGCGCTCTCGAAATACAGAGAATAATTTGTTCTGTTAATAATGTCGAAGAAAATCTATTGGATTGTTTAGTGATGTTGAAAGAAAATAAAATTTGTTAGGTTGCTGATCCCAAAGAAAGTATAATCTGTTGCTTCCCGCGAACGAGATTGAGTGCTCCCTTCTCGTCGTGTGCGGTCGCGAAAGGAGCCGCCATTTTATCGTTCGATCATCGATCATCGTGAATCGCGGCCCACCGGGCCTGTTCAGTCTTAGAACGGTTCCAAACCGTTGGAAATCGACGGGCCTTCCCGCCGATTCACCCAGAATGTTTCAAAAGCGACGGGCCTCGAGATAATCACCAAAGCGATTCAGACAGCTCGTTACAATTTACTTGAAGTTCTTTTACGTACAGCAAAGGCATCTCAATTTTTCTGGCGACATGTACCTATAGAACGCATCTATATATAAATTCAGCATGGGAGAACCGTCATATAAAATAAACGTTCCTTTTTATACCTGCAAATATTGTGAAAATTGGGAAAGGAAAAAATAACATAACAGTTGATGATATATGTTTTGACTTTGGACAGATTGGGCATTGAACATCAACGCGACGTTTTTTATTTGCAATCGCAATATTATCTTTTCATTTTCTAATTCTTGTCCGTCAGAATCTACATTTGTCTCGAAAGTGGACTTCAGGTACAATCCCGTTACTCTTTTGATAAACTTCCACAGTATTTTCATTCTCCATGTTAACCGGCTACAAAAAATAATAAGCCGGGCGCGTGGAACCTATGACAGCCACCGAAAATGCGACGATGCTAAACGTCAACGATATGGCGCACTACTGAAGTCGAGTAGTAGATCATTAAGGTTGTTTCCATATTATAAAAATAATAGGAAACTCGAAATTCAATACTTGAAAAATATTTCTCGAAAAATAGGCCATATACAAAAGAGACTCTAAGTTTACTAGCATGGTCATCACCGTACCTCCTTAAGACGAAATTCATCCGTCCCCGAATAATCAGAAAAAAAATCGTTATCGCTTAATGTTAGGCTGGCGAGACCGTTCTCCCTCGGCTCATCGAGGTGTTTTGTCTTGCTCCGCGGCTTGTCGTCCCACTGTTGTCGTTAGAGCGTCTCCTTGTCTGAGATGGTCCGATTCTTCGCGGCTGCGACAGTGTAAACATCGAGTTCGGCTTGCTGTTGTTCTCCAACGTCCCCCTTCGCGCTCAGCTGCGTGCTCCTGCGCAATTTCTGCTCGAATCGCTGTTTTTATGAGTGCTGCTAGAGTGCCTTCTGCTCATTTTAACAATTCGGAGCATATCACTTTTGATTGCACTCCTTTAGGTAATTGTTCTTTGATACGATAATCACTGTCAGGGAAATCACATTTTTTTTGCCAACGCTCGCAGCGCAGTCACGTACTCTCGTATGGATTCCTTTGGTTCTTGTTTTCGTTGTTTGAACTCGAACGGTGCAGTATATTTCGTTTTTGGATGTAAATGCCCAATTTCCCTAGGCAGATCCTGGTAGCTGAATTTTCCGGCTGTCGGTGAGTTCTGCGAGCGCAACGCACGGGGGTTTTCAACAACCGGTGTACTTAATTTTGTGAGAAACCGACGCTGGTGGATGGGCGGTCGGGGTACGGCTCGGGCGGTCACTGAAGTTAAGCAGCGCTACGCGTGGCTGATACTGGGAGTGGTGACCGCTTAGCCGTGCTCTGGCTAGCGCATCGACCAATGAGCGGGAGGCCGATTTTTCTGAGACCTTGGTGTACATACTTTAACAAAAATTCTGTATACCAAGGAATCAGAAGAATACATGGCCGTCTATACCGGTTACGGGTTTTCCACAGGTTCCCCGTATCCTTGGCAAATGCGGTATAGTGTAGCGTAAGTCCGCTGTGGCCGCAAAGGGGGTTAGGTTCTGGTGGGGTATTGGAACAGGGAAGATATATGAAGGTTCAGGTATTTGAATAAGGAAGAGATGGAAGGGGACGGGTGGGTACAGGTAGAAAGCGCTAATAGCGTGTACCATGAGGAAGATAACAATAAAAAAAAATTACTTAATTTTGTAATCAGTAACGCGATCCGTTTCGCCTTGAGTATATTGTTCAGTGTTATAAAACACTACACTTGTTGCTCGTAGGCTATCCAATTGTCCCCTTTTTTGAACGCTATCAAATTTAGTGTTCTTCGTTGGTTCCCAATCCGTTGGATCTTTACTGAAATCACAAATGAATTGAAGGTTATGGCTGAAGTCCGACTCAAATTACGAATATTCCATTGTTTTATCGTAGTATACTTACACGTAGTTTTAATCCATTAATCTATTTGGTCCGTTTCTCACTTTTCCATGAGGCATGGACTGTGCTCTCGGGGAACGAGTCAAACTTCACTGGTGAATGAACATCTCGAAGTTGAAATGGCATCTTAGACATTCCGATAAAAATATTAGCATTCCGTCAATTAATACAAAAAAATGACAACTGCCATATACGGGCGTTGTTATTGTCACCACATAAATGTTGGAATTGGCCGCTTAACCCCTTACGCGGCAAGGCCAATTTCGCCCATAGTGCGTGAAATGCGGGCAAAAAAAAGTATTCAGATTTTCACGAAATTTGGTATTCAGGGGTTTTTGGAGTTGCTGACTACGATTCTGCCCTAAAAATTTCGAAATTTAAAATGGCGGATCCAATATGGCGGCCAAAGATGCAAAAATCCATTCGAACCGCATGAAATTTGGCACTCGGGGGTTTTTGGGGTCGCTGATTATGATTTCGCCCTCAAAATTTCGAAATTAAAAATGGCGGATCCAACATGGGGGCCAAAAATGCAAACATTCGTTCGAATCGCATGAAATTTGGTACTCGGGGGTTTTGGGGTCGCTGATTACGATTCCGCCCTCAAAATTTTGAAATAAAAAATGGCGGGTCCAATATGGCGGCCAAAAATGCAAAAATTCATTCGAATCGCATGAAATTTGGTACTCGTGGGTTTTTGTGGTCGCTGATTACGATTCCATCCTCAAAATTTCGGAATTAAAATGGCGGATCCAATATGA
Source organism: Ophion ellenae (assembly GCA_963210295.1). Classification (NCBI taxonomy): domain Eukaryota; kingdom Metazoa; phylum Arthropoda; class Insecta; order Hymenoptera; family Ichneumonidae; genus Ophion; species Ophion ellenae. The sequence continues at coordinate 3,581,072 of OY723392.1, forward strand.
CGGTTGAAAATGTAAAAATTCATTTGAATTGGATGAAACTGATCTCAAAATGCAGCAATTAAAATTTTTGAAGTTATTGAGGTCGCTGATTATGAATCTGTACTCAGAAATCATAAGATGACATTAGGTCGAACGGTGAGGATAATGAGTAACTGCAATGCATTCGACATTTTGATTGACAACTGCCAAAGAAACAACACGTAGTCCTCTGAAAACATCACGCAATTTTTGTTGGTAGTGGTTTTGACTGATTCTTATTACCGTCGGTAGGATACACATAACTCTCCTCAGACATTTATGTCGGTGGTTACAGAAGAATATAAGTTTGAAAGAAGATATGAAGTTCTCTTTTGTGTTGGAAACTGTTTTTCGTTCTGAAAAAAATTACGCTTAGCTAAATAATACCTACGTGAATAACGTAATTTGACGTATTGGGTATAATTGAGGTTTGATGTGTAACACCAAGTCACCATCGAATGTTACAGTTTCGCAGTGAGGTAAATGGATTCGTTTTTGAATGTCCAAATATAACTCAGATATGCGAGTGAGTTATATTGATACTTTGTAATACACAGTGGCTTGTTCCAACAGACCCGTTAGATTTGATGCTCCATTACCCTTTCTAACCTTTTTACCAAATGGAAGAAAGTTGTCATTTGTGCATATATATTTAGTTTTTGAAAAAATATAGGTAAAAGTTCAATTTTGTCGAAAACCTTTTTTTCAACATAAATTCATTCTCAGCTTTAACGAGTCAAACAAAAAGAAAAGTAAAATCAAGCTCGTCGAGTTCCGACGATGATTCCGACATGGATACTTCTGTACCGGACAGTGATCTGACAGTGAGTCTGAAACGGAAGTTATTCGAAATGCCGATAATGATGATGACGATGTACCACTCGCAGAATGTTGGAAAAAGTTTCAAGCTGACCTGACTTGGAGTCAAAGTGGAATTTTTGATCCAATCATCCATTCATTCAATGATCCGAATGCGGTTATTCAAACAGGAGTCGAGTTGAATGAAGATAGCTCTCCTATCGAAGCTTTGAAATTGTTTCCCACTGCAGAGCCCATTGGAATGATTTGCGCACAAACTAACATATATCAGGAGGAAAACGTTAATGCATTGCGAGAAAGTGGAAAATTGAAACTTCGATCGAGGATACTTGAATGGACACCGGTAATTGCGGCCGAAATGTACACATTTATTGCACTGACAATTCTAATGGGTTTAATCAAGAAGCCAGTAATAAAGCAGTACTGGTCGACAAATCCCATACTAGAAACCCCGATATTTGCTAAAACCATGTCTTCACGAAGGTTCGAGAGCATTGCGCGATTACTTCATTTCTCTGAGAATGCCAATCAGTCCAAGGATAAAATTCAAAAAATTCGACCAGTATTGGAGTACTTGGTAGAACGATTCAAGGCTGTTTATCGACCTGGAGAGAATATCACCATCGATGAATCTCTTTTGAAATTCAATGATCGGCTCAGTTTTGGGCAATGCAATCTCTAGAAGCGTGCTCGGTTCGGTATTAAACTTTACAAAACCAGCGAGTCTAATACAGGCTACGTCTATGATTGCTCGATTTATACTGGTAAAGAAACTGATAAGTCTAAGGCTAACAAGCTGATTGGAGTTTCTGGAACGGTTGTAAAAACTATGATTGGAGATCTTGCAGGACAAGGCCGTACATTGTACGTCGACAATTGGTATACCACACCGATGCTTTCAAGCAACTCGTAGACGAGAGAACCAATGCGTGTGGAACAGTAAAGATAAATCGTAAATACTTACCAAAAGTAAGTACTAAAGGAATGAAAGTTGGTGAGATGCAAGTATTTCATACGCCAAAAATGACGTTTCTTTGTTGGAAAGATGAAAAAGTTGTCAGCATGCTTTCAACGACGCAACAGCCGCAAATGCTAAACACCGGAAAAAAAATAGACGGACAGGCGAAATGATTAAAAAAACCGAATGTTGTCATGTCTTACAATGTAAACATGGGAGGTGTCGACAGATCAGATCAATTATTACGGCCCTATGAGCTTCTGCGCAGATCTCGCAAGTGGTACCATAAGATTTTTTACCACCTTATCGATATTGCAATCTTCAACGCTACCGTTGTGTACAATGCTTTGCATTCAGATAAACCTAAAGAAAATCAGCTGAGTTTTCGACCATCATTGATCGAAGAACTTATCAACGAACATTTGAAACAAAAAGCCACAACCACGACGAGAAGATATTCAGGCCTTGACCAAAGCGTGATTGAAACAAAAATTACTGCACATACTCCAAGCTTGTTGACATCCCCCGACAAGAAGCGATTTAGAAAACGATGCATTTCTTGTCACGCCGCTGGAAAAAGAAAAGATACAAGAACCGTCTGCGTAGAGTGTGGTGATGTACCCCTATGCTTGGATTGTTTCAGCTCATTCCATAAAAAAAAAAAAAAAAAATTGGAAAAGGATTTAACGATTCAGAAGTTTGCAAAAATAAAGAGTATAAAACAATTGAAAAAGAAAACGACAAAAAGTGATTTAAAAAAAAACAAACAAAAATATTTTTTAAAAACATATCAAAAAATTTAAAAAAGCAAACGAAGTGTGAAGTCCTACGAATGCAACCTCCTCGCGGTAGACTCTGGGGGCGTGGATTCAGATTCACCAGCTAATGCACGGGGCAATTTTACATAGTATTTGTGCAACATTTATGTAAATATTAAACTTTGAAAACTCAAGCTCAACATAAAATCAATATGAAAAAAGAAGGTCCCATTGTAAAGATTTTACATTATGAATTCGTGTGTGCCGTAGAAGATCCACTATTTTCAATTTGTATCCTTTGAGGGCGGAATCGTAATCAGCGATCCCAAAAACCCCCGAGTCAAATTTCATGCGATTCGAATAAATTTTTGCATTTTCGGCCGCCATATTGGATCCGCCATTTTTTATTTCAAAATTTTGCGGGCGGAATCGTAATCAGTGACCTCGAAAACCCACGAGTACCGAATTTCATGCGATTCAAATGAATCTTTGCATTTTTGGCCCTCATATTGGATCCACCATTTTTTATTTCAAAATTTTGAGGGCGAAATCGTAATCAGCGACCTCAAAAACCCCCGAGTACCAAATTTCATGTAATTCAAATGAATCTTTGCATTTTTGGCCGCCATATTGAATCCACCATTTTGAATTTCGAAATTTTGAGGGCAAAATCGTAATCAGCGATCTTGAAAACCCCTGAGTACCAAATTTCGTGAAAATTGATCGACTGAATCACGAAATAATTGAGGTGCGCCATATGGCGTCATTGCCGCTTCGGGCACGGAAAAATGTGCACCATATGGCGTCATTTCCGCGTAAGAGGTTAATGGCACTGTAAGCGCGGCGCAATATTGGATATCGTTTGCTAACGATAACGAAAACTGTCGCTACCGAGTTATGACAACGAGTTACAGAATCGCGATACTGGACGGTTATATTTTCGACAGAATCATCCTCCATGTCGGTGTCAACGTCGAAAACCTTCTTTTCGCGAGAAATTAGCAGCTGCTTTTGTATTTCTTTCACAGTTCGTGTTTGACTGCGAGTAAGCATGGCGGCTCCTAATAATAAAATCAACAAATACAAATTTTCATTACTTTTTTACACACCTATTTATTTACTTATTTATTTACTAATTCAGCGATTGCACATGCACCTAGCAGCGCGTATACGTATTCTGTAATACATTCGTAGCAAAATCTCACTTATAAATTTAAAAAATGGTTAATTTTGAAAGACTTTAATAATACATGTATATTTATTCAATATGGCTTATTTAAAATCGAATTAATGAAAAAAAGAAAAGATGTACTTACTTTGTAATTTCGTCCGATTCGTACACACATGGGTCTAGCAGCATACAGAAGCTAAACGACAACCAAGGGTCTGTTCAGCGAAAAATCGATGGCGAGGGACTAAAGTGAATTTACGCGAGACAGCTGTATCTATAATGTCAAGGGCCCCGGCTGCCAGACCCTAGAAAAAATTGGTCGGGTCTGTGAGACCCAACAGCTCGGTCTTACATACAGGTATTGCAACTCGATAGAATTTTAATGGTGAGGGTGATTCGCGTATTGAAGCCGTTTTTAGGCTATCGCTAGTATCGAGGGATGTTGTTTTGATAGTGAGAACATAACCTGCGTATTCTGTGATTCCGATCATGTGGTTACCGCATAGTGTGATCAGTCGAGTGCAATAAACGTGTTAGCAACTTATAATTTTACTTTTCCATGCGAAGAAGATGGCTCGGATGTTTTATCATACGCGGTTGTTTATTATATTAGGTTGCGCATGGGGTAAAATGCACCCTAAAAAATATTATATGAAAAATATAAATTGAAAAAAAATGGTAAAATACAGTCTAAATTGACAAATCAATAAAATTTTGGTTGTTTCGCTACATTGTACGTTTTGTTTGCGATTATTTTGTACTTGCACAACAGCAATTAATAAATATCCCTCATTTCGCCATCATCTTGAATTTTAAGGGATCGATAATTGTTTTTTTACGATTTGTCCACTGAAAATTACTTTTGCGAGCAAAATATAAGGTGCTATCTCCATATTTATTGTTAGCGAAAATAGCAGTCGATGAATACCTGTAAATAGAAATACTTGCGACGAGTAAACTCAATTATTCGTGGCATTCACAATCTCTTCAAATTTGCATTCTTTTTCTGCAGCTATGCTCTGCATATGTGCATTAAAGAAAGAAAGGAAGAAACAAGTTCCAAGCGGTATTCGAGGTCAACTTCCGAGGTTATCGATGCACGAGATACCAGCGGGAACTTCCGTTTCGGTACCGACAAAAAAAGGCCGTATAAAAATTTTCTGCTGTGAGTTTTATTCTCTAGGTTAATAAATCGCTAAAATTGTCTGTAGAAAACAGTTTCACAGTAAATGCGCAGGAGGTAAAGCTGCCGCGAAAAATTCGCCGATAGGAGGGCGAAAAGTTTATGACGATAACCGAGTCGATGAAGAAACTGATCCGTGCCTTTAAGTCCAATTGTAGCAGTTCGATTCGCGCGGGCTTCGGAATACCTGAACCGAGGGCCTTGCAAAATCATTTATTCAAAAATACCCAAAACAGTGTACAGCTATTAAAATTCAGGATTATTACGCGAGATTTTGTTTCAAGCCGGCCATTGTGTTTCGTAGTTAAGTCTTACTTGAACACATGTAGCTCCGTTAATCGAAGGCGCGCTGTTTTTAAATATGAGTGATGCTGAGGAGTAGCGAGAATCACGTGCTCACTTAAATTCTTATATCTCCGATGGTTTGATTCGCAATATAACAGGCACGCTGGTGCACGGCAATATAGCCAATTCTGTAACGACCGCCGTTACGAGATCGGCGGGTGTCACGTCGTACGTGATGTTGAGCAAATTCAACGATTTCTTTGCTCGCCAATTCACCAGCGTCGTCCTCTTCGTGCCCCCGACTGGATTTCGAGCAAGTTCGTCGGCATCAGCTGAAAATTGCGTTCAAAGGATCGTGATCAATCGAACGAATGTCATTCTTTTCCATTTTAAACGGGCCTTTCGAATAACATTGAAACTGCTGATGATACTAAAATTTGTTTGAGAAAAAAGTCAGGTAGCTTCAGAAGGTACAGTATCTTGTGTGGGTTTTTTTTATACACGAACGCGTACAAGACATATGGAAGCCAACTTCCTTTTTTTTTGGATGACATAGTATTAGGTGTTGGAATTAATTCGTAGCGTTTTACAAGAGATGGCGTAGGTAGTACAGTATTTCGTTGTTACCGACAGTAATGCATTCATCGTGAAACAGCCATCATTGAATGTCATTTGCTGCACATAATCTCTTTTTGAATCGTAAATAACAACACTTTATAATTTATTGAATTTGTCAACATTTATGCCGAATAAAGTGTTTTGGTGGGGAATTTTACTTCATTACTTTAATATGAACAACAGTGCTACTGAAGCTCATCGTATTTCAGTGGAAGTGTATGGTGAACATGCTCTAGCTGAGGAAACGTGTCGGAAGTCGTTTGCACGTTTTAATGCTGGTGATTTCGACTTGGATGACAAGGAGCGACCTGGCCAGCCAAAAAAATTTGAAGATAATGAGTTGGAGGCATTGCTCAATGAAGACTCATCTCAAACACTCCAAGAATTGTTTACATCATTCGGAGTTGACTTGTCAACGGTAGGAAAACGTCTTAAAACTTTGGGCATAATACAGAAGAAAGGACATTGGGTCCCATATGAATTGAAACCAAGGGGTATTAAGAGGCGTATTTTGACATGTGAACTGCTGCTTCAACGGGAGAAAAGAAAATGTTTTTTTAATCGAATTGTCACTGGTAATGAAAAATGGAACGCTTGAGCCGTGCATTGAAAGAAAAACGGCCGAAATACTCCGAAAGACACGAAAAAGTAATTTTGCTGCATGACAATGCTCGTCCGCACGTCGCAAAACCGATACAAACATATCTGGAAACACTTAAATGGGAAGTCCTACCCCACCTGCCGTATTCTCCAGATATTGCTCCTTCTGATTACCATTTGTTCCGTTCGACGGTTCATAGCCTGTCTGAGCAGAAGTTCACTTCTTACGAAGATTGTCAAAAATGGGTCGATTCGTGGATTGCATCTAAAGACGAGGCGTTCCGCCGAAACGGTATTCGTACGCTGCCCGAAAGATGGTCAATAGTAGTAGCAAGCGAGGGGTAATACTTTCATGAATGTATTTTTTTATTTTCATAAAAAATAAATATTTGTTTTCATTTTAAAAACGCTACGAATTAATTCCAAGCCCTAATAAATTATAATGCATTAGTCGATGCAGTTCTTTGTTCGAAGAGAATAACGAGCCGCATCGTTAAGCGCGTCGAAAAAAGTTGACCATTGCGAGTGCGTTTGTAACGCACTGCGATATATCGTTGTAGTTATGTAACCTGGATCACACTAAACAGCTTGTAATTTCACTTTTTATTTTATGCACCCTAGCAATACGGAAGCAACTAAAGAATTACGTCCAGTGAAAAATTGCAACGTTCCGATTACGTTTCTATCTGTAACATAATTATGAAGGCTTTTGTCGATAAGGTTTTTCGATGGACCTCACTTTCTTTGGAATGAGAAACTTTGCCACCAACTTTTTACTATTTCGCGAACCGTGCACAATGGGAAAATCTGCAGTGTCACACACGGCTCCGTGGCAGGATGGACTCCACGGACATGGTTGTGTTTGAGTGACATTATTCAGGGCTCTATCCTTTGACGGGCTACATCTACCTGGGTGGGTAAGAAAATTGCATTGCCAACAATATTTTTATTCGATAGTACCACCTTTTAGTTATATCCCATTTTTCAATAGTTACGTAAAAATTACGACTTTTTCATAGATTTTATAATCTCGGGTTTCAATTCGTCGCCACGATGAAGAAAATTATTTTGAAAATCAACTATCGTCAGGCCTCGTATTTATTGTTACCGTGAATAACCCGTTTGGTATTAGATTTCGAATGGACCGTTTAAGCGGGAGTGTCCACCGTCAAACGTCGCGAAAAAATTCCCCCATCCGCCGACAGCCATGTTTTTGTTGTTTTTCTATATTTTTTGGTTATTTCTTTTTCAGGGCTCTCAATATAGATAGACCTTTGTCTTTAAAAAAAACGCGTTCCGTTTTCACCAACCAAAAGTTCGGTATTTGGCAATTTTTTTCGGGCCTCTAGGTAAATGTAGCCCCTCAATTTGGTTTGAAGCTAGAAGATGGGAATTCTTTTTTTTTCGCTTACCTATCTCGTTGTAGACGATCGAGTCCGTTTGTACGCGTTCACACGTCTTATGCGTCTCGCAAGCGACTAATACAGGGACGTTGAACGATTTGGCCATCAGCGCAACTTGTGCTGTACCGACTCGCGACATCACAGCTCCGTTCGCCAAAATTGCATGTGCCCCGAGAAATACCTTGTTCACCTGACAATTACAATCGACAAATGTCTATCTTATTCAGGCTCCCGCCTTAAGGGGGTCAGCTTTCAAGATCTGATAATGTATTGGAAATAAAATCAATTTGTCTATAATTCCTTCTATAATGTTCAATCTTGATGATTTTCACACATTTTAATCATTGTAATTAACAGAAAAATATAAAAACTGATGGTGTTGAAGTTTGCATCGTTGGAATGCAACGGTAATTCTTTTCCATTTCCGATTTTCTTATCCGAAATCATACTTTGCAGATGTAGGTTGTACGTCGCAAAATAAAAATCATAAAAAATGTTTGCGTGCTTTTCTTGGCTCAAATCTGCCAAAGGAAATTTGGAAAATAAAAAAAATCTTTTTTGTTGCATTCCAACGATGCAAACTTCGACGTCATAAAAATTGTTATGCCCGCCCTTTACCGTACTGTCGCTCGGTCTTCCAACTGCTGTCGTATCCTAACACTTACCGCTGGCATAATGAAGCTGAGAGCATTTATCAACACGTAGGAACATTCTAGACCGTGTTTGGCTAATCTTCTGAGTTGTTCCCGGCCCTCGAGCCAGGGTCTTCCGTCGACGACGACAACGCGAAATTGTCTACCAGCGTCGTGAGCGTCGCAGAGAATTTTGTGAATCAACGAAGAGCTGGGTGAAACGAGCAAGGTTTAATAACGCACGATGTTAGGGGTTCGTCTCACTTCAGACACTAAAGAAAGGCTATTTTCATGAATTTGATAGGTTTAGATTATAGATGTTGATATCAAAGTTGTTACACTTAATAAATACACTTTCGAAGTACATTAAAAAAAATGTTCACTGTATTTATGTAACCCAAACAAACTTTAAACGTGTTTTTCTCGAAACAACGTTTTTCAACGGCTTGTTGGTAAAATCTTCAAAACTACTGAACCGATCCTTATGAAATTTTAACCACATATTTTTTCCATCTATAGCTATGGCGCATAGCAAGGATTTTTTACAATTTTGATATTTACTATTTTTTTACCAAAAACGATGAAAAAAACACGTTTTTTCGGAAAATGTCCGCCATTTTGTTATTTTTGCATATATCAAAAATCATATGATATGCGCTATAGCCATTAACATACTGAATCTAAAACCGTTTGATTTTTTTTGTTTCGGATGATCTTGCTCCGAGATTTCATCAACAGCGCAGACCTACAATTTGTTTAGGACATTTTTTTATCTACCATTTTCGTCTATAAATAGTGACGTAAATAAATACATTTGTTTTCTAATGTCCTTAGAAAGTGTATTTATCAAGGCCTTATATACACTTGTGATGGTCGGAAAAATGGAAAAAAAAATTGATTGCGTATTCTTTAAGTACAATATCTCAAAAATATTCTCACCAAATTTCATAAAGATCGGAGCATTACATTCGCAGTTATAGGTATTTCAACCGCACGACCGCGCAAGTCGCGTGTTACGCTTGCCGAGCAGCACAAGAGAAGGAAGAATGGCTCGTAGGCAGTATCAAATTAATGTTTTAGAGGCTGCAGAGGATGCAGAAGGATTACTGTATGACCCTGGAATCGACGACTCCATATTAATATGAATAAATTTACTTTTAAATGTAAAAGAAACATACTTGAATCTTAAAGGCGATCATCTCAGAATCCTCTTTTTTTGAGAAACACCTTTGCGGTGCACAGGATTACTAGAAAACTATTAATCCGATCTATACCAAATTTATACCACTTATTTATTATGATAATAGCTAGGGCCTGGTCGAAGGATTTTATATTTCGTTGAAAAAAAAATGTATAACATAAAAACCGAAAATTTAGCCCTTAAAAAATGAATTTTTTGTTGAAATTATCGGAATTGAAAAAAAAATCAAAATTTGTACAAATCCTTCGTCCAGGCCCAAGCCAATGCAATAGACTAATGAAATCTTTTTCAAATTCTGATTTCAGATGAACCGTTCTCGAGTTATCGTGTCCACCATCCACTGATGCTCAAAAGAAGGCGCTCCTGAAAGACAGCTGGAGTTCCGCCATTTTGAAATATTTTTCAATAACGAAAAATTGTACAAGTACATGAAAATATGTACTAATCGATGCTGTGCACAGTTTTTCAATAAACATTTATAGTCCCTACGAAAAAAAAATCAAGAAAATCACGTCCCTTCGCCCGCTCGAAGTACATGTAAGGCCTTAAAAGGCCTTAGGCCACGGTAACGGGTATAAAATCATGTGCGAATTTAACCATTTTTTTTTCTTATGAAAAAGTGATTCACTCATAAAATTAATCACACATCTATTTAGTATGAATATCAAGCTGTTAGAAAACATATATATTTTTTTTTCGATGTAACAAATGGCCGACTACTCGATACTTCTCGAAACAGCTTTTTTCCAATTAGCGTGACAAATAACTTCAACAATTTTCACTCGGTTTACTTCAAATTTGAAAGTTATGTTCCTAATTGCATTTCGCAGAGACGTACGGAATTTCTGATTAATCAAAAACTTTTCATTTGATGAGCAGTTTATAAGCAGTTATAACGAAATTTTTCACTGAAAATTCCTTTCTTAGGTCAAATACCTACAACTTTGATTGAACAATATTTTTAAAATTCCGTACGTACTTCTCTAGATATTCTAATGTAGATTCACGAGAATTTTTGTTTTTTGTCCTAGGTAAAAAATTGCGGATGCTAAATGTCACGCCACGGAGCGCCTAAAAAAAGATTTTAAAAAATAATAGTAATCGGTCATTTTGTACATCGAAAAAAGGAATACGTATATTTTCTAACAGCTTGATATTCATACTAAATAGATGTGTAATTAATTTTATGAGTGAATTACTTTTTCATACGAAATAAAATTGTTAAATTCGCACATTATTTTACACCCGTTACTGTGGCCTAAGGCCTTAAGTGTAACAACTTTTATATCAATATCTATAATATAAACCTATAAAAAAATAGCCTTTTTAGCGTCTAAAGTGAGAATTGCCCTTAAGTGAATTCTCCTATGATGACGGTCGTTGTTAAATTCGATACTTACAATCCGTAAGTCAGGATGACATCGCCGTTCGTTATTTTCGTTTGAATCGTAATGGATATGGCCTTGTCGGCGAGTTGAATTTGTTCCTGGATGTACGTATCGATAGCGTTTCCCAATCTCGTCTTTGCCTGCAATCATTGCAAGTATGTGGATGCAAACAAACAGAATGTTGAATTAACAGCCGCGGATATGCACGCTACCGGCGGAAAGTTTAAAAATACTTATCGCATGTTTCCAATCAGAAGCCGTCAGAAAATTGAAAATTCGTTATTTTTTCGTTCAAACTATAATGCTTCATTATTTTTTTTACCTTTTTGTTGTTTTTCTGTATTTTTTGGTGATTTTTCTATACTTATTACTCTTTCTCTGAGCAGATTTTATTTGAAGCTTCGTAGTCCTTGAGTTACAATGCACTCAAAAATAAGCAAAACTTTTAAAAGGTTACATAACCTTGAAGGAAATAGTGAATTTTTTTCCGAAGCAAATTGGAGCCGAATTTCAGGCCTTTCGAGTACCTCTAGGAAAAAAAGTACATTTTTTCAGAAGTGAAATAAAGTAGTAGAATGAGGGGAAGAAATGGTGAACTTTCAAGCCCACCTTGAACCATTGTGCATTTGGCTGAAACTGGTAACGTTCCGTTCCGATCGAAAAGTCGTATTACCATCACTGGATAATTGTCAAATAATGTTAGAATAATATAAATCATTTCATTTATTATTTTATGAAGATACTATATAGCTCTAAATAATAAATGATATTATTCTAATATAATTTTGGAATTATCCAAAGTGATCGAAATTATCTGGTGTCCGAAATCTTTTGGCCGGTAGTGTATATTTCTTAAGGGGGCTCATTAACCTCTAGGCTAGGAAAAAAATCGCCGATTTTCATGATTTTTTAAAAGGAAATATTTCTTCACCGTATTTGAAACGTACGTGACGTGTAGTTAAAAAACCAATCGATCGATTCTGATGAAATTTGGTATAAATCTTGCTAACCTTATTGTCTAAAACATGACCCGAAATGCTTTCGAGAAGTCTTTTTTTATTGCAAAATGTAGTCATTTTATTTCGGAAAATGCAATCTTTTTGTTTCAAAGCGGACCATTACCTCGATTCTCAAGATTTCTCACTTTTTCTTGGTATGGTGTTGAAGTTTGCATCGTTGGAATGCAACGAAAATTCTTATTTCAAATTTATTCTCTTTCATCGTCCGAATTCTTATCCTCCAAACTTGGGCTGTAGATTTTTCATGAGGATCCTAAAGAACGTTTTTTTAAACGAAAACCTGTCGAAAAAAGAGGCTAAATTCGACACGTTTTTTTTTTCAAATCGCCGCCATATGATCAATTCTGATTTCAAAAAAACCTTCACAGCAAAATAGCGGTTTCATGGTGATTCATAATCTTTTTACAAATTTTGTTTCAGATAATATTTCCGGCCACAACCACGCACATCGTGAGGACTCCTTTTTTCAAAAACATTTTCAACCGTAAAAAAATGTAAAAATAACCGTTTAAAAATTTAGTTTCTGTTCTTCACGAGTGCTTTGATTTGACGTAAAAAAATCAGACTGATAAGCGTACTTTAAGCACCGAAAAAAAATCGCGAAAATCCGTTATTTTTCGACCCGTCACACTGTCATGATCCCTTAAGGGGAGGTACCTGAGTAAACGGCGAGAAAAACAAGCAAACTTCGGGAATGTTTATCTCAAAAACTAATGTTTGGATTGGATCCGGGTTTTTTTTATTGGAAAATATGTACATTGAGGTATGCTTAGGAATTTTTAAAAATAAATCCGTTGACGGGAAGCAATTCAAACGTGATTATCTCGAAACATAGTTTTCAAAGTCGGTGCCAGATGTATCTCGAAAACGGCTTGTCCGATTTTGTCCAAATTTCGATACAATATTCTTCGATAGTTTTCCTTGTTCGCCACGTAGGGGTTTTTCATTTGATTGAACCATGGCTTTTTTATGTAATGTGTATGCAATCCAAAATCGTCGGAAATTGCGAACGAAAAACGAATGTTAAATTAAAACGGTCGCAATTTCGTCAAAAATGAACATTTAAAAAAAATCCTACGTGGCGAACGAGAAAAACTATCGAAGAATATTGTATCCAAATTTAGACAAAATCGAACAAGCCGTTTTCGAGACACATCTGGCACCGACTTTGAAAACTATGTTTCGCGATAATCACGTTTTAATCGCTTCCAGTCAACGAATTTATTTTTTTTTTCATCCTAAACCTCATCCATACCTCAATGTACATATTTTCCAATAAAAAAAAACCCAGGTCCAATCGAAACATTAGTTTTTAAGATAAAAATTCCCGAAGTTTACTTGTTTTTCTCGCCGTTTACTCAGGTACCTCCCCTTAAAAGAAAAGCATGTAAATCAGCATTTTTTTCCCGCCTAAAGGTATCACCCGCCTCAACCCCCGTGTTCAATAACTCGTAAGTTTGAATATTCAATTCGCCAACTATTCACGTACTTGTTCGTCGGACGTGGTTGCCGACAATTGCGTCATTTGCCATTTGAGATGCTTCAAGGCATTTTGCATGGAGACAGCGAGTGGCCGACAATGATGAAGATAAGCCGATGATTCTTGAAGACTAGCCTCGAGTCCCCTCGTGAAATCGGCCTGCGAAGGTCTCTCGAAATCTTCAATCAGCTGTTTAACCGCGGCAAGCAGAGCAACGCATCTGGCATTACTGCCGACGATAACTTTATCGGCATATTGAACGCCCAATCGCACGATCGCCGGATGTATATTGGAATTTACAACGGGCACTTTCAGCAGCGATTGTTCTCTCTCGTGGTACAAATGTTTGAATAAATTCACCTCGTGCGCATTGCCTTCGGTGCGTTTTGTCGATTTTTTCGTTTCCTCAATTTTGCTCGGCGACGGCGCGGCTCTTTTACTCTCCGTTGCTAAATTAACGACTTTAGGTTTTTCTTTCTCCAGCACTTGATTCTGTTTAGCCGCCCGCTGGGCTTCCTGCTTGGCTCGTCTTTCGGCGCGTAGTTCGGACTTGTGCTTCGCCTCAATCTTACTCGATTCCACGGGCTGCGAACAGTCAGCGACATCCAGTTTCTTTTTACATGTCGGCCCTGTGACGACTTTTTTCAATATTCGCGCTATTTCGCCATCAACAACGTCGCCTCTCGTCTCGCGAACGTTTTTCTGTCTAACTTGAGAGCTTTCGTTGTTCGCAGCATTGTTTTCCGCAACTTCGGATTTCGCGACTTTGATTTTGGTCTTTCCGGCGGCTTTCGCGGCTTTCTTCGCCTCACGCTCGGCTTTAATTTGCTCGCGCGTTTTCTCTTGGGAATTCATTCCACCAGGCTTATTCTCGCTCGTCGGCATTCTCGGAGCTTCAGTCGTTAAAAGCGACGATGACGCATCGTCGATTTGGATGATCGAAGATTCTTCGATTTCTCGTCCTGCGATTATTCCCGATATCGTACTATCGTCCGGTGAGAAATTCGAACTGGTCTCTTTTTTCGAGTCGATCGTTATTATATTCGATTCGTAATCGTCGTTGATACACGAGTCACGGAGTGACCTTGAATTTTCGCTCAGCTTGCGATTTTTCTCGTTCTCGAACAATTCGTGCTCGCTGGCGCTTACCTGCGCTATTATCGTATTTGATACGATAATTTCGTTTTTTGTCACGATCGACTCTATCTCGATCGTCGACGCAACGATCACTTCCTCGTCCGACGCTTTTCGAGCTCGTAACGGCGAACCAACGATATCTTCTTTACCGTGGAGATTATCCTCCGAACTCTTGCCTTCCAGTGTCTTGTTTCTCTTGCGTAATCTTCGAGCTTTCGATTTGCTCAAGGATTCCGCCGTGCAGGAGTCTTCCGGATTTTCCGAGCCAACGGATCGCGGAAAGTCGACGTTCGTTGCAACGGACGTGTTCGTTTCGGCAGCTTGTCTTGCGCTTAGCAAACGCCGTCTTCTTATGTGCCTTGCTCTCGAACGCGTTATCTTCGGCTTTGCCTCACCCTCGCTCGACTGGAACAATTTGGCAAACGTTTGGTCAAGACATTGACGGACAATTTGATTTCATTTTTAAGGCGTTACGTGGCTTTGAAAATTTCATAAGATCTCTTAAATTTTTTTTCTCATTATCTAATAGTACAATATGTCTAGAATATTCTCCCACAGTTTTAAGGGGTTATATACACATAACATTTTCGGAAAATCAATTTGTTAAATACTTTTTTTTGTCGTCATATACATATATTTAAAGCCTGAGGCCACAGTAACGGGTATAAAATCATGTGCGAATTTAACAATTTTTTTTCGTATGAAAAAGTGATTCACTCATAAAATTAATTACACGTCTATTTAGTATGAATATCAAGCTGTTAGAAAATATATATATATATATTTTTTTTTTTTCGATGTACAAATTGGCCGACTTCTCGGAACTTCTCGAAACAGCTTTTTCCAATTTGCGTGACAAATAACTTCGACAATGTTCACTCGATTTACTTCAAATTTAAAAGTTACGTTCCTAATTGCACTTCGCAGAGAAGTACATACGGAATTTCTGATTAATCGAAAACTTTTCATTTTATGAGCAGTTATAACGAAATTTTTCACTGAAAATTCATTTCTTAAGTTCAAATACCTACAACTTTTCATTAAAACAATATTTTTTTTAATTCCGTACGTACTTCTCTAGGTATTCTGATGTAAATTGGAGAGAATTTTTGTTGTTTGTTCTAGGTAAAAAATTGTAGATGCTAAACGTCACGCCGCGGAGCGCCTAAAAAAAAGATAACAAAAGAAAATATTAGCAGTCGGCCATTTTGTACATTGAAAAAAATTCTAACATCTTGATATTCATACTAAATAAATGTGTAATTAATTTTATGAGTGAATCACTTTTTCATACGAAAAAAAAATTTAATTCGCACACGATTTTATACCCGTTAGTGAGGCCTAAGGCCTTAAGTACACAGACAGAAAATTTCTTGTCAATCCGGCGAATATTCTCGAAGTTACACGCGCATTTGTAATGACGTGTCAGAGCGTTCGAAAGTGGTTTTGAAACTTTAAATGCGTTTTTCCGAAAACTGTGTTTTTAAAGTTGGTGAGCAAGATTTCTCGAAAACGGCTGAACCGATCAGTCTCAAGTTTTAACACAATCTTTTCAAGTATATTTTTTAGTAATAAATCGGAGGTTTTTTCTCACCGATAAATATTTTCCATTTTATAAACAGTTTAAGGCCTAAATTTTTGTCAATAATCGACTTTTTCTTGCGGACCCGCCATTTTGTACAAAATTATTATTTTGCTTATTCCTTCGATCAATTACAAGATAATCCATTATATTAACGAAATATTTTTGGTTTTTTCACTTTAGATGATCCAGTCCAGCGATATCGTGCTCACCGCAAGTCGCCTTTTTTTTAGAGGTGCTCCCGGAGTTCAGCTATAGCAGCTTTCAAAATAATTGATTTTACAAATAAAAAATGTTAAAATACAGTTATAAGTTATCATAATGTGTGTACAATTTTTACGTTAATAGATTTAAAGGTCTCTCAAGAAAAAATCTTGTTAACCCGATTTTTTTGGGCCTCCTGACTATATGTAACCCCTTAAGTCAATCGGAGTGTAGGGGAGAGAGCCTTTGGGAATTGCCCCCGTTGGGGAAGACCGGCCGGGAGCGACGCAGGTATATCGCATTTTTCTCAAAACACCAGTTTTGACCTCGGTCGAAACGATATCTCAAAAACTAATTCACCGATCTTATCGAAATTTTGCACACTTCTTCAAAATAGCATTGACTAGTGATCGAATGAAGGTTTTTTTTTCGATTACAACTAATTTTACAAAGTTTTACGTAGTGTAAATTGTACCAAAAATTGAACTACTTTGCATACAACTCTGCCAAAAATTAAATTTTTTTTTTTAAATCCTTTGTTCAATCACGAGCTATACTTATTTATTAACAGAAAAAATTGGTTTTTTAATTTCAGATAAAGATATCATGAGTTATCCTGACCACCACGAGGAGACTTTTTTAGGGGTCTCCGGAAACCAGGTCCCATCGGCTGAATTTCCCAAATTTTTTGAAGAAAATTTCTTAAAATGTTGTTAAAATGTTGCTCTTTTATGTGCATTTTTAATTAAAAGTGCATTTTGTGTGCATTTTGGATAAAAATAAAAATAAAATGAATATATTTGAATAAATTTGATTTGCATTTTGAATAAAATAATTTATATATTAGATTTTTTTTAAATAGAAAAAAAAAAATATTTGCTTATTTCGGCTTCGAACCACGTAACCCCTTAAACTATCATTCGACAGGCAGAGGCATTATCTATACACACGTTAACTACAAAGATGGTAATACGTAAAGGCCAGGCGTAGTAATGGTAAAGACGGTAAGTCGCGGATGAGGTTGGAGTTTGCATAGTTGGAACGCAACGAAAATTAATATTTATGAATTCCTTTAATTTCTTTTGGAAAATTTTGCTTACAAAAAGTCTCTAACCATTTTCAAGATATTTATTTAGCGATCTACAATATATATGCATAAAAAAAATCTTCTATAACAATAAAAACATGGAAAATGAAATGTAAAAAAGAACTTTCGTTGCGTTTCAACGATGCAAATTTCAACACCATAGTCACGGTATGACTAGAAGGCTTCGGGCAAAGACAAAAAGAGCTCTGGGATAGAATAGATCGGAGAATGAGAAATTAAATTTATTTGCTTTATAACACGTGGCTGCAGGCTGATTAATCTTAAGGGGGGAAATCCTTTCAGACGCCCGAAAATGAGTCATTTTTCATTAATTTTTTTTAAATAAATAATCGCATCATTTTTTATTTTAACATTATCTTATTACAACTTTCAAGCGTTAAATTTTTCTTTCTTTTTTTTGACAAAACAAAATGACGGAGTTATAAGGTATTCCATCAGGCGTTTTTAAAAAAACTGCTCAATAAGTTATTGATCTGGCTGAAATTTTGGGAGGTTTCTCACTATAACATTATTGGAAGGATATACCTATAAAAATATAAAAAAGTATAAAATAAAGAATTAAGTAGGCTTCGTAATCAAATTTTCATATTTTTGACCATTTTCTCGACAATTTTTACCCCAAAGAGGTCATTTATTTGCGCTATTAAACTTAAAATTAAATAAATTCTTTGTGATTCGAAACTTTACGTATATCCTTCCAATAATGTTATAGCAAA
Organism: Ophion ellenae; assembly: GCA_963210295.1. Lineage (NCBI taxonomy): Eukaryota > Metazoa > Arthropoda > Insecta > Hymenoptera > Ichneumonidae > Ophion > Ophion ellenae. The sequence continues at coordinate 3,599,352 of OY723392.1, forward strand.
AAACCTCCCACGGTTGACGCCAGATCGATCAATAATCTTTTGAGCTATAACATGAGCGTTTTTTTTCAAAAGAGGCCTAAAGGAATACTTTATAACGCCGTCATTTTGATTTGTTTCAAAAAGAATGTTTTTTTTTAACACTTGAATGTTTTTCGGTATTTTTTGGTGACTTTTTTCAAAGGCCCTACACTATGTACCTTTGTGTAAAAAATGCGTTTTTTTTTCATCAACCGGTTCCGAGCTAAAATTTTGGAATTTGATCATTTTTTTCGGGCTTCTAGGTAGATGTAGCCCCTTAACTCAGAGATGCAATGAAGAAATGTTTTTCAATCATTGGCGTAGCCAGGTAGGGCATGATTATGCATCCCCCCCCCCCCCCCCCGCCGTGCCTAGAAATCCCAGTGCCCCAGAAAAAAATTGGTCCAAAATAATTAAATTCAAATAGATTAATTTTATTTGTTCCACCCGAGCAAGCATAAAGAAATCATTGAATTCAACTTGTAGAAAAAGTGGCTTTTTCTCATTACGGAAATTAAATATATATTCGGATTTCATTAAGTGAACTATGGGCAAACGAAATGCATTAGATACAGAAGAATGGAGATCAACATGTACTACCAAGTAATAGAAAATATCATTGTAAATGTAAAACGCAAATTTGAGAATCTACTTTAAGTTCATGCAGTTGATGCATTTTTGTAATTGACTAAGAAGAATGGAGAGGATTTCCATAGTTAGCGATAGTTAGCGATCGATGAAGCGATAGTTATGGAAAACAAACTTTCATTTAAAAATTATGAAATAAATGCTGGAAACTTGGGAAAGCATATTAAAAAGGCATACTGCCCTAACTGATATAAACTTTTCTAAGCAGCTATAGTACTCCCAGTAAGCACCAGTGGCGGTGAGAGGAGTTTTTTTGCCATGAGTCAGATAGAAACGGGTTCTAGAAGCACAATGCTTCAGAAATGATTCTCTTATGGCACTGCTGGACATAGATAATGATATTGTTAAAAAAAAATACAACAGAAAAGTGTTGGGCCACTTTGTCGAAGAAAATAAAAAGCTAAGACTTCTTCAATGGAGAATCGACTAAAATTAAAGTTTTAAGACTAGTGACTGCATTAGAGAATGATAAAAAAGTAGTTGATTACTTTTCAAGCTATTGCAAGAGTTTGATATTAATGTTAAGACGAACGTGAGACTGAAACTTCACATTTCAAGTGTACTTAATTATCCAGTATTATGTTTAAAAAAAAAGATGATTGTAAACGATATTACTTTTATGGCAGGCCACCCCTCCCCTTAGAAAAAAATGCTGGCTCTGCAATAAATACAATAAACGTAAAAGTTCAATGATTCTTATCAGAATTATAAACGAAAATAGTTCAAGCGTAAGAGCCTACATATGCCAACCATAAATAAAAAAATGCCAAAGAACAAAGCTGATAGGCTCGCTCACAAAATTTCACCCAAACAATCCAGTGCTAGCAGAACATAGACGATAGAATTTCATAATTCGTAAACACTGAATGAAAAGTTCACTGCAACCAAAAGATTATCGTTCAATGAACGGAATAAAACAAAAAAAATTAAATCACATTAGAGAATATTCAATAATTGAACTTTTCCTTCGGTGTAAGGTTAGAACTGGCGCAGCTGTGTACCTTCTCATCCATCGCGACTGTATCAAAGCTCAGACCGTCGACATATATACAGTGGCCCGCTACGAAAATGGAATAAAAATGTTTCAAAAACTAATCTCATGTTTGTATTGACTACATGAAGTTATAATTCTTTGACGCGCAGCACTTAAGGAGGTTGGAGCAGTCCAGTTGAATCAAACGACGGTTCATGAATTTTAAAAAATGAATCTCAAAAAAATGCACATGAGTTGTAGATTTATTCTGCAGATGCTGATTTTCCATAAAATATATAATAATAGGCCTTAGGCCACAGTAACGGGTATAAAATCATGTGCGAATTTAACCATTTTTTTTCGTATGAAAAAGCGATTCACTCATAAAATTAATTACACATCTATTCAGTATGAATATCAAGCTGGCAGAAAATATTTTTTTCTTTCTTTTTCGATGTACATAATGGCCGACTACTCGAAACAGCTTTTTTCCAATTGGCGTGACAAATAACTTCAACAATTTTCACTCGATTTACTTCAAATTTGAAAATTATGTTCCTAATTGCATTTCGCAGAGAAGTACGTACGGAATTTCTGATTAATCGAAAACTTTTCATTTTATGAGCAGTTTATGAGCAGTTATAACGAAATTTTTCACTGAAAATTCATTTCTTATGTTCAAATACCTACAACTTTTGAATAAAACAATATTTTTCAAATTCCGTACGTCCTTCTCTAGGTTTTCTAATGTAGATTGACGAGAATTCTTGTTTTTTGTTCTAGGTGAATTATTGTGGATTCTAAATGTCACACCTTGGAGCGCCGAAACAAAAAAGATAATAGAAGAAAATATTAGTAGTCGGCCATTTTGTGCATCGAAACAATATATATATATATATATATATATATATATATATATATATATATATATTCCTAACAGCTTGATATTCATACTAAATAGATGTGTAATTAATTTTATGAGTGAATCACTTTTTCATAAAAAAAAAAATTGTTAAATTCGCACATGATTTTATATCCGTTACTGTGACCTCAGGCCTTAAAGGGCTAAGTTGTGCATTTTTATATATTTATTACATAAATAAGAAAAAAAACTTTTGTGTTACTATCAACTTGAAAAAGTATAACATTGTCGATGATTATAATGAAAAAACTGTGTCATCGAATGTTTTATACAACTCATAAGGAACATCTGTCAGGTGTCGGCTTTCCATTTTGTTGAAACTCATATATGTTATGAAGCATTGAAAACTGAGCGCCACATTTTTTTTTTATCGGTGGAAAAACATTTTTAAGCGACAAAACCAGCCCTCGAATAGGGCTGATTCAACCCTCAATTGTTTGGGGTTTTCGTTTTTGTTTCATTGTGATCGGTCGACTGCTTGTGGGTGAAACTGCAATATTACCTTTCTTGACATGCCTTTCTTCAAGGGCTGGTTTCACCCCTTGAGAACGTTTTTCCGCTGATAAAATAAAATACATGTCGCTTAGTTTTCAGCAGTATTGAAGTTTGCATCGTTGGAATTCAACGAAAATTCTTTTTTCTTTTTTTATTCTCAACATTATCAAAAATATTTTCTTGCCAATTTATGTTGTAGATTTTTCATAAGGATCTTGAAAAACGTTTCAGTGCTTTTTGTAGCCCAAATACGCTGAAAAAGTGCTTTGGCATTATAAAAAATTAATTTTCGTTGCATTCAAACTATGCAAACTTCAACACCATGGTTTCAATGCTTCATAACATGTATAAGTTTCAACAAAATCGATAGACGACACTTGAGGAATGTTGCTTGTCGGAATGAAATGTCGAGTAATTTATAATTATGCCTGATTATATTTATGACACAAGATTATTTATTATAGTCGAACCTGGAAATAACGAATCTCCAGGGTAGTTCGTTATATCAAGTCTTCGTTATACCGAGATCATGTTCCTTAAAATGTTCTTTAAAAAAATATATTAGCACTATAAATATAGGGATATCTTTTAAGCAATTTTCACAAGCAATTAGAAATTGGAGCATAATGTATATTATTATGTTGTTGTATCAAGGTTTCTTGGTTCTCTTTATTCGCCAGCCAAGGTTCGTAATCTTGCATTGAACCTTGATGGTGCAATATTGAATATACATGGTTTACGATGGGCAAGATGGGGTTTTTTTTCGAAATGTTCGCAAAGGTTTAATTTGTGTTAATCCGTTGTTAGAAATGGTTTATCTTGGTGCTAAATAGCCAAAAAAAAAAACGTAACTCGTGGCGTGAACGTCTTGCCCATCTAACAGCACGCCAAATCACACGCATCAAACTATTTTATATGTCTGGTGTTTTGTAGTGAACAAACTTCAAGAAATTCATCAAGGCTCAGTATAGTCTAGACAATAACGTATACTTAAAAGAAAAGAAAATCTAGGATTGTGGCCAACGCTCCAACCTCCTCAAAGTGTAGGTTATGTTGGACACTTCGTACGTTTGACATGTTACAATTTAAATCCAAAATCTCGTTTGTATATTTCGAATTGAACACAACAATCAAACGTGTGTGATGAAACAGCTACAATGTGTTGCAACCAAGTTATCATTTTTTTAACAACCTAACCTACGAAACGAGAAATTACGAGCAACGTTGTAACATTGCTGATGTTTAGCAAAGACCGTATTGATTTTATTAAAAAGTACATGATGATCGAAGAGTTTGAGTAATCTTACCGAGACCGCTCGGTTGCCAAAGTTGCCAGGTCTTTTATTCCAACTCTGAGGCATCAGAGCTCTTTCAAAACATCCTACTTTAGCACGTATGTTTACCACGAGAAGCCATGTTGATTTTTCTATGCTTTTTGCCCTGGTACGGAAAATATGCCAGTCAATGGCCGCTTAACCTCAATAACGCGACACCAGCGTGCTCCTTCGAACATTACGCACCAGCGATGAACTTAAGGGGGGCGAGAACCTTTAGGCGAGGAAAAAATTGATGTTCATGATTTTCTTTTAAGGAAAGATTTCTTCACCATTTTTGAGACTTACAATTAGGGTATGTTTTATTACACTTTTGGTTCTTGCTTGGTATTTCTTTTAATTAATCTTTAAAAATGGCGGAGGCACGAACGGGTTGCGGCGGATGTTGTCAGACGGCGTGACTGTAGCGTCGGCGGCATTAATCTGAAGATCACCACCGAAGATTTTTCTTTCCTTAACACTCATACGCATACAATCCATACAAACCAATATATACATACAAACCAAGAAAAAGTGATAAATGTTGAAAACCGATGAAATGGCTTTGGAACAGATTGCATTTTTCGAATAAGTTGCTGAAATGAAAATCTCTTCAAAGTGAATCAAGAGTCGTTCGAAAAGTCTTAAAATAATTTTTATAGCACGATGAACCGTTTTTTTTACACATTTTTTTCAAACCTGAGAATTTCACGATTTTTTTTAGCTTTTTCTTAATTCACCCAGAAGAAAAATATATGACACTCGAACATTTTATTGGCTTATTTGGTTCAGTCAAGAATTACGAGCTGCATCTTTCACGCCGATTAGGGACTGCAGTAGCAAGACGCACATGGAATTGGCTGATAAATCTGCAGTCATTTATTTTTCATGTTGAAACATATTTTTATACATTTCAAATATGAATGAAAAGATACCTCAATGTTTACTGGGCTCACTTGTTTTCTTCCTTTCTAAAACGATTTTTTGGACCTTCTAATTCAGGCTCCCGCCTCAAGGCGGGATATACATTTAGACAGGAAAAAAAAGCAATATTGAGGGATTTTTTACACTAAGAAATAATTATTCTACAGTTATCAAACGTTAGGTATACTTTAATAGTATATCCAGTATACAAAACAATTTTTTAATTAATTCATCATCAAAATGATGGAGCTGTGGCAGAGTGTTACAGCAAGGTCGCTGTGGAAGTTGCGAATCGGCGTGCAGTCTGGCTTCCCGTAGACTTTGATTTGCAAAAAAGTTCTAACATTTTTTTCAGTTAGAACATGTATAGCTTCTATGTGACGGTAATTAAAATGAAGAAAATGCAAATTTAAGGAAATGGCATGCATTTACAAAAAAAAATCAACATTGCACGCAACATTTCTGTAAACTGTGGATTAAAAACGTAGTTTTTTTTTCTTCAATTTTTCGAAAACAATCCTCGTCAAGTAGAAGGTACCAACATTATCAATATTTCTACCAAGTTTCAACTCAATCGGCTTAATAGTTTTTAAGTAATCCTGCACGCCAATTTCGATAATGCAGTTTTGAGAAAAACGCGTTTGAAGATGACGCCCGCTCCGAATCCGAGCGGTGCGGCACAGCGTTGACGGGCTGCAACGTTTGAAGTTTTTCGAATTTCGTTTTGTCACTTTAGTAAAATATTGTACATATATGTCTATCGTTTGAAGAATAAAAAAGAGAAATCGATTTTTTGATCGTTGTAAATGTATGTCCCGCCAGTTTTGAAAATGCAATTTAGAGACGGTGCCATACCTCCGCCCGTTTAAAAAATTAATTAAAAAATACCATGTAACAGCTGGAAAGTAGTAATAGAATATACCCTAACACTAAGTCTAAAAAATAGTAAAGAAATTTTTCCTTTAAAAAAAACATGAAAATTTCCCTACTTCCAATCGAAACATCAATACTTTGGCAGTATTCAGAAAATGTGGATTAAATGGAAATGGCACTGAAATATATGCCGAAGGCTTGCGACAGAGACAGAAAATTCCCGGTGTCTTTATACTTTTCGGGTTAAATCTACTTAGGTGGGTCAAAAACGTGCATTTTCCGAAAATATTTTTATTCCATAGGCTGTTAGCTATATTCTCTGAAAATTTAAAACCCGTTTTTCTTGACACACTCTTTTCAAAGTCGATGGACATCGAGAACCACTTGATGGATTGTTTCCAAATTTGAGGGCAATACTATGAGCAACGTCAAAAGGTCGTTGACGACCTAACTTTTTAAAAATCGATCATTTTTTAATAGTTACGTAAAAATGACGACTTTTTTCATAGATTTTGTATGCTCGAGTTTGAATTGGTCACGTTAAAAAGAAATTATATTGAGAATCGACGATTGGCCAGAACTCGTATTTACTGTTAATTTGAATAACCCGTTCGGATTTTTGATTTCGGACGGACCGTTTAAGCTGGTGTCAACTTTGCGAAAAAAATGTCACTACCCGGCGGCCACGTTTTAGTTTTTCTGTAGTTTTTGGTGATATCTTCTTACCTCTCAATATATATACATTTGTAAAAAAAATGCGTTTTGTTTTCACCAACCCTTTTCCAGAATTTGGCCATTTTTTTCGTGCCTCTAGGTAGATGTAGCCCCTTAAAGCGAGTTTCATCTTTTGTGCCTTGCGTGATAATCGATCATTATGTGAACTATATTTTTAAAAGATTGTCTACAAGACTTGTATTGTCTTGCAGGCCCCTCCGCCCGTGAAAGAATGCTTTTTACACCAATGAAGGAGCTTCCAATCATACGAAGAATGAATGGACGCATCATGCGAGACTATATCACTTTAATTCATATCCTCGAGAGTTATTTTCTCCACTCCTGATTTTCACGGTTAAAATAATATCGCCATCTTTTGGAAACTTGCCCATATTCTTACAATAAACGAGCATCTCTTTTCCATACGGAATTACCGAGCGAATAAAAGTAACAACTATCGCGTTGATTTTTTTGTTCATTTATTTATACAATAAATTTGTTTTTTTATCTTTCGGTGTAATTTACTTCTTCTGCGCCGCGGCAGCTTCGTCCTCACGCTGATAAGACTGCAAGAGTTCTTGCTTCTTGGCTGCGATACGCTCGGCCCTTCGTTTACGTGCCTCGCGAACTTTAGTACGACGTGCCTCGGCCTGATCGGAGAGCATCTCCGCTCGGGCTTTCTCGGCCTTCTTCTTGTGGATGAATTCCATCAGTACTCTCTTGTTCTTGAACACGTTACCCTTGGCTTTCATGTAGAGAGCGTGATAAAGATGTCGGTCGATCTTCTTCGTCTCGCGATATTTTTTCAGGAGCCGACGAAGCACTCTCATACGTTGAATCCAGAGATCCTAAACGACAAAGCAACGAAGCGTTTGATATCCTCGCAATAGGCTATTACAACCTTTTTCGAAAGGTGTCTCTATTTTATACTTTGGTGGTTATAAACTACGGGATTTTTTATTTCCATTTTATGAAATCGATAAGTGCCATAAAAATGCATTTAAATTTTACATATCAAATTTCCGCGCGAAAACGCTCGCCGCCATGCTGCTTCGGTTCGTGACGTCACTTGCATAGTAAACATCGACGCTGCGCCAATTGTGAATACGTATTTTTTTTTGTTATAAGTGAGTTACAATTCATATCATTGGTGTGTTGTACCTAAATGAAAGAATACTACTGTAAAAACACCGGGATAGTTGTGGAGTAAAATGCCAATTGATATAAATATGAGGAAAACTTGGTTAAAATCTGCGGGAAGAGATCCAAAGTCATAGTCCGAAAAACAAACTCATTTGGTCTTTTTTGAAGTACAGATAACTATATGAGAATTGCAATCAACTATGACGAACGAGAATATATTGTTGTTGATGCTTTCTTTCAGCGGTTAGAGAGTAATACGTCTACCGCTTTCTTTGTTTACTATGTCAATGACGTCATGTCGGAATCCATTATGGCGGCTATCGTTTCACATGTTCGTTGAACAGATAGAAAAAGTTTTTTTAAAAATAAATTAGAACATTTATTTTGTGTGTTTTATAAATTAAAACCAACATTATTCGATTGCTTATTGCGAAAACTACCTTATTTATACATTCTTAGTATTTTTCTTACGTAGAGTAATACACCCTTAATTGACTTTTCCGCATAATGAGCATACATCTATTGTTGCTATTTCCTAATTTATTGGGTTATAAATTACATTCAGTCGGGGGAAGCTGAAATTACCCTCCCCCCCACCCCCCCCCCCCCATAACAAGTTATGGGGTTTTGAAGTTTGCGCAAACACGTGATAAAATACGGCATTTTTTCCGGCGTGAGAGGGTTGAGTTTGTTTGGGTTTGTTTGTATTCAGGAGGGCTTTTTATAAATCTCCCACATTTGGGTTTGGATACTCGAGTTTTTGAAAAATTCGCAATATTTTATAACGATTATTTGCTTGTAAAATATTTGTTAATGAAAAATGTCAGCTTCCCCCGACTGAATATCATCATTTATAACCTAATAAATGACAAAACAGCAAAAAATGTCAGTCTCATTTCTCGGAAGTCACTTATCTAAAGAATTACCGATTTCCTTCTTTCTATAAAGTTTTTACGAATGTCTCTTCAATCGCGTTTTGACCACGGTCTTGCATACAGGTCCTGAAACTCCTCCAAATTTCCGGCGGCGGGGAAAGTCGGCTAAATAAAATTGTATGTTTCTCGAAGCTGCCACTTGGCGCCGTTGTATTGTCGCAGGAACGGGCAACCAACAGAACCTTTAATTCCTATGATTAGCTCACGATTGAGCGATCAACTACGTACTAATAATTCTATTTTCGTTACTATTTGTATTTGCGATCGTGAATGTATTGAACAATTCTGGAAACCTTGAAGAAGTGGACATCACACCAAGAGAATTAGAAGATGAAAAGAGAATTCGAAGACGAAGCAATAAAAAATTCGGTGCGAAAACTCAAAAAATATTGTTTTATTTTCTCCTTGTAATTGTCCCTGATTCCAGAACTTATAAATAAAAAAACATTACGTCATGAAAGGGTTATTATTAATATTTACCCTGGCGCAATGGAACTCGAGTACCCAAAAAAGGAAAGTGGGTATAACTTATTTATAGCCATCGTTTTAAAAATACAACGTTATTGAACGTAATATGATATTAAAAAAGGAGTGACAATCAAGATTTACAAACGTAAGTGGTAGGTTGGAAAACAAAATTAAATACTTGTCGGGTTTGAACCAAAAAAGTCGACGCTATGAATCAAACAACATACTGATACGGCCATATAGGCAGTTTGGTAGAGAAATTTCAAAACTAATACATGTTTATAGCACTCGTTTAGGGATTGAGAGTTATTACGCTTCTGGTGTATGGTATTGGGCTATTGTACATTTGACAATGGAGTAACAATATAACGTTTGTGCTTTGATATTGCTTTAAAGTAATAAATCGTATGAATTCGTGAAATGCGCTTAGGTTATTAGAAAGAGATCGACAATCTGTTTCCATCTCTCTTCGACAGCACTACCCTAGTGGTGGCGCCCTACTTGTGGCAGCTACGAGAAGGAGACATTGTTATTTCGCCGTACTAGCCAAATCGTCGAACCTTCAAGACCTCTATGTAAGACCGTGGTTTTGACGATGATCCTTTTCGCTGACTCACCTTTTGAGGCGTACGGGCGTTCGCTGTACCTTTTCTCTTACCGAAACCACAGTGACGACCTTTGCGTCTGGCTTCGGTATTTTTGCGAACGCGGGCTCTCGAGTGCACTGCTACAGGCTTCTTAATGATCAGACCATCCTTGATCAGTTTTCGGATGTTCTGGCCTGATGGAATCATTCAGCGACATTAATATCATTACCTTTGTCATATAAAGGTGTTGAAGTTTGCATAGTTGGAACGCAACAAAAGTTCTTTTTCAAATTTCATTTTCCATGTTTTTATCGTTATAGATCTTTTTTTAGATTTATATCGTAGATGACTAAATAAATATCTTTAAAAATTGCTGAAAAATTTTTGTAAGCAAAATCTGCCAAAATAAATTAAAGGAGTTCGGAAATATTAATATTTGTTGCATTTCAACGATAGAACATATATTTACGAAATGATTGTTATGTCTCGAATAATCGAAATTCTCACACTCAAACGTCAAGTGCTACATCGTCTATTTCGTTTTTCGAGGATATTGATTTTAAATTTGGTCTCTTGAGGCCGGCAACTACTTTAGATGCTTCAAAAAATCTTTTTTTTTTATTTTATAAATCGTTAGAAAAATATTTTTATACACCCTGAAAACTTCAAAACGATATTCGCATTCCTTCTAACGGTATGTATATAAATGATAAAGACTCTCCGCTCGACTCCGAACCACTGTGAAGGGTCAAAACATTCGATGTTAATTTGCTTTTCCTCAGAGTGTACATATTCGAGAATATGTGAAGAAAAATTCAAGTAAAAATATTGGAAAGTGACCAAATGGCAGACAATTTAGTGGGAACAGGTAACGCAACGATTTACATATACTAAAACTGTCAATCGCGTTTTTCTCGGAACGATATCCTTTCAATTTGCCGGAATCATAACTCAAAAACTAATTGATGAATTATCTTCAAATTTGGAACACGTTTACATAATATAATTTATTAAAACATGAACCTAAAGTTGGAAAAATGAGATTGTTTAAAACATGTGTATTATTGCAAAATGCCGGGGAAAATGGTAAAAATCGATCTTTTTTTTTCAAACACGTTCCAACATTCAATTCTCGATTTTTTGTCAAAATTTAGGTTTATGCTTTTAAAAAACATTTCAAGAATGTATAAAAATTTGTTGGACTATTTCAGATGCGAATTCCGAGCTGCACAATCCCCGCAAATCGACAACGACGATGAGGACACGCCAAGGGACACAGCGGATTACACCTTAATTAATGCATGAAATAACTTGAAAGAATTACCAGAGATGAAAATATGAATAAATTATTGTCGGACTTGCGGAAATTTCCGTCTTTGTTTCACAATAAAGAAAAATAATTAAAAAATCATGTAATTTTCGGTCTCCTAAAGTACTTGCCCGCTGTAAATTTGCCCTTTCTTCATTTTAATTACTGTCAAATAGAGCTGTACATGTTCATACATGCTGTAAATACTATGTACGTATCAAACACGCACCGATTTTTAAATGCCCATCAGTTGATGCTCGACTGCAAGTGGCTCACTCGACACAGCCAGCTAAGGCCTTAGGCCACAGTAACCGATATAAATCATGTGCGAATTTAACAATCTTTTTTTCGTATGAAAAAGTGATTCACTCATTAAATTAATTACACACCTATTTAGTATGAATATCAAGCTGTTAGAAAATGTACATTTTTTTTTCGATGTACAAAATGGCCGACTACTCGAAACTTCTCGAAACAGCTTTATTCCAATTGGCGTGACAAATAACTTCAACAATTTTCATTTGATTTATTTCAAATTTAAAAGTTATGTCCCTAATTGCATTACGCAGAGAAGTACGTACCGAATTTCTGATTAATCGAAACATTTTCGTTTTATGAGCACTTTATGAGCAATTATAACGGAACTTTTCACTGAAAATTCATTTTTTCGGTCAAATACCTACAACTTTTGATTGAAAAATATTTTTAAAATTCCGTACGTACTTCCCTAGATATTCTAATGTAGATTCACGAGAATTTTTGTTTTTTGTTCTAGGTAAAAAATTGCGGATGCTAAATGTCACGCTGCAGAGTGCCTAAAAAAAAGATTTAAAAAAATATTAGTAGTCGGTCATTTTGTACATCGAAAAAAGGAATATGTATATTTTCTAACAGCTTGATATTCATACCAAATAGATGTGTAATTAATTTTATGAGTGAATCACTTTTTCATACGAAAAAAATGGTTAAATCCGCACATGATTTCATACCCGTTACTGTGGCCTAAGGCCTCAACGTATTGTTGCCACGTTTAACCTTGGAGTTTCGTTAATGTCCGAAAACAAACCGTTCCAGCAAAATTCACATATTTCTTTGAGTATTGTTCACGAAGTGGAGAAACCGCTTAATTCTTGAACACGACATTCCTAACTCCAATTGTGGTTGGTTCATTTTTTAAAACTAAAATCGAAGCATTATTTGAATCCCTACAGCCCTATAACTAGTGTTTGCAACGGCCACGTCTATTACCAAATGGATAAAGGTTCAACTTGAACCTTCGAAAACTCCAAAACTATGTGGTGAAACGGATTAATTTTTGGACAGTCAATGCATCCCAAATGAATTTCTTGGTGATATGAATTTCAATAATTCGCAAGCATATCGATTTTGGTGTCCAAACTCCTTGAACCCACTAAATTTGATTAAATCGCAAAAACGACTTAGCGGATCTCACGCAACATTTTAAGTCGAATTTGCATTGGGCGTAGCTTTGTTTGAGAAAAAATCATTATTCTTTGAGGCGGGATATAGATAAAAAATTTTTTTAAATAAGCAATATTGAGGGATTTTTTAAACTGAGAAATAATTATTCCACAAATATCAAACTTTAGGTATACCTTAATAGTATATTTAAGTATACGAAGCAATTTTTTTCAATTAATTCACCATCAAAATGGCAGAGCTGTGATAGACTGTTATAGCAAGGTCGCAGCGGGAGTTGCAAATCCGCGTGGAGTGTAGCTTTCCATAGACTTTGATTTGCAAAAAAGTTCAAACATTTTTTCAGTCAGAACATGTATAGTTTCTATGTGACGGTAATTAAAATAACCATCAAGAAACTGCAAATTTGAGAAAATGGCACGCATTTACAAAAAAAAAAGATCAACATATCATGCAACATGAGGTTTAAAAAAGTACTTTTTTTCCCCATTTTTCGAAAACAATTTTCGTCAAGTAGTAGGTACCAATATTATCAATATTTCTACCAAGTTTCAACTCAATCGGCTTTATAGTTTGTGAGTAATCCTGCACGCCAATTTCTATCATGCAGTTTTGATAAAAACGCATTTGAAGTGGACGCCCGCTCCGAATCCGAGCTGCAAGGCACAGCATTGACGGGCTGTAACGTTTGAAGTTGTTGGAATTTTGCTTTGAAACTTTGGGGAAATGTTCTACACATATAGTTGTATGGTATAGAGGAAGAAAAAAAAGTAATCGATTTTTTTATCGTCGTAAATGTATATTCCGTCTTAACATTCATCGCCAAAACAGTAGATCCTCAAGCAATGCGCTTGTAAAGCAAGAGATTGAGGACCATCGAATTCGGCTTGTACAAATGGGAAATAAAAACGGCAACTTACGCGAATTAGTATTGGCAATCTCGTTGATCTCATTGGGGTCGAGCCAGACCTTCTTTTTTCCACATCGCATCACTGAGGCGGCTAGCCTCTTCTGTAACTTCAAAGAACTGGAACAAAAAAATGAGGTTATGTTCGTGAATTTTACATCGATCAACGCAATTTCCACTTTTCACCCATTCGGACTATTGAAGAAAAAAAGCCTATAAATAGGCGAAATCCGAGAGAGATAAGGTGAGCTGGCCAATTATCGAGAATAAGACGATCATTTCGTCTTTTCGACACGCGATGCCATGTGGTTACTCGTCAACACGATCAGGCGATCCGATATTCGCGCAAAAAACGTCGAGTTTTCAACGAAAATCCGATAACCAAATGAAAAGTAATATTTTCCACAGTTCGTTACGACAAAATGTGCTAATTTTGTTGCGTATTTCCCGTTGAATTCGTGATTTTTAGCGGAAAAGTTGTACCTCATGACGGAGCCTGAGAGTCCTCCGGGGTAAAGAAGATGAAGATGGCCGCGATCGTATATCCGTACGGGGCTACGATCAAATAAGAGATTAAACCCGAACGAACTTCCACATTCGTGTATAACGTGAAATTACGATAAAAGTAAATATAATTTATAATCGTACTGTCGAGGTGGTAGATATTTTTGTTTAAACGGAATAAAAAATTAACAGCATTCGCTTGATTGATTTCGCGCGTAGCGTCCGAACGGCCCCCGATATTGTTCGGGTATTTTCGGCCTCGTTTCAGGAGCGTACGTAGTCGCGATTCAACGGATTCACGGCCTACATTTATCTAGGTGGGTCAAAAAATTGCATTTTCCAAGAAAAATCCATTTAATAGTGCCGCCTTTTAGCTATATTCCCTGAAGATTTCATTAAAATCTGTTCATCGCTGTTTTTGAAGTCGGTGGACACGATATCTCGAGAACCACTCGATGGATCGTTTCCAAATTTACAGGAGATACGACAAGAAATACATAAAGGTCGCTGACGATCTGACTTTTTTGTTTAATCGATCTTCATTTATTAATAGTTACGTAAAAATGACGACTTTTTTCATCGATTTTCTATGCTCGAGTTTCAAGTCATCGCCACGTTGTTAAGAAATATTATTTGGAAAATCGACTATCGTCAACGACGCGTATTTATTGTTAACTTGAGCAACCCGTTCGATTTTTAGGTTTCGGATGGACCGTTTAAGCTGGAGTGCCCACCGCCAAAGGTCGCGAATTTTTTTTCTCCATGTTTTAGTTTTTCTGTATTTTTTGTGATTTTTTTTTAAGACTCAATATATGTACCTTTGTAAAAAAAAATGCGTTTCTTTTTCACCAATCGTCTCCCAGAAAAAAAAAATGCGGAATTTGGCAATTTTTTTCGGGCGTCTAGGTAGATAACCTTAAATTTTTTATTGAATTGTCCCTGTTCGACTCAAAAGGGTTTTCCGTCATCAAGGGATGTTTGGCGCGTACCCCTGTGATATTTTCGAAAGTACAAACAAAATAACATCGCCTCGCCGTCCGTTCGTCGTTTCAATTTCATAAATCATATTCTCTCGAATTAAAAGTGTCTCTCCCGTTCGCACGTTCAGGAAGACAGCAGAGGTAAGCGTGTCGTCAAAACGTCCTAAAAGCTAGGACGAGAAGGGCGGCGCTGCTCTCCTACCGCACCACGGTCGTTAAAATCCACAGTTTGACGGACGCTTTTGGATCGGGCTCGCCGCAGGCGTTCGTACTGCTTACCCTCCTTACCTCTGCCTGTCTTCCTGCTAGCCTTAATGCAAGTAGATCTCTGGCGCGCGACTCCTTTTGCGTTAAAGGTTATGTTTTCATGTCCATGTGTTTTTCCTTTCTTCGATTCCAATTTTCGCGTGTGTTTCCGTCGCAAAGATTATTATGAGAACGATGCGACATGATACGTGAGCTGAGATGAAAAAGACAAATGACGAAAAGGAGATTATAAATCTTCTGGATTTGCTATCGAACAGTGAAAGTGACTTATCGGACTTGGTACTTACACCGAAAAAGCGAATAGTTAAACGGTTTGTGTGTGACATTTATGGCATCGAGTATCACAACTTTTAGCAAATAATCATACGCGCTGTTTTGATTCTTCTTTCTTGCCAAAAATGGTGTATTTTTACCGCACACTAATACCAGCTTTGCCGGTGAAATGTAATATTTCGACCAATCATATAGCAGACGGTATTGAAATTAAGAGCAACATTAATATGCTAATCTTCACTGTAATATTATTGAAAAATGAACCGCATACGAAGTAAAATGACGTTATTTTAGAACGTAATTTATTACTACAAACTTGCAGGAGACCAAGAACGAAACAGAATAATCCTCGCAGTTGTAGTCGATCATGCTGCGCTATAGCTTCTCTCTGGTTGGCTGCAGTTTTCATAATTGTTTGGCTGATAGCTTTGTCCTGGTTCGCTGCTGTCTTGTACAGCGAAATTGGGAGAATGGATGTCTCGATACAGTCCGGTAAGAAATATTTACCAATACAACAAAAATAATCTTCTCGTTCGAATAAAGCGTCGGTAAATTCAATAAAAGCATGTCTCGGTAACAAAGGCATCCTGACAATGCCATTTAAAAAAATCATGCTGAGAGAACAAGTATCGCCTACAGTGACGGATGCACCATACTGTGAATACCACTGATGTACCAGCTGTCAACACCATAGTTTTTTTATATCTTCGTATACATATAAAAATTAATCAATTGATTAGCCAGCAATGGACAGGGCTGGCCACCGTTAGCTCCAGAAAAAGTTTCATCCAAAAGAATTAAATTCAAATTGATTGATTTTATTTGCTTCACCCAAGCAAGCATAAAAAGGCCATTTAATAAAACTTGAACTTTTTCCTCTAGTAATTTCGTAAATTAGATAAAAAAGTAGCTATTTCATTACGCAAATTATGCATGATATCGGCCCAAGTTGGGCCGATATGCTGAAAAAAAAACAGACTTATTTAATTGGGTACTTACTGAAAGTATAGTTTAAAGGTTGGGAACGGGATTAAAGAATGATGAAAAATTAGTTGATTATTTTTCAAGGCATTGCAAGAGTTTTATATTAATGTTAACATGAGCGTGCGATCAAAGCTTCATATTTTAAATGTGTTACGTGATTACCGACTATTATATAAACTTTATTTAAACAAAAAAGGTCATTGTCCAAGGCTAATATTTTGACGGACTAGCCCCCCCCCCCCCCCCCCCCAAGAAAAAATGCCAACTATGCCAATGCGTTTTATTTCGTGTATGCCTGTAATCGTCTTTGCACGACAATAATTGAGTCTTCTCAAAGAAAACTTGAGTTTCTATACATTGACTAGAAGTAGGATACATGTAGATTCGTGTATGGCTCAAGCTATCATCTGTAAAAGGGAGCGCTGGTCCAGACTGATTCTCAAATGGGCCGTGTTGGGCCGATATGCTGAAAAAAATAAAAAACACTTATTTAATTGGGTACTTACTGAAAGTAAAGTTTAAAGGTTGGGAACTGGATTAAAGAATGATGAAAAATTGGTTGGTTATTTTTCAAGGCATTGCAAGAGTTTTATATTAATGTTAACATGAGCGTGTGATCAAAGCTTCATATTTTGAATGTGTTACGTGATGGTCGGCTATTATATAAATTTTATTTTAACCAAAAGAGGTAATTGTCCGAGGCTACTATTTTGACAGACTAGGCCGGCCTCTCCAAGAAAAAATGCCGGCTATGCCAATGCGTATATATTTCGTGTATGCCTGTAATTGTCTTTGCACGACAATAATTGAGTCTCCTCAAAGAAAACTTGAGTTCTTATAAATTGACCAGAAGTAGGATACACGTAGATTCGTGTATGGCTCAAGCTATCACCTGTATGAGGGAGCGCTGGTCCAGAACGATACTCAAACGGGAGATTGGTTAGCTGTGCGCGCTGGCTTGTACAATGATCGCTAAGCAGAGGGAAACTTTATTGAATTTCATTAGGATTAGACGATTGAAAGTCAGTTAAATATAGGTGCCTATATTAGGGAGTTTTCCTGTACCCTTGGAATACAGCGATGCATGAAAAGAGAGAGAGAGCGGCTAAGTATATCAGCCCGGGCAGTCTCGGACAAACGGAAAATAACAAAGTGACCAGTGGTGTAGGGCAGAAGTGCAACAAATGCAGCAGTAAAAAACCGCGAGAGCATACCAGAACATTTGAAACAAATAGAAATAACTGTACATTTGTCAATGACTACAACTCTGTAATGTAAACAGAAAAAGTAACTTCAAATGGACCTAGACTGAATCGCCCGGTCTCCCACCCATAATAATGATAATTACCATTAATGAGGTGAATGAATTATTATATATAGTGCATCGATGTGCGCACAATAGTTTGCATAATATCAATGGGGACGGATCAGTACGTACCCAGATTAAAAACGGGTCAAGCGTTCCCCGCATGTACGTGGGAATAAGTAGCCCTGGCCCATATCGCGTACCTCTGCGCATCTGTACGGATCACGGTCTTACATAAAGGTCTGAAAACTATCGCGAATTCCAGTCGTGGGGGTAGGTCGCATTTTGTAGACATTTTTAAGTGTTCTAGTGGCCGCTAGCCCCGTCGGCGTAAGGTTACGCTCTTATGCAGGGGAGGGTTTTCCGTCTCAGCTCCACTCACGGTCGGTTCGCAGATGAACATAACCTGAAAACCTGAGAAATTGGAGAGAGCTGTATAAAAAACTCGGGGCTTAATTGTGACAATTTATCGTGAAATAAAATGACGATTTGGTGTGTGGTGCCGAATTGTAAAACGGGTAGCAAAACCGGGAAAAAAGGTCAATATTCACACAAACCACCATTTCCATCATTCGTAAGATAAAATTAATTTTCGCAGAATATGATTCTCGCGCTGACGTCTTCGATCTGACGCTCAACAAAATGTATAGTACCAACGAATTCAGACGTACATAAAATAACAGTTCTTATGGGCGGCCTGAAGACAAGTGTTCTGCGATCGAAACTGCCGCGTGGCGGCGTGACGAGCGAACAGCTGTCACGGCAGAGAGGGGGGGGGGGCGGAACGAGACACCTATCTCTCTCTTACACAGTGCAGAGCGAAAATACGCTTGGAATTTTCAGAATTTTTCTTTGAGATTTTTAAAAATATTTTTGCTTGAAACTTTGATTAATAGGATTCTCTAACTCGAAAAGTATGATGTTTACGATAAAATACCACGAGGAGAAGCTGTTTTAATTTTCGGTTTTAAAGTCGCATGAAATTTTTCCGAGTTTCTTTTTCATTCTTTTCGACTTTTTCTTGGTTGCCAAAACTCGTAGAATCGCCCAAGCAATTGATTGGCTTGGGCGATTGGACGTAAAAAAATCTCGAAGAAAAATTCTGAAAAAATTCCAAGCGTTCTAGTATAAGCTCACTCAACTTCTTATATTTTTGACATTTCCTCTCAAACCCTACAGTTCTTGAGTTACATTGCATTTTCAAAATTTGTCTTTTTTAGCAAAAAAACGAAACTACTGTGAGGGAAACAATCGCACGAAACTTTTTCAAAAACAAAAAATGAAGCTTTTTCGACCTCTTCCATGTTTATCATGGATAAAAATTATGTTAAAAAATTCCGTATTTTATGCGCGCAATGTTCGAAGGTCGAAAAATAGCCGAGAAACCGTCACTTACAAAAGGCCGTGCCGGGTCGAAAAAAAATCATAAAAAATATTGCAAACAAGCGAAACAAAACTGGATATGTTCCCTTCAAAGCGCCGTTTATTAAATTTGGCTATCGTTTTTTTTTGACGGAACTATCTAACTTTTAGCGCGGGAAGAAACATCGTCTGGTGTATTCAAACTTTTGAGCGGTAGTGTGTATATATATATATATATATATATATATATATATATATATATATATATATATATATATGCGCGCGCGTGTGTGCGTGCGTGCGTGCGTGCGTGCGTGCGCGCGCGCGTTTCTTATATAAAAACATTCTTATATTTTAAGACGAATTCTTAAAAAGATGGCTAATTTTAAGAATTTTCCACCTCGCTGTTTTTGAAGGTCAATTGTAGCCAAAGTAGCCCTATTAAGGACTACTTTTTAAAAATGATTATGAAAGCGGAGAGTCTGGCGCATACTTGAGGCCTAATCAGGAACCATGAAGTCACCTGTTTAGTTTTTCAATTTAAAGTTGAAAATTTAAGTCATAATTCACCGAACGTAAATTTTCCACTTTAGACCAACATTTTCATAACTTTCATCACAGTTACGAAGCTGATTATTTTATGCATAAAAGTACTACTCATGAAGATTCAGTTGCAAAAAAAATCTCGACAAAGTCTACTTTTTTTTAGATTTTTTTTTAAATTGGTCAGGTCGAAACTTCTCGAAAATTCAGAAAAAAATTCATAACTCGAAAACTATGAAAAGTCGCGGGACATACATGGGGGTTATTCGGATACCCCACGATACAAGGGACCTAAATTTTATTTTTGGACGTCAATGTTCCGGCCACCCTGTATATATATATATATATACATACATACATACATATTAATTTGGAGAAAATGCAATCGAAGTGATGTTTTTATTCATACTTACCTGCATTTGAAAAGCTGAGTGCCTGCAAAAATGATGTTGAATGAAAAAAAAAACTAAAATAAAAAACATCTAATAAAGTTCGTTTGTATTCGTACGTGCGTTTAGCTAAAAAGGTAGAAACACTTATTGTACAGGTGTACAAGTGTAACATTAAATATCTAATCAAACGAGTTTCCTTTATATTTTTAATTACCTTCAATTTACAATCAGGAATATGCCAGAAATCTCAATCAAATAAAAGTGATCTAAAAGAGCTACCCAGATAGAAAGTCGTGATCATCACGCCGTGCATACAATTGATGGAGCAAATTTTACAGCATATTGACTACATGTCATGATGCAAAGCCGTGAACTCATTCAGTATAGTGAATGTACAAAGCATTTTGATCTCAATATGTCGTTTACAAATGCATCGTACGTTTGAAGCACGTTGGACTTATATCGCTGTGCTCAAGTGTCCACAATTAATATCTGCAAACTTTACGTCATATGGAAGTCGTCCAATGACTTGTGTTGATGAATTCATTGGGTTAGCACTGGTAGTAGACATGCCATGCAAGCAATATGACAGCGATATGCATGTTTCTCAGTGATACATCCGATGGGCGCAACATGACGGCGATGTGCGTGTTTCTCAGTGATACATCCTATGACGGCGATATGCACGTTTCTAAGTGATACATTCGTTGAGCGCAATATGACGGCGATATGTATATATTGTCAGTGATACATCCTAGGAGTACAATATGATGGCGATATGCATGTTTCTCAGTGATACATCCCATGAGCGCAATATGACGGCGATATGCGTGTTTCTGTGACACATCCTATCACGGCAATATGCATATTTCTAACAAGGAGAAGGCAGAGCCCGGATGTCGCGAATCGGGTTCTCCTTTCGCGTGGTGAAAGTTGAAGACCTCCGAGTTAACGTCGTTTTTTATTATTGTTCCAATAGGCCTTAGTTGCTGAGATATCGCGATTTGAAAATTTGGGAGTTTCGTCTCGCGTGTAGAGTACGTTGAGCGTTGATGCTTGAGACATGAGCACTCTGAAAGTTCACGGTTCGCGACCCCATGCTTTTTAAAATTTTTTTAATAATCTCCCATTAGACTTTGCATGTTCAGGTAAATAAGAAAATTCGAAAATATGTATTACTAGTTTTATTTATCTATTATATTAAAATAATGAATCCAATAATGAAGTCACAATTAGAAAGCCAAATAATATTGTATAACAAATAATTAATCTATTCATCACGTCACAATAAGAAAGCAAAATAATATTGTATAAAAAATAAATAATTAATCTAATTCACAGGAAAGTGAATATTTCAAGATATAGATCTTCAAATATGCTTTCCTGATCAAATCCGCAAGGTTAAATGTGGTTGCGGTGGGATTACGTTCATTTTATGTTCGTGGTGTCGTAAGCCTTTGTGCTTCCCTTGCTTTTACGATGGTTTCCACCCTCCAATTTGTCAACATACTGATCCGATAGAAGAAGAATCAGAATAATTACCTGCCGCGAAATTTGCAAGTGTGAATTAGATTAATTATTTATTTTTTATGCCATATTATTTTGCTTTCTCATTGTGACGTGATTAATAGATTAATTATTTGTTATACAATATTATATTGCTATGTAATTGTGACTTCATTATTGGATTAATTATTTTAATATAATAGATGAATAAAACTAGTAATATATATTTTCGAATTGGCTTCTTTAACTGCACATGCAAAGTCTTATGAGAGATTATACAATAAAAATAAAAATTGAATTTAAAGAAAGGATGGGGTCGCGAACCGTGAACTTTCAGAGTGCCAGTCAGTCGTCTTACCGTATTAGCTACGGCCGCTCTTGTCTCAAGCGTCAACGCTCAACGTACTCTACGCGCGAGCCGAAACTCCCAAATTTTCAAATCGCGATATCTCAGCAACTAAGGCCTATTGGAACAAAAATCGAAAAAGACGTTAATTCGGAGGTCTTCAACTTTCACCACACGAAAGGAGAACCCGATTCGCGACATCCAGGCCTTCTCCTTGTAAGTGATACATTCGATGAGCGCAATATGACGGCGATATGTATATTCGTCAGTGATACATCCCATAAGCGCAATATGACGGCGATATGCATTCAAATCTAGAATGATACAAATAGGCAGACCCAATGAAAGTTTGCACACGTGTTAGAATGGCTAGGTAGGTAGCGCGTTCAGCTCTTGAATTAGAAGACGTGGTTCAAATCGTAGGTAGGTACAATATTTGACTAGGCAGAATACGTTTTAATCCATTTATCATATAGGCTGAAACATAAATAAGCGTATGGGGATATAAAAATCCTGCCAGATTTCTTTAATCAATATTTTTGGATTTTTTAAATTTTTCACGCAATGACACTCATATGAGCCCAGCATAGTTACGCCACGCCATGCCGCTAATATATGCTCCGTATGAGGACAGCATAGTTACGTCACGCCATGCCGCTAATATGAGCTCCGTATGAGCACAGCATAGTTCCGTCACGCCATGCCGCTCATATGAGCTCCGTATGAGCACTACAGTTTCTTCACGCCGTGACTCCCATATGAGCCCCATATGCACTCACTTATTGTTAGATATTCGTGAGCCAAATTTGCTAGTCTGATGAATTCACCGCATGCATATTCGCGTGAGAACAACTTTGCTTCATTTGGATGTATTATTGTGAATCATCATGTAATGCAAATATGACTTCAACGGGATCACTCATAAGGGATACACAGCTGTGAGACTTCCTATGCCGCAGTGATGATGTACATATGATGCCAATATGAGGTACATCCGTCTATATGGGTAGTTTTTAGTCAAAGTATTAAGGATCATACCCAGATAGTCAGTCGTGATCATCACGCCGTGCATATAATTGATGAAGCAAATTTTACAGCATATTGACTACATGTCATGATGCAAAGCCGTGAACTCATGTAGTATAGTGAATGTACAAAGCATTTTTATCTTAATATGTCGTTTACAAATGCATCGTACGTTTGAAGCACGTTGAACTCATATCGCTATGCTCAAGTGTCCACAATTAATATCTGCAAATTTTACGTCATATGGAAGTCATCCAATAACTGTGTTGATGAATTCACTGGGTCAGCACTGGTAGTAGACATGCCATGCAAGCAATATGACGGCCATATGAATGTTTGTCAGTGATACATTCGATGGGCGCAACATGACGGCGATATGCGTGTTTCTCAGTGATACATCCTATGACGGCGATATGCATGTTTCTAAGTGATACATTCGTTGAGCGCAATATGACGGCGTTATGTATATTTTGTCAGTGATACATCCCAGGAGCACAATATGATGGCGATATGCATGTTTCTCAGTAATACATTCCATGACGGCAATATGCATGTTTTCCGTGATACATTCGGTGAGCGCAATATGACGGCGATTTGCATATTTCTCAGTGATACATCCCATGAGCGCAATATTGTTACGCAAAATGGCTCGATGACTCGAATCCAACTAGCGTTCGTTATAAACTCTGTTCTTGTGCAAAATACACATCACAAGATAACGCGTCTTTATAAAGAACCTCTGGTTTTCGAATCGCCAGGTTAAGTTTTTGATGAAGCCTTTCCAGGGCTGTATTACGTGTCAGAATGGTAATACGCGTAACAATAGGTCTGTAGCCCAACGGTGTCTTTATCGACGGCGCAGTCTTTCCTCGATGTCAGAATCAGGACCAATATTGGAAGTGAGATGAGTTTCACGTGTATTTTTATACTTGCCGAAATGTTGATCAAAGGTCTCTTTCCTTGGGACTCCTGTTATAACAAACAGTCGACGTCTTTACAGAAAGAGGACGAACCTTGGTGAGTACGATGCGAAACTGGTGAAGAATCAGAGCTTGCCAGGATTTGGAACAAGGTGTCTTCAGGTTAACACAAAGGAGAAGATCACGAGTTAATTGTGTCAATGATTTAATTACACTTATATCAGTTCGTTACATCGATGTTATTTTAACTCGGATGCGGATAACACTCTTCCGGTTTATTAGCGCGATGGTTTAAACGTTACAACAAACGCGTTCGCGTAATTTACGGAGTTTCTTAATGAAAACTTGCGCGTGTTATCCCGTGTACTGTACGGCGTATCGCTAGCGTAGCAGCTAACAGTCGAGGTCTTTAAGAGAGAACCTCTTCGTAACAGTGATTTCACGATTCTGACTTATAGGTCGTCAGTCCCGTGCTACGCAGGGCCGATATTTGTCGGATAGCGATAGTGGGGCAAGGGTTTACGTGACTGCATTTCTAGGAATGCATCCGTGGGACCCATCGATAAGTATATATTCCCACGCGTTAGTCTGACTCAGTCCGCAGTGTTTCAAGGGTTTTGGACAACGGACTCACGCCGAAGGCGAAGCGCAATAAAATTTAATCTTATAAAATATTTATATAAACGTTGAGAGCTCGGGCGCATATGCAGGCCGAGAAATATCGATACTTAATCCTAGACAAAGTTGCTTTGCGCGTTGGTCGCTTGGTCACGTACGCAAGCCATGAGACATAGCGAGTTATATTAACGAAAAAATATATGAGCATATATTTTTATTTTGTATTTATATTTGTTCTTATTCTATGGATATGAGAATAAAGTATTTGCTCTAATTAAGGCAATTTATGCGGTTGGCTTAACAATATGACGGCGATATGCGTGTTTCTGTGATACATCCTATGACAGCGATATTGATATTTCTAACAAGAGAAGGCAGAGCCTGGATGTCGCAAATCGGGTTCTCCTTTCGCGTGGTGAAAGTTGAAGACCTCCGAATTAAAGTCGCTTTTGATTTTTGTTCCAATAAGCCTTAGTTGATGAGATATCGCGATTTGAAAATTTGGGAGTTTCGTCTCGCGCGTAGAGTACGTTGAGCGTTGAGACTTGATACAAGAGCGGCCGTAGCTAATACGGTAAGACGACAGACCGGCACTCTGAAAGTTCACGGTTCGCGTCCCCATGCTTTTTTTAAATTTTATTTTATAATCTCTCATAAGACTTTACATGTGCAGGTAAATAAAAAAAATCGAAAATATGTATTGCTAGTTTTATTTATCTATTATATTAAAATAATTAATCCAATAATGAAGTCACAATTACATAGCAAAATAATATTGTATGACAAATAATCTAATAATCAAGTCACAATTACAAAGAAAAATAATATTGAATAACAAATAATTAATCTATTAATCACGTCACAATAAGAAAGCTAAATAATATGGTATAAAAAATAAATAATTAATCTAATTCACAGGAAAGCATATTTGAAGATATACATCTTCAAATATGCTTTTCTGATAGAATCTATAAGGTTAAATGTGGTTGCGGTGGTATTACGTTCATTTTATGTTCGTAGTGTCGTAAGCCTTTGTGCTTCCCTTGCTTTTACGATGGTTTCCACCCTCCAATTTGTCAACATACTGATCTGATAGAAGAAGAGTCAGAATAATTACCTGCCGCGAAATTTGCAAGGGTGAATTAGATTAATTATTTATTTTTTATACCATATTATTTTGCTTTCTCATTGTACCGTGATTAATAGATTAATTATTTGTTATACAATATTATTTTGCTTTGTAATTGTGACTTGATTATTAGATTAATTATTTGTTATACAATATTATTTTGCTATGTAATTGTGACTTCATTATTGGATAAATTATTTTAATATAATAGATGAATAAAACTAGTAATATATATTTTCGAATTGGCTTCTTTACCTGCACATGCAAAGTCTTATGAGAGATTATACAATAAAAATAAAAATTGAATTTAAAAAAAGCATGGGGTCGCGAACCGTGAACTTTCAGAGTGCCAGTCAGTCGTCTTACCGTATTAGTTACGGCCGCTCTTGTCTCAAGCGTCAACGCTCAACGTACTCTACGCGCGAGCCGAAACTCCCAAATTTTCAAATCGCGATATCTCAGCAACTAAGGCCTTATAAGCACGGAGGTAGAATGGAGATCGAACCCCCCCCCCCCCCCCCCCCCCCCGCAAACGCCGTCCCTCGCCAAAGAGGGTAACCCTACACCACGGTCGTGTATACAGGTCTGGGCACTCCGGTAAAAAATGCGTGTCTCTGAGTGACGCCTCTCTTTGCGCAGTCCACAGCGGCGCTAGTGAAAGGGAGGCACATTTGTTTATACAAATGCGCGTAGTTGTGGCGACGGTCGTATGTACGTGTGGCGTTACCTCGTTTGGCGGGGTGATTTCGAGTGTGTCGTAGCCACGGTTTTTATTCAAAACGGAATAATAAAAGATGAAGTGTCTATATAAATAACCCGGAGCATGTCTCATTATTTAAAATTACCAATGATGAAGAGTTGCGTGCTACGCATAAATTTCGAATGTCTTTCCTTTCCGTAAACGAAAAGAAATAGAATTGGATTGAGCGATAGTTAAATCGGCATATCCATGTCGAAGACGATGAGTATCATTAACTAATGGCTCATCTCTCATATTTTCGGTTTATGCTTTTAGTTTTTGTGTTCGACTAATTATTTAGGATGTATTAATTTTTCATCACGGCCACGTGAAGGGAAAGACAATCCGCATGCGCGCATACATCGCGCTCTGTCGCACATGCCTCCGAGATAGCAGCGCTCCACGTTTTTGCGGCCAGTTCCGCAAAGAGAGGCGTCAGATAGAGGCACGCTTTGGGGTATAGGGAATATACGGGAGTGCCCAGACCTGTATATACAACCGTGCCATACACCGAAGACTCTAGCGGCCACTAGAACACTTAAAAATCACTACAAAACACGACCTACCCCTGCTAGTGGAGTTTCCAGACGTGTATGTAAGACCGTGGTACGGATCAATGATCAAAGGGGCGCGCGTTCGTGAACTTCCTCCCATGTCGCGCTCAAGATGTGCCGACTACATACTTCGCTACGACTCCCAATCCCTCCGTGTAAAAGTCCGACATGTACTTGCTTTTTTTTCTTTCGTTTTTGGCTCATTCGAAAAAACCAAATATCGAGAAAAAACAACTTTATATGTCCAACGCCGATCTATATAGTAGTTTTTCCCCATGGAATAATACGAATTTGGTCAATCATTATTGTAAAATAGATTAACGTCGAAATTATTAAGTTGTGTCATTGCATTAAGAAGCAACGGTTTTTATGTTCATAATTAGTGTTTCTCAGCAAAAACTAAAATCCATCTTGACCGATGTCGCTCCGGATATGTAAAGATTCGACAACACTTTTTTACTGACATATTTTTTGCTAATACAAAATAGCGGATTCAATATTCTATGGTGTTTCGAAAGTTATGGGAAAACCTGAGCGTTATTTTCTGAGCGTCATAAATAAAAATAGGTTAATGTTACGAAGTGGTAGGCTTAGGATGTTACGGAAGTAAGTGTTTCCGGGATTATTGTGAGATTTTTATTTTTACAAATTATCCTCGCAAATACTGGTGGAATAGGTCATGGGTCAAAGGAGGCGTCGTGCTCACTGTGGCCGAGAAAACCTTTATTCATCGACTCGTATGATACACCTTCGCCCACTAACACCGCCGCCTCCTCCTCATCGCCGTCGTCGGCGTCATCGCGTTTTGCTTGCACAGAGAAACTCCCTTTGGTCGATATCTCGGTGGCTCAAGCGGGAAAAAAGAGCGCGCAATTGTGTGTGCAAGAGAGAGACAGAGAGGGAGTGAGAGCGTAAGAAAGAGAGGGGAGGTCGAAGAGTAAATGGCGCCGCTAGAGGGAGTGAGCGGGGTAAAGGTACATGCTCGACGAGAGTGGCGCAAACACGTCGTTTGTTTCTTTTACTCCCCAGTTACAATCACGAGTTGTGTGAAGGCGGTGGCATCTGTTATAATAGTGACGAAACGTGTGTCTAAAAAATAATCAATCGCACCGGCAAAAAATCATTAATAGTACGGGAAATACTCAACAACGAGTTCTGAACTAAAAAACCCCCTTCTCTAACGGTGAATATTCACTTTACAGGTTAATAAGTTTAAGAAAACAAACTAAAACGAAAAAATGACAACTATACTCGGAAATAAGTAGAATCACGGACTTGTCACGATGGATGTGTAACCGTAGCGGATTCTTGCAAAAAACTCAACGAATGTCAGGGCTCGCGCGCGCGCGCTCGCGAGAGACAGAGAGAGAGAGAGAGAGAGAGAGAGAGAGAGAGAGAGATACACGATCGAACTTGTGTGAGCAATCGTTCGTATCTGGTGAACAATTATTTGACTCGCATTAATTGTGCACCCATTTGCGTTGCACATTTTCCATGATATTCTCAATGAAATTTGCTATGAGATTCAGAAGTCCATCTACCCCGCGACTGCGAAATATTACGATGTAGCGAAGTTCTCGTACGTAAAAAACGACATTTCTCTTCTTTAATATTGCTTGAAAATTACTTTCTTTCCTGTTGCTGATAAGTTTACTTAGACTGAGGGAATTTGTAAATCTTTTTATGGGCACTTCGTTGCGGAGCCAGAGATTCATAACCGCCGAATAAATATTTGAACGATATCGAAAAAAACGAGATATTGGGAAATAAATTGAAACATGTTTTTTTTTGGCAATTATAACTTTTGTTGTAATCCAACGATGGAAATTGCGATATTACCAAATAATTACGCAGGTACTTCGGGCTTCCGTCCGAAGTACGATTGCAGCGAATCGTTTACGACGATTCGCTGCAATCTGCAATCGGTTAATTGGCGATCGATGTTTTTTTCCACAACTTCCCAACTTAAATTTGCTTATTTCTACGATTCTCAGCAAACTCAGCAACATTTATATCGCGAGCTGCACGAAACGGGTATTCGTGTATTTAACTAAAAGTTTTTTTTTTCTTCGATCACACAATCCTCCGCAGTACTTGACGTGTCCGCGACATTGTTCTCAAACGAAACGTAGTTCAAAAATAGAAAACGAATGCAAAAAAGCAAGTATAGGAAAATAATAAAAATATGCAGTGAATTGTGTTAGTGCGCGTGTGCCTTGGAACCGAAAAATTATTCCTCCGCGTCTCTTCTTGCTAGACGCGTACATCATAAGTTTACGCAAATATATGTACACTCAGCTCCCCGTTGTCAACAGAAAAAAGTTGTGTCAATGTATTTACGTATATAGTACGGAGATGCATTTATAGTCTACCTTTGGCCATTCGTTCGGATCTTCTTACGCGGCCCACTATTCCTTTTTTGTGTGTGCGTGTGTCTGTGTACCTGGATATATGTGAATGAACCTCCTAGCAGTAAATCGGATAAATTACGAGTCTTGTTGCCTTGAGAAAATGATAAGTGAAGCCACGCCTAGCCAACACAAATCTGAGTTTGACCATTCATGGAATTATACTATTTTTTTGTCAAAGTTAAAGTAGACTTTGTGAAGGTTCGGCAAGTTTCGTCAAATGAATTGTCCGAACAAAATGTCTTCGTGATTTTTTTCTTCACTGTAACTTATAAGCCCGTCTATAATTATCTACATTTATCTGATACTCAACAGCGTTAATAATCAAAAAGAATCTTACCTGTGTGAGTAATATCAATCGCGATTATGGCCCTGCAATAGAAACTCGTGTCAACTTCTTTTCATGTTCGTATCTTATCGAAGTCATGGTCAAGCAGCGCTAAAGTCTAACAGTCCTCTGTACAATACCCATATATTTGATAAATTCTGTAAATCTTTCGGTCGTTCAGTTACTACGGGACTATGATCACGAAATTATAGTTCCGTACTGCGCGAAGCATTCTGTCCACGTGTATTATAGGTTGATTTTTGCAATATCCATTGAGATAACTAAATGTCCGTCCTTGTATATACACGTGGTGGATCTCGCGCCAGTTTCTTCGATTGTGCCCCCCCCCCCCCCCCGCCGCCGCTTCATTGTGATCGTGCGTCTTGTCTCGAGCGGCGTAATGTCAAACCGTTTTTAACCGTCACGCTATAACACGAAGTTGTATGACTATATATGGATAGATTCCTCATTCGTATGGATTATTCAATTTTCGAGAGCGATGATGTACGTCGCCAATCATCCTTGACCTCAGACATTTGCGACACCAATAGGTACCTGGAAGATCGAGCAATAATGTCATATTTTCATGTTATTCCCAAAGACTTTGATGCTTGAGTTAAAATCGTGTGAATCGATCATTTTATTATAGTATTGAGCCACGTGAAAATTCTCATATTTTGCCGTTATTCCAAAAAATTGCAACGTCATAATAATCTATGAATCTCGTACGTCACGATAATCTATAAATGGTCGCATTGATTTGTCGAAATCAATATAGTTTTTTACCTCCCAAAAGAATTTTCATGAAGCCTAGTGTCATCGCTCTCTGACATCCGAAAACCTTACGTTACCCTGTTTCGCAAAAATCCTTAGGTCGTTGTTTCCCAAGTAACATTAAAAAATATACAACTCTTCGCTCTATACTCTATAGTATAGACACGAAATAATAACAACAACAATAATAATAAAAATAATTTACCAGGAGATATTGAGTCCGTTGTCGTGGACGAGAGATGCAAGATTTATTGAAACTTCTCGCTCGCGACCATCGGGCCGCTTCAAGCGACTAAGCCTGATGTTGTTCTCTTTGATTTCGACGACAAGACGATATACGTCGTTGAGTTCTTGGCTCCGGCCGAAGTGAACGTGTCGCGGAAGGAAGAGGAGGAACTGCTCAATGATCAGCCTCTCCTGGCCGAGTTGCGTCTTTTGCACCCCCCGATTCAGGGTGACTCTAGTTGTCCTCGTTATCGGCGCGCTTGGAGGGATGAAAGAGTCTTTTGTGTCGGGCCTCGCTGGCATACCGGTTTGTAATACCGCTGGCATACCAGTTCGTTTACTCAGGCAACACGATTGTGGACTGCGGCAGAGCGGTTCACCCTCTGGCCGAGGTTGTTTCGGAACCCACGAGTGTCGGCCAGCGTTATTGTTCCGGTCTAGATTAAGACCGGGCCTAACCCGGGGGTTAGGTGAATGTTTCCCAGTGCAAACTGAGGAAGTGCGTTGCCGGGAGCAATGAAGTCTATTCAATAATAATGATAATAATAATAATAATGATGATAAGAGTATCATTGTTCTGTTGAACGTTTTATTGTTGTGACGCGAACTATTAAAATAAAAGAGTGGAAATTATTTATCGATAAACTTGTACGGTTAGTAGTTTGAATACATTCTCGTCAAACTTTGTCGTGCACATACCTCCGATATACAAGATTTTTTATTTGTTCGCTCCGTCCATCCACCGAATTTCGTGGTCCGTGCTAATTTCCTTAGCGGGTTGACGACCCGAGTGTGCTGTACTACGGCGATGAATCTACGGAGCTACGCAATTACCATTTCGCTATAAACTCAGTGTGAATTATAAATATAATATTTTAAAATTATTACGATTAATCAATCTATAAGAAGGTTGATATTTCACTTGTCTGAATTTGTCAAAAAATCTTGATATTGTTTTGAGGTTTGAACCGTTGGAACGCAACGATCATAGTTTTCTTGTTTTTATTTTTTTAATGTCTTTATTTTTATCATTGTCAACAATTGCTCAGCAACGGAAAACTAGTAGTTAAGATACACCCTGTATATATACCGAGTTTCCCATTTTAATCTTACACCTGATTTATTTCGAAAAATACTGCTTCGATCAAGTATTGAGTATAGTAAAACTTTTATGGCTCAAGGGGGACGTTCGAAAAAAAACGTTTGACCCAAATTTCAAAGGGACGGGGTTAAGATGGCCGACACGTTTAAAAAAAATGAGAACATTTTTTTTCACCAAAAAATTTGTCAGGCCAAAACTAACAACTTCGTTTGGGTTATCCAAACACCCAACAGACTACGCCCCACACACACACACACTTACACTCGGGATGTTAAAGACTTTACCTCCTCGTGGTACATCCTGCATAGCGTTAAAATAGTCAAAAATAATGTTCTAACCTAAAAATGATGGACTTTGTAGATAAAAAATTCTACAAAAGTTGTAAGTTTTTACCTGGTAATTTTTTTGGTGCAAATATCACGTATTCATTTAAAGAAATACTTGTCGGTCATCTTAACGTCGTCATTTTGAATTTTGGAGAAACCTTTTTTTTAACGTTCCCCTAAAGCCCTACGCTAAAGCCGGACCCACACTATGTGGGTCTACCGGAGCGTTTTTGTCAGATCTATAGTGTATGCAGAGTTTAAGACTTATATTACACTATAGATCCGGTAAAAACGTTTCGGTACAACCTCATAGTGTGGACCCGGCCTAAAAGTTTCACTGTATTCAATATTTGATCGGCACAGTATTTTTCGACATAAATCAGGTGTAAGATTAGAATGGGACACCCGCTATATATATATATATATATATATATATATATATATGTGTGTGTGTGTGTGTGTGTGTGTGTGTGTGTGTGTGTGTGTGTGTGTGTGTGTGTGTGTGTGTGTGTGTGTGTGTGTGTGTGTGTGTGTGTGTGTGTGTGTGTGTGTGTGTGTGTGTGTGTGTGTGTGTGTGTGTGTGTGTGTGTGTGTGTGTGTGTGTGTGTGTGTGTGTGTGTGTGTGTGTGTGTGTGTGTGTGTGTGTGTGTGTGTGTGTGTGTGTGTGTGTGTGTGTGTGTGTGTGTGTGTGTGTGTGTGTGTGTGTGTGTGTGTGTGTGTGTGTGTGTGTGTGTGTGTGTGTGTGTGTGTGTGTGTGTGTGTGTGTGTGTGTGTGTGTGTGTGTGTGTGTGTGTGTGTGTGTGTGTGTGTGTGTGTGTGTGTGTGTGTGTGTGTGTGTGTGTGTGTGTGTGTGTGTGTGTGTGTGTGTGTGTGTGTGTGTGTGTGTGTGTGTGTGTGTGTGTGTGTGTGTGTGTGTGTGTGTGTGTGTGTGTGTGTGTGTGTGTGTGTGTGTGTGTGTGTGTGTGTGTGTGTGTGTGTGTGTGTGTGTGTGTGTGTGTGTGTGTGTGTGTGTGTGTGTGTGTGTGTGTGTGTGTGTGTGTGTGTGTGTGTGTGTGTGTGTGTGTGTGTGTGTGTGTGTGTGTGTGTGTGTGTGTGTGTGTGTGTGTGTGTGTGTGTGTGTGTGTGTGTGTGTGTGTGTGTGTGTGTGTGTGTGTGTGTGTGTGTGTGTGTGTGTGTGTGTGTGTGTGTGTGTGTGTGTGTGTGTGTGTGTGTGTGTGTGTGTGTGTGTGTGTGTGTGTGTGTGTGTGTGTGTGTGTGTGTGTGTGTGTGTGTGTGTGTGTGTGTGTGTGTGTGTGTGTGTGTGTGTGTGTGTGTGTGTGTGTGTGTGTGTGTGTGTGTGTGTGTGTGTGTGTGTGTGTGTGTGTGTGTGTGTGTGTGTGTGTGTGTGTGTGTGTGTGTGTGTGTGTGTGTGTGTGTGTGTGTGTGTGTGTGTGTGTGTGTGTGTGTGTGTGTGTGTGTGTGTGTGTGTGTGTGTGTGTGTGTGTGTGTGTGTGTGTGTGTGTGTGTGTGTGTGTGTGTGTGTGTGTGTGTGTGTGTGTGTGTGTGTGTGTGTGTGTGTGTGTGTGTGTGTGTGTGTGTGTGTGTGTGTGTGTGTGTGTGTGTGTGTGTGTGTGTGTGTGTGTGTGTGTGTGTGTGTGTGTGTGTGTGTGTGTGTGTGTGTGTGTGTGTGTGTGTGTGTGTGTGTGTGTGTGTGTGTGTGTGTGTGTGTGTGTGTGTGTGTGTGTGTGTGTGTGTGTGTGTGTGTGTGTGTGTGTGTGTGTGTGTGTGTGTGTGTGTGTGTGTGTGTGTGTGTGTGTGTGTGTGTGTGTGTGTGTGTGTGTGTGTGTGTGTGTGTGTGTGTGTGTGTGTGTGTGTGTGTGTGTGTGTGTGTGTGTGTGTGTGTGTGTGTGTGTGTGTGTGTGTGTGTGTGTGTGTGTGTGTGTGTGTGTGTGTGTGTGTGTGTGTGTGTGTGTGTGTGTGTGTGTGTGTGTGTGTGTGTGTGTGTGTGTGTGTGTGTGTGTGTGTGTGTGTGTGTGTGTGTGTGTGTGTGTGTGTGTGTGTGTGTGTGTGTGTGTGTGTGTGTGTGTGTGTGTGTGTGTATATATATATATATATGTATGTATGTATATATGCGTGCGTGCGCGCGCGCGCGCGCGTGTGTCTGTGTGTGTACAAATGTGCCAGGAAAGCTTGACTTTTCGGTGAACTCAAATGATACAAACTTAACGTCGGAGAATTTCAAAATCTGCTTTTTTGACGGATGCTTCACGGTCCTTTCAATGGTAGGTACGTAATCATGAAACACCAAATAAGTACATTTGTTCATTGTTCACCAGTAAGAGCACGCAATTGTAACGTTGAATATTCTTCGTTGTCATGCAGATAACGGAAGAAAAAAGCGAGAGAGAGAGAGAGCGAGAGAGGGAGAGAGAGGGATGAAAGTTTCGAGGACGCTGATTATTCGGCGAGGCCCTCGCTCAGTCATGTGCTTATCAGGTGGAGTAGATTGATAAGGAACTCGCTATGCGTTCGAAATTTATTGCCTACGAATACCTATCGCGAACAAAATTCTGGCAAAATTCTGACTACATCTACTTAAAGACCCGAAAATATGGCTAAATTCCGATTTTTTTCTGCGAAACGGTTGGTAAAAAAGAAAGGCATTTTTTAACAACAAAGATACATATATTGAGAGCTCTAAAAAATAGAGAAAAACACCAAATACATAGCTGCCGACAGATGATGACATTTTTTACGCGACGTTTGGCGGTGGACACTCCTCCTCAAAGGTCCATTTAGAATCTAAAAACCAAACGGGTTACTCAAGTTAACAATAAATACAAGTCGTTGACGATCGTCGATTTGTACATTGTTTTTAACAACGTGGCGACGATTTCAAACTCGAGCATACGAAATTTATGAAAAACGTAACTATTAAAAAATGAAGATCATTTTAAAAAAAGTGAAATCGCCAACGAACGTTAAATGTTTCTCGTTGTATCTCTTGTAAATTTGGAAACAATTCATCAAGTGGTTCTCGATATATCATGTCTACCGATTTTAAAAACAGTGTTTCGAGACGCATTTGAACTTTTAAGTATGGCGCTGTTACCGCTCAACCGGCCGGTTGTTAGAAGCTGTAGCTCATTCAATTTTAGGAATATTTCAATACAATTTTCAGGGAATATAGCTCAAAGGTGATACTATCGAATAGAAATATTTTTGGAAAATGCAATTTTTTAATCCACTTGGGTAGATGTAGCCCGTTAAAAGCGCGCGCGTCCAAAGTATTCTCAGACTTTTAGCATCCGTTGCTGTTTGATCGCCGTTGGCTTGAAAATGATTGTTTTTTTTTTCATTTTCAGAATCGGTCGCGCAACGCGTATGGTAGTTAATTGGTCGAGCAGAACGTACACGAAGAGAATTAAAAAGTACTTTTTGTCGTGAATTTTACGGTAAAAATTACCGTGATATATTTCAATGTGGCAACAAGTGAGAAAAACATAATAATTCGTATGCGACAAGTTTTTTTTAACTCACGTTACAGAAAATTACGTAGCTAAAATGTTACTATACAAGAAGGGTGAACATTGGAGACAGTAAAATTTAGCTTGTTTATTCGAAAACTTACCTACTGTCAGTTAAAAATTACCAACCGCACCGTACGCGGTATTTTTACGATACTGCACAGTAAAATTTACCTGCGTCAACCTCAGAAGAAAATTTTTCTATAAGGCTGGTAAAATTTATATATCTTCCCCTCATTGTGACCGTTTCTTTCCCCTACTGTTTCTTTTTACCTTTTTTCTCCACCTTTCTCGCATTCCCCCCCTTGCAGCCCAACCGACTTCCCCCTCTGTGTCTTATTTCGCCGCGAAATGCCGAAGAAAAACATTTCACGACGAATGTACGCAACTAACGCAACTGGGTTTCGAACCTGGGACCTTCCGGTTCGCTGGTTTAGTGGCGAGCACGCTAACCACTAGACCATCGCTCCGATTCCTTAGTAAAATGTATTTTTTCTTCAAAGACTGGTGCGATAATAATCATAATAATAACCGAAATAATAATAACCATAATAACAATAATAAATATTATTTATTATTGAAAAATTGGTACAAATTTTTCATTTAATACTACCATTTTTTACAATACATTTCGTACCATCGTAGGCTCAAGTGATGTGACTAATTTGCGTACATATTATTTCGTCATAATTTAAAATCGTAAAATTGTATTCACTCTTAAAAATTTCATAAGCAGTTTATGTACGCAGTTTAGACGACATTTTTTGGGAACTCCCATCTCGCCATATAAGGAATAGATATACCGCGCACCCCTACTTAGCCCCACCACCACACCATTCTGAAGTGAAAGGTATGAAGGGCAATTTTTACCATGCAGTGCCTCAAAATTACCGTACCGTACCGCACGATAATTTTAACCAAGCGCGCACGATAATTTTTACCGAGAGCATAATACATTTTCCTATAACACTCATTAAATTTCATAATAAATCTTAAAATAACTGTTATAAAGACGATACTTTTTATAAACATTTTTAGAAGGCATAAAATAATAAAATACACAGTAAAATTTCGCTGATATTTTATATTGGTTAAATTTAAGTTTTGCGTATTTCGTTACACATCAACATTTACTAGAAAATCTGGTAAAATTTTCTATGTGAAGACGAAATTTTATTTTATTTTCGTGAAAATCTGTGTTTTACTCAGCAAGAATAAGCGAAGTTTCAGGGTTGTCATCTGGTTAGCGTTGCTGCACGGTAATTTTTAACATTTAATTCTCTCCGTGTATCATAGGTCTGGGATTTTTACGCATTGATTGCCTTTCGATAATGCTCAGCACTCTAGCGTTCAGCCGTATTCACGAGGAGAAAAATCGTGCGGATTGAAAGCTGATTGATATACGATGCTTCCTAGTCATTGTATTTTGCTGACAAAGTTTCCCCTATGGGGGAGTGGCTTTTTTGGATTGTAGCTTTCTCGAGGAGGAAGCTTCATGCGCGAAATTAAACGATAAGGAAACAAAAGTAGACAGTTTCCAATTCGGGTTATTCTTTTTCTTCTGAACCACCATTTTTCGCTTGTGTCCTCTTTGTTTGAAACAACATCGCCCGCGCCGTATACTAAAACAAGTCTTTTTCTATGACTTTAATTGAATTTCGTCGTCGACGTTTATAATTCGGTAGCCTCTAACCGCATGTCCATCTGCGTGAAAATAGTGCATAAGAAGAAGGGCCACTCCGTATCAAAGCCAACTTGCACGCAATATTTCAATGAGATCGAGCATTGTCCAGGCATGATTGAATAATAACAAGGAACATGCAGATTTTCACATCTGCATATGACCTTTATCGTCTAGGCGATTGTCGTGAGGTTGCTTATATTGATTAAGAATTTAATGTCGATGACCTCTTGGAACAAAAAAAAAGCATCGCGGATGTTGCTTCGGCCAATTTGCCACTTGCGCGCAAATTTCTTTTTTCGATCTGTTGCATTCTCCCGTATTTCACCGGCAGTTGCGGTGCATTCCACGAGAACTGCTCCATAGATCAGGATAAAATTCGATTATTCTAGGTAGTGGCGTATAATACTTAATCCAAATCCATTGCATCATTCCGATGTAATTGTGTAAGAAACACATGTACAGATTGCGATACTTTTGAGATACTTAAAGATTTTATCCCCATTTCACGGGAACCGCGTGATCGACTATGATGATAAGTAGATCCTCTGCATCGTTGAGGCGTGATGGAGTAGCAATGAAAGGTACTTTCTCATTTATCATAGTAGTAGTACGGCATTGTAGTGGACATTGAGTTGGTGACATACCTATACAATAAACTTCCAAAAATCAATATCATAGGCCGTTTCCTAATTCGCCTCGCTGAAACATCCGTTTTCCCGAACTTCTGAAGCATCGCTTAATTATTCCAATAATTAGGGTTTTTTACCACAGTCGTCTCGTATCATCCTCACGTTGCACTTATCAAAGGGAAGGTTATGGTTGTTGGAATTCTTCTCTCGGCAATGACAGAAAGACGAGTTGGGGAAAAAAGCCGACGAATTAACTTTGAAAAACCTATCGAACTTGGGTGCCGTTCAACCGTGCGCCACAGAGGAAAGGCAAAAAGGATCATCTGCGTTTGTGCGCAGGCGTTGTGAGTGTGGTTGTAGGAGTGTGAAAACAGCTGTCGAAAGTCGATGGTTAAATTGTCGCCACGAAACAAGCATAACTAAAAAAAAGTGAAATTCAGACATGAATAATATTCGTTTGTATTTTAACGTTCGAAGATGATACAGGAACATTTTTTTTTGAGTGCTCGGAGTGAAGATATCAAACATTTTATCAACCTCATATGGCTATAACACGCCGATAGTACATAATGAACTTAAGGTCGCAGTCGAAGGGCGAAAAATATTGGAGGTGGAATTGAGACAACGGTCGAAGAGTGGTTAAACAAGACATTTAAGTGATTTTCTTGTTCGCACTAAGGACGCGTGTGCGTGTTAATTTAAATTTGCGGGAAGGAAAAAAAACAAACTGGTACTTCTTGAAATGGACTCGGTCGCGGTGACAGTGCCACTTCGTCCCCCGACGAAGAAAATGAAGAAACGCAAAGAACTTGACGCCCTCGCACCGTCCCACGTAGTCTCGCGCAGGAGTTCCGGCAAGCGCAGCTCTCAGGTAATATACATTACTACGACAATTCAAGCACCGATTCAAATCTAGCCAAATCAATATAATGCCTGTACGTGCACGGTTTCAACAGAATACAAGACAATATTCACATGTAATTAATTGGAATGACCTCCACTTGAAAAAAAATCTACGGATATCAAAGGTAACAGCTTATATCGCACGCATAATTAAACAATTCGTTGATCCATAAGTAATTTCAGCCCAGTGGAAATTGGCACCTGAAGATTTTTGTGTTTCGACATTGAGAAGCGAATGACAAAATAGGGATATTCGAAAGTCATGATTAGCGAAATAAACGACGCGCTAAGGTGTAAATGGAAATTTGTTATTTGGCCTTCTTGAGATACAAGGATCTCGAAGCTAGCGAGGTAATTTCGGAATTAGTAATAGCGAGGTCAATATTATGTTCTAAAGACACACACACACGCACGCACACATGTAAATGAAGGGACGACGTTTTGAATTTAGCGCAAATAGATTCGAAAAAAAGGTAAAATGTCGGAAATTGGAACGAAAAAATTTACCCAGTTCAGTGTATTTGTCTGCACGTAAATGAAAGCTTTCATTCGACTATTGAAAAAGCCCAGTTTATCGGCAAATGTGGGTATTCAAAAAGTCGATCTGCATTTTAAAAAGCAGCTCTCCCGTAATTTTTCTTTCTTTCAGGAATTACTGTCGGACAGCAGCGACGAGCGCTTGGAATATTGGAACTTGACAACGCGAGTGAATCGGAAGTGCAGGGGTCGAAGAGGACGCACGTGTCCTGGACTATTAAGAGCATGCAGTGCTTTTTTTGCTTGTACTTCGGTTTTAGCTACCGCGAGTTTGATATGGCTCTTTATCGACGTGCGACAACAACTGTCCGCGCTGAGAACCGAGGTGGATCAAGGTATCGACGATCGGCAGATTTGTTTTACTGTACCCCACTTGTTTTGTACTCTCGATGGTGATGACAAATAAATATGTTTTTTTTCGTCCCTTTCCCTCTATGTATCGCCGATATTTGGGTGCGTTTTGTAGCATTTTTTAAGCTCGCTGTCCAGCAGTGATACGGCAATGAAATTTAACGCTTCCGTGACTACTAAAAAAAATGCATAAGCACAATATCTGCAAGGCCATAGAAAAGTATTCTTTGCGTAATGATCAAACATTGATGAAGTATTTACATGTTTGCTTGTATTTGGATGTGTCGGTCCACCATTTTTTATTGAATAGTTGGCTGAGGGAGATCTGAGGGCATGGCAAATTTCATGCTTTATATTATGTCTAAAGACTGAAATACCAAGTAAAAGTAATCGAGATTATGTTAGACACCTCAGACCCAAATCCATTGTATCATGCGTAGATTATAAGTTCGTAGAAATGAATCTGATTGCTTAAACCTTCCAATGAAACTTCTCAACGTGGCGAAGTTTCTCTGCTACACCACTTTATTACATATATACACTTCTCAAGACGAAATTTGAAAATATACAAATTGTTGCTTATTTTATAGTATGAAGGATACTGATTATATCAGTTGTGACAACAAAAGCCCTAATTATTTGAATTACGATCGGATTTTTATAGTGCGAGCCGGAAGTGAGGGTGTCCCGGATGCTCTGCAAAAGTGTCATTCTCTGTCAAGAGATCTACAAAATAATCAAACAACTATATTTAATCAATTATCGGAGTTGAAAATTCAGCTGAATAATTTTACGGTTCAGGTACGTTGCAGCCGCACTATTACCCACCGGCAAGACATATTACGTGCAAAACAAGTGTATTTTTTTGGGTGGAGTACTTTAGAAATAAGAAAATTTAGACGCAAGCTTTCTTCTTTATTTTCCAAATATATGCGTGATGTTTATACACTGTAAGAATTTGATTCATGCATCATCGTTGCAAGAAAATAAAGTGAGTCCTACAACGCCAAAAGATTTTTAGATTATCTCGGGAAAACTAAAAAAAATGAACATGCTAAACGTGGAGCTTTGAAAATTCGGTTTAAACCACAGTTTGAATATCGCTGAGTCTTTCGCTGTTAATGACGAATAAAAAAAAGCCAATACCATCATTGAATGTTTCTACTCGACAAATTGTAATTAAAATACTCCTACAAACATATGCGTCTGTATTTTTTGGTGACGTAATAAATAAATAATTACAAACATCCCGTATGTGTACTGGAAAGCTGTACATTTTTGCATATATTGTCTTGTTTTCTTTCTCGTAACGCATTCATTAGTAGTTAGGAGATGACATTTGAGCAATGTGCTTTATTATTATTGTTATTGTTTTCTACGCTTCCAGCTGTCGAGTATTCGTCAAGGTCTGCAGCAGGTACAAGAATCGTTGCAGGGTGCTCCAGAGCTTACAGACGTTCCCAAAAATATAAAAACTCTGTTCAGCAATACCGCGTCTTTCGGTAGCCAGATTCGTGATCTCGACGCGACTGTAAAGACGCTCAAGGAGGCCAATGCCAAATTCCAAGACATTCAGACGTCCGTGCAACGAAATATAACTTATGTACAGGTAATTTTATTTACTCTCCGGCTTCCTTGGATTCTAACTCATGCAACAAATAAAAAGGGAGAATTGATTTATTGCTTGATTTATACTCCACAGAAAAACTACTTGTGAAACATATTAAAGATGTTGACTCTTCAGGCATGATCGTATTTAAGAAATGTAAATTTTTAAACAATAGCCCAAAGTCAGTGCTATCTTAATATTGTCGAGAATACGTGCGCGTGTGCGTGTGTTTTCCCAGCGTTCCTTCATATGCATTTTGTATGCTCTGGAGGGCTTTCACAATCCGGTCCCTTTTACTTTTACCCCAAACGTGTAACTTCACTATTATATTTCCAATTCCTGAGAAATACCCTCCGACGTTGTTTGTAAGCATTCTTCTTTTAAGCACTACTGTATCCTATTTGAGTATTGGTTGCGTTATCATCGGAAACTCACAATCGGTAAAACTTCATTTTGCTCGGTACATGGTACGCGAGCCAGTGTGTGGCTAAGCGGTCACCCATCCTAGCATTGATCCAGATGAAATCTGCTTAATGTGGAAGTTCCCTCAAGTCTCACACGGCGCGTCTACTACCATCCGTTATAAGTGTGCACACACGCACACACATGCGCATAGCAGGGCCATTTAAATTAAAGACCTTAAATAAATCTAAAAGATCAAGAGAGGGAGACATTCGATGACGATATTAACATTTTTTGCTGCCGCGTTAACGGGATTTGGTGTTAATCTTCACGATTTTAGATCCCGGACTACAATTGCAATTACCCGCGTGGATGTTGAGGTCGGATTTCGGCTCTGTCTGTCTGCGTGATTTTATAAATCCAATTCCATTTGTGCGATTCATTCAAGGTGCAATTAAAAGGAGACCCATGCACGCGGGTGCGCGCACCCACACACATACATCACGCGTTTTTACAACATTCATTTCATTCTCGGCCCTTGGTTTTGATTTTCTTTTCAAGCACTCTTTAATGGATCTATCGAACATGATCCTGAGACCTCAGTTGTCAACAAACGAGTCGAGAATAGAGGACGAGGCTTTGAGGAACGCAATATCACAATTAGCCAGCAATTTGACGCACATCAACGAAACACTCTCGCGTAATATAACGTGGATCGCTGAGGACCAAGCCAAAGATCACGTGAGTCGAAGTTACGCGTTTCAAAAATATTTTTGCTCGTTTTGACACTTAATTTCGTGTAATTTGAATACGTTAATTTGTCCCGCTCCATTATCGAATATCTTGGAAAGTATTCTGATTTCGGAATAAGATGAATGTTTCCTTCATCATGTATATAAAAATAGCCAACAGTTCAACTAAAATACTTCACCGTTTCGCAAATGTCCACAAGTATTTATTTCCCTTGTTCATTTTGTCGAAAGTCTCTGACAGAGATCATTTGCATCTCCCATTTTTATCTCGGCAACCGCTCGTTCAAAAAATCCATTTTGTATTGAATGTGGGTTTAAACGTTTTTTTTGGTTCTTCTATTTCCTAGACGACGTTGGTGACGTTGCAGGACACAATGCAAAACGCTAGCGGAAAGGTGATGACACTTCAAGAGCAATGTGCCAAAGAAAGTGAACAAACGATTCTAGTCGCGTCAGTCAAAAAATTGACCGATCAGGTACCGATGTTTTTTGTTGTACATTTTTTTAATCCAGCAACGCACTCCGGTTTAAGAATTCAAAGACTGCTGTTGGCAAAGCTATGGAATAACCTTTGGCATGATTAAAAACAATATGATTTTTCACATTGGCTATTTGTGGTACAAGAGGACGGCACGCATTTAGAGAATTTAATTTGAGATCAGCGGTCGCGTGGTCGTAGGTTACCCGTATGGTGTAAATATATCGAAGTGCAAGGACCCGCCCGTCAGCCAATTTCCGGCTTTCAAAAAAAGCATCTCAACACCGCTCGCATACTTTCTACACGGGAACTTATTCTTAATTACAAACCGGCCGTGAAACTAAGCGGTAGCCTGTCGGTTTTACACGATCCTAGTCCTAGGTCAGATTTCTGAACCTTGTTGTTTTCCTTTTCGTAAGAATAATCTTCT
The DNA here is from genome assembly GCA_963210295.1 of Ophion ellenae. NCBI lineage: Eukaryota > Metazoa > Arthropoda > Insecta > Hymenoptera > Ichneumonidae > Ophion > Ophion ellenae. Next base: position 3,642,914 of record OY723392.1, read on the forward strand.
GATACTTCTTTCGAGTTTTCATTGAAAATTTATTCATTTGTAATTTATATTTTTGTAAACGCTGTTTTTAACTTTTCTTTTTTTTTGCCCACAAAACATTTATAATTTGCAACTCCATTTTTTTTATACATATCTCTATACTAAAATATTTTCAAGATATTTTCCACGGGGTCTTGGTGTGTGGAACATAACTTTAAAAAGTGTAAGAAATATTCGTCATCGTTAACGAAGATTTAGAGAGAGGAAAGTAAACATAAAGAGTTAATTCTTTAGACTCTAGGGAGCCTATACCCGATGTGTCCTTGTAAACATCAAGAGCGCACGTATTCTGTACAGTGATGTGGAGCGAGAAAATCTTTCCCAGTCAAAAGTGTCGACAAGTTAAAAACGCGTGGCCTTTCAGGGGATGAAGGAAAATTTCATTGTGCATTGATTATGCAGACATTTTCCCGCAAGAGAAAATTACAAAAGACTCAACGCACAATGAAATATCAATGTCACGGTTAAGGGATGCAATGATGTACTATAAAGAGCCGTTCGCTGAAAATTATTTAGTTGCATCGGGATCTTCAGCTGCACATTTTCATGAAGCTATACTGATGAGAAAAAGACTTGGCGAAAATGCACTGAGAATGCTGAGCGAGAAAAAACATAAGATTCCAGAGGAAGTCATTTACGCAATGAAGTGTGCAAAGAAATGAGTTTTGCATCAAAGTCAAAGAGAGTTCATCGGACGAGTATGAACCAAGAGAAAAATAGCAGAGCGGTGACGCATATTCCTTTGGGCTTTAAATTCAAGGCCATTGACATAATCGATGGACGTGGAGTTTGAAATCTTATCAGCCGAAAAGCTGTCATCATTTGAAAAAAGAAGCATTTATCACGGTGACAACCACATATCGAAAAGGGTGGGAATACATTCGATAAATATTATATCATTGATTGCGGGCCTGGGACCGTTTCGTCCAAGTCAAACCAAGTTATCGACAGCAGTGGGCTTTAGCTGTTGCACGCGAATATCCAGACTTTGAATGTAACGCTTCTGAAAGACGCTTAGCCACCCACGGCGATTCACCAAGTTTGTGTCCCAAAAAAGAAGTCATGACGATTGAAGAAACACCAGCCTCTGAAGAGATTTTTCGTGCACGAACTCTACGGTTGACATCCAATTTTAACGAGGATTACGCAAATAATACCGTCCAAACCGGTATGTGAACGAGCTTTCATTGTGTTAAGTCAAAATGATATACATATACAAAATATTTGATACATTCATAAAACTACCATGAATTATTAACTAAAAGTCCTTATAGTTATTGTTGTCCTTTTCACTTGTTTTTCAGAGTGTCTGTGTCAGTATCACTTAAGCTGCAAAAGGACTCGTATCGACAATGAGAGAGGAAGTAAAATGGTTTTCGTAAGACGCGACATGACATGACTTTTTGAACCAAGTTACTCACTCGTTCACGGCATAATATGCTTTAACCCTATCTAGGCGAGTATTACCTCGTGTAATTGTACGCTTGTAAGACAAATATACAAATACACAAAAATGTTAAAGCGCCATCATTACGCCGCAAAAATTAAAAAAGCAGACCACAATTTTGTACCTCCAACGATTACCTCAATTACCTTCTGCAACTCTACGTGGAAAAGGACAAGTTCCTTTTATTCAATTACTCTTGGGGCGGCGAGCGACGCCAGAATTATAAAACAAGAACTCGCAAGATGATAATATGCCTATTTTGCACTATTGATGTAATAGCCCTGAAGGTCACTCCTCTAGTTCAACCCTACGACGTTTACCGATACAGGCGGGTGAAACATTTGACCAAGCGCCGATATGAGAGAACCGAGAGGCAAAAACAATTTCCGGTTTTGTCCGGTAAACAAGATATATTTATGAATGACGATATGGCTCTGCTTTCCAAAGCATCTCATGGCTCTTGTAGAAAGTATTTTTGTTTGTTTGTTGTTTTGCGAGTTATCGGGGTATTATCTGTTTTCCATGTTTTTGCGACAATTATCATGCTGGTTCCGATACACTATCAACGTCTGGCAAAGAAAAAATGTAATGGTATCGAAGACCATAAATGGACGATCGGTTGGTTGGGAAAATCCAGGAACATCCAAGTATACACACCGCAAACGCTTCTCCTTTACTTACAATCGTGTGTATTTTTTGTATCAGGTGTATCTGCTTGCATTACAAATTATCTTGAATATTTATATATAAGAAAAACAATGCAACAAATTGTTTTATGAAAAAAAAAAAACATTTTAAAGGGCGGTACAATGTGAAAAAAGCCCAATCTTTTTAAATTTCGATACAATATATATTAATTGTATTATTATAATTGTATTGAAATTAATTATATTATTAGGACGTTGAATGAGTTCTCGCTGTTTTTTTAGCAGATGGCGTTACCAGACACGACTGCGTGCGTGTAGTTCAAGATGGTAACGAATCTATAAAGAAGTGAATAACTTTTTTTCCATAATGATAAACATGTCAAATTTCGTGCCAACAAAGAGTATTTGTGGGGAATTTTACTGCACTACTTTGTTTGAAAAAATATCTGCAGCCAAAGCACACATAATTCTTGGTGAGACTTACGGCGGCCATGCTCTGCCAGAAACAACATGCAGAGATTGATTTAGACGCTTCAAAAATAATGTTTTTGACGTGTTTAATTGGAGGCATTGCTTCATGAAGATTCAAGTAAGACGCTAGCTGAACTCGCAGAATCATTAGGAGTTGATCACACCACAGTTTCGAAACGTTTGCAAGCACGGGAAATTATTTTTTTAAATAGAGCATTAATTTTCACGGAAAAACAGCGAGAACTTATTCAACATCCCAATATTATTATATATCTAAATATGAACCGGTGTGCTGGTCTAGTGGCTAGCGTGCTATCCTCTGAACCCGCTCATCGGGAGGTCGCGGATTCGAATGCCAGTCTCGTAGTCTCGGAGAAAAATAGATACGAGCACAATGTAGCTCCAGTTCTACACGGATGACACGCACACGGACCGGTACGTGTGTGTGTCATGTGTGTACGACTGTAGCCCGTGATTAATTTTTTGACGAACGCGTCTAGCTCCGAAATTGGAAAGCGAACCTGGGCCCGGCTGTCTTGGTATAGGTTTTCCGCAGTTTCCCTATACGCATGGCAGAGATGTCACGGTGAATGCGATACAGAGGGGAAGTCGGCTGCGGCCGCAAGGTGGGGATGAGTAGTGAAATATGGTGGCGAATGTAATAAGGAGAAAGACCCCGTGGAATGGAATCTCCAATAACAATTAAAAAGTCATACCTGAATATGTATGTGTGTGTGTGCATTTACATTTATATTAATATAAATAAACGAATACATTTTTAATAAAAATGTCTTTAAAGTTTTAGATTATCCGTACCCAAAAAAAACTATAAGACAGGAATCAAACCCAAGATCATAGGCATGTAAGTCCGACACGCTAAGCTTAATCAAGCGGCCGGTCGATAAGTAAGAAAAATGACTTGAATATGAAGCGCATGGGAAACTTTTACACTCTCCTCCTGGGAGTTGGCCGGCTGGTGGGCCCTGATACTTTTAGTATATTTACACCCTTTCAATAAACTACCGCAGGGGTTCCCAAACTTTTTCGGTGTGCGGCGCCCTTAGAGATTAATTACATCATCGCTACGCCCATAAGGCCGTCACGTAATGTTTTGATTTTGATTACCTTTTTTTAGGTCTTCGCTCACCTGGTACCCTTATATGAGATATGTAGATTCCCCCCGTGACGGTGCACCGTGGGGCCAAATCCCAAAAAGTTGGCCAAAACTCGAAAACGTTATAAATTTGGCTGAAAGTCAGCACTCGGGGGTTTTCGGGGTCGCTGATTATGAATCCGACGTCAAAATTTGAAATAAAAACAATATGGCAGATTTCACATGAACCGCGTTTATAGAGAAAGTACAAAATAGATACGTATGTTGTATAATACGATAAAACATACAATCGGTTGATTTAAAGTTCACGCATCGTCATCCGAAGAATAATTTGATTCCCAATCAGTTGATTCAACCTTCAAATCTCTGGGGCTTCCTGCACTTGGTGGCATACGTGGCGCAACTAACAATAGAACTGCTTCTGGGAGCAACGACTTTAAGTTTTTTCGAGGCAATTCGCGCAAACTGAAAATAAATAGATCGGATATTAATAATAAGCGTGAAATAATGTTTGCCATTGATTTGGTTCCGGAACACTTTTTTGCAAAATCTTCACGAAACGTTTTAATGTATTTATTAGTAGGCTCTTGAGCGTCTTCAGACATTTGTCCTATCGGCAATACCGATGAGTTTATCACTTCTGCGCCATGAATCAATACCTCATGTACCGATGTTGGCATGTAGAGACACCGATACAACTGCACAAAGTAGCGTGCTGTCTGTAAGACATAATCTTGACATTTTATGAAATCGATTTCATGGCCACTCGAAATTGCCTGCAATATGACATGGAAACGCTTAATCAAATGCTTATCAACCCCTGTAATACCAGCAGAAATGCTTGAGTTTTCGAAAAAGCGTCGAGCGGTATTCCCATTATTCGAGCTACCGAAACCAGGCTTTGGTTGATCGACTATTAGACTCAATTCGATACGGAAACCCTTCTGTATATTTGTTTTTCGGATTCTTATTTGTTCCTTTTCTTTATTACTACGCGCTTGCCACTTTTTAATTTCAAGCTTATATGCCACATGCAAACAACATTCGAAAAACCGAATCCATGCATGCAAAGTTGATAATTCAAACTGTAAATGATCTTCAGATACTTCCTTTTCTAGAATTGCATCGATATTGTTAAAGTCTTTTGAAGTTGCTTCGCATAAATAGCATCGTTGAGTAGACATATTATGCGTGATAGCATTACAAACTTTACCGTCTGCCATGATGAAAGCAAGTCGGAAAGAAACTCTTATTTCTTTTCCATCTATGATCTTTTCGAAAGGGACAAGATTGTTCTCTTGCTGTTTAATATAATCCATTTCCTCACGAGTGGCTTCAGGACTCTCGTGTAAAGATTGGATCCTAATTGGTCCACAAAAGCGAAGAGATGACGGCCTCGGATTTTTCCATGCAACAAGTCTAGCGTTTGTTTCTTGGTCGTCTGATACAAGCTGCAGGGGAACGATTGAGGTAAAAAAATATTAGCATCGAACTTGCTTCCATCATCATTGGTGAACTTTTGCTTGTGAGTACTTTGGCCAGAAGTGACATCGCAGCCCCACTTACAAATTAAATTCAAGTTGCTAACATTTTCAGGAGACAAACTTTTGACAACATCCATTTGTGTTAATAATATTCTATCAGCTGTGTCATTTAGCAAAGCTTGCAATTTTACCTCAGCACTACATTCATTGACAGAAATATCTTACTTAGGCGGATAACATTTGAGCTTGGCTTGAGATGGCAGTTTATACGGTGGAAATAAATTACGGCTGTTCTATTTGCTTCTATTTCAAAGCCCCTGATATTGTGATTTCGATAATTTTAGTTCCACTATGAGCGACAGAAGCATCGGCAGATAAATCGATTCTTGTAATCACATCTATGGACTCCTTATACTTCTTAACTTTAGATGGGCTCCCCAATCACATTCGCATACGTCAATTCTTCCATATTATGTCTTGCGCGAAATTCTTCAGTCCTCCTTCGTTTTATCCGATCTTGGCAAATTCTGAAGAAGGCCGACTTGGCAAATTCTGAAGAAGGCCGACCCAAGTTATGGGTTTTTTTCTGAAGTTTGTTTAGTTTCTTCGAAAGAAACAAACACGCTCAACCATTCAGAATATTTTTGCAGCAATTTGCCTTCAGTTCTTGATGCTTGCTGCCGCTTTTTATGCAAGTCATGCAACAACTTGCGGAGGGCAGGCTTTGCATTGTCTAATAGAGCAAAGGGGCGTTGCAATTTAGCAGGCATGCAATTTTACATCACTGCATATGTTTCAGTCGCTTTGTCATTCAAATGAACCTTCAGTATCGAAAAATGTCCTCTCTTGTCAGGCCACATGCATCACGTTTATCAGCGACAGATTCTAAAATTGGAATATATAATATCTATATAGATGGATAATTCCATATTCAACCTCGTTACTATAACTTATTCCGAAATATCATTTGAAAAAAAAGGATATTTATAAAAGTGAATTATGTATTACAGAGCTCAATACAATGAAGACCGCAGACAAATTCAAGAGAAAGAGCAAAACATTCCGCGTCGCTAATATACGAAATTCAGAAAACTATGTTTTACATTGCAAAAACTCACACCAATGGCACAATGGCAGCTAGAGGCAGCAAGTTAAATTTTGTTCATTCAATAACAGTTCCATCTACGACATGCGATCGGTCAAGTCGCAGAACTCTATAGAACTTATCAACTTTTCTCTATGTGTTTAAAATTTTCCGTTGTAATCTGCCGTTCATTTTCGTACAAATGATTCGTTTATTGTTATCGCATAAACTATTATTATTAATTTTGTGTTATATAATGATTCCTTCATACTCGCGGCTGCTGATTCCATTTAAAAAATTGAAGTCGTTTGATTTTTAGAGATTTGACGTCTTCTTGAATATAGCGTTGAAATATTTGCTTACTGCACGACGCGTCTAGCGCGATTAAGAGTCCCCTTTCAACTGTCCCACAGTAGCAGGTATAAGGGAGAGGGCGCGCTGAAGCCTGGAATTCGACCTTCGGACCCTTACCTAACCTAACCCACGACTACAAATTACTGGAACGCAAACTCTATTTTTCGACTTTTGGCCCGCTTTTTGGGATTTAGCCCCACCGTGCGGCGTCTGCGGTGACAGGGCGTTGCCATATGGGGGCGTTCGGTGCAGTCATAGAGGACGCGCCGAGCGGCCGATGACCTAAAAAAAGTGTCACCAAAAATGCCAAAAAAATTCGAACATAGCAGAAAATTGAAAATAGCATCGTCTATCACAATAGCCGCTGATCTTTTTTTAGATCTTCGGTGCCTCATAGGTCCGCGTTATTGAAGGGGCGCGGACCTACCAGGCACCAAAGACCTAAAAAAAAGTTTATCAAAATGTAAAAATGTATAACACGAAGAATGATGTACGGCCGCCGCTGGTATACATCCGGATAGCGCCGCGACGCCCCTGATCTTTTCCCGCAACGCCCAGTTTGGGTTATACTGCGCTGCCGTTATACAGAGCTTGAACCCAAACTTTATTTGCCAGACCATGCATTCCCTCTCTTAGTACACGGCAGGGCGCATACGTGGAAAACGGACTTTTGCAATCAAACGGTCGAGAAACTTTTTTTCGTGCGAATTCTCTAAAGGATGGTTTATCTCCATGGATTCATCAGAGGGGAGGAGTATTTTTAATCGCATCAATTTTCCCCTCAAGAAATGTTCAGACACAGCGATTTTCCGGAAGATGTTTCCGAATGTGGTCGAATTTTCATTATCCCGTTCTGAGCCTTAAAAGACCGTCGTATCTATGCGTATTATGGAAAGGGAACACTATTCTTCGCGATAAGCAATTGCTCTTCCATAAAAAAAACGTTGGTAAATGTTGCTTTTTGGAAAGATATTTGATTATTGGTCTCTCCAGCTGAACTTTCGAAGAACGTGTATAGTATATGTATTACGAAAGGGCTTACTATTTTCCACTGTAGGCAATTTTTTCCGCGCAAGACACTTCTCGCCATGCTAACTTAATAGGAGAGCGTATTCGAAAAATGGTTGGTAATGGTTTCCTCTACGTGCCAATACCTGCTGGAACTGAAACAAAAATCGATTTTGCAGATGAACGAGGCTTACGCGGTGGACAAAAATTTGCTGAAGCAGCTGGACAAGCTGGATCAATTTTACAATGCCTTGAAGAATTCGAGTCATGCGACACAATCAACGTTATCAAATTTTCAAAATCAGCAGCTGACGGCGAAGGACGCTAAAGACGCCGCGGTGTTGCATTATTCGCAAAGCCGGTTAGCGTCCCACGAAACCGGGACTAATTCGACGAGAGTTGCAATCGAGCAGCGTGACGCCGCAGGTTAAATCGACACGAAAAATGTTACAAGTGTGTTTACAAATGATGGTCCGCCTTTTCACACGCTCGTTTAAAACAATTCCTTTCATAACGGTGTTGTATTGCCGTCTACGATGAATCGCTCGGAGAGGTGTAAGGGATGCGATTGCTCAGAGTGCACGTGTGCGCCGGACGATCTAAACAAACAGTATCATCACCTAACCAGGTTCGAACATCAACGAAAAAGAACAGAAAGGAGAAACGCTTCGCGAGTGCGGGTCGAGGAGCGTGCGTTTACGTGTAAATAATAATGCCTTACCCTTCATAGGGTAAGACATTTCCTAATAAACGTAAAAAATGAGAAAATATAATAAAAACACAGCATTAGCTTCGTCAAACGCATCACAGGCATCGGGTATTACATATAAAGTCATAAAATCATCCTTGCGGGCTTAGCGACTGTACAAGGGGAATTCGAATTTGATTATAAACTTGTGTGTCGCACGAATTATTCGCGTTTTTGGTGTGTTTGGATGACATTGTCGGAATAAGAGAACGGAAGGCGGCGTGGTGGTGGTAGCGGCGTCGGGAGCGGACACACAAGTTGAGAGTACTAAAAGTCTATGGTTTTTGGCCGTCTCCTGTGTTCCTTTTCGGCATTAAAGTTTGCATTGTTGCAACGCAATAAAAACTTTTTTTTTCTTTCAATTTATCATTGTCCAACATTGCTTATGGCAAATTTCGACTACGAAAGTTACCGGAATATTTATTAGGATAATAACTAACGATCGACTACCCGGAAACTGCAAGAACATTTTTTAGGGAGCAGTAAAAATTGAGCGAAAAAGAATTTGTTCCGTTTCTCCGCTCCGCTTTCCGTGATTCAGGATTACCAAAGTTTTCAAGATATTCTTATACTTTGTACCCATCATACGAGAGTATGACAGCCCACGTATATCGGCATTTCTTACAACGAACAAAAAAAACCATTGGCAATATGCAATTTCCCATAACTTTTTTCGAGTTAAGATGAAAATTGCGCAATAATTTCAGTATGTGATGAATGCTTTGTTTGGAACCCGAAAAACAAACGAATGCGACACGATGCAGCGGTATAGTATATCGACGCGTTAACATGAAAAATCATATCTTCACTTTTAGTGAGATTTTTCATCCGCATGCGGCAAATTGGCGTGTTGATTGATCTGTGCCGCAGCCGCCGGCCCAACATATCTGCTACATGTTAATTTTCAGTGAGATTGTTTGTCGGTGTGCCATGATAATGCGTCGATCGCTGTGTGGTGTAATTACGCACCGAAAAATTGCAATAAATATCTCGTGTCAGTGGTAAAGAGAAGGTAGTGATAAGTCATACGTGTTGGCACAAACGAGAATTCTTATTGTAGGTCGTGTTCTGTGGGCGGAAGAAGGTAAAAAAAGAAAAACATGATTGTAGGATAGCTGTCCGCCGCGCGAATCGGAGGAAGTCGGTCAACGATGCGATGCCGGTCTGAAATTGTTAATAAAACGGTAGCGAGACTGAGATGCTTGTCTATGGTTTTTCTTTTTGTCTTCGTTTTCCCGAATTTCTCTGATAAATCGGTGCAATTAATTTGGGTATGAATTGCATCACAATTCTCTCGCGTTTTTCGTGTTTGAACGATCTGGCGATCTCGCTCATATACCTATATATCTGTACCACTTACGGGGAGCAAAAAATCGGGACCAGAATTTCTTGCATTGCTTTGTTTCTAGGCTCAGATAACCATGTAGGGACTTTATCGTGTCCGTACGTCCGTTTGGCGCAGTAACGGGCTCCACGCCCTCTATTTTTGTAACTCTTTGGTGTTAAAAGTTGATATAATTTATGAAAATAGCGTTCAGCCAAAACTTTCGCGTTTAATGATTTCGGTTGTTGTAAAACAAATAGGTTCGCGGACAAAGAATAAGAGAATTTCTTTATAATTTGACAAGTTTTCATGTGCCATTGTTCGACCTTTATTATTCGACAATGTGTATGTGTAAAATATCTATATTTATTGGGGATTGTACAATATTGTGGTTTGCGTCAAGACGAGGACGCTAGGTGCCGCGCACCCATACGTTTTTTCTATCACGGTTCTCCCCTTTACGAAAATCCGATTTAGGGCCTATCTTCAACCATACGATAGATCTCGCATGACAATGCGTCCCTACGTTTTGGCAGTGAAACATCGAAATGCGCGTTGAGTAGGGGCCTCACATTCTTGTGCACCTTTACTGAGACTTTTTGGTTTTTACATTAGAAATTAGAGTGTGTAGCTATATAAGTGATTCGTAATATGTTGTTACTCAAATATCGACTAATGAGAAATGTTCAAAAAATTATGTATGGCTATAATTGAAGGATTATTTCGGCTGCGGCGCCTCGAATAGTGACGCGAAGTTTCGAGTCCAAGCCTGCATTCATGGGCGTACCTCGGAGGGGGGCAGCCCTCCTGGGAGAAAAAATTATCGGTTCATATTGACCTCATATTCTTTATATTGCATTCACAAAGGTCTTAAAACTTTCAAAATGATAGATTTTACAACGAAAAACTTGCATTTCGGATACGAACCAGTTTCATTTTCATCCTTACAAATAACTATGCCGGTCGAAGCGGATGATAAAGGCGATTTTTAAACAGAAGTGCCAACCTTTCCTTTTAAAATGGTATCGAAGAAAGTTGAAAATATTCATCAAGAAATGTATTTTTGTTCAGTACCCATCTTCGTATGTGACTCGTTTATGAAGAAAACTATGGCCAAAATCGACGTTTCTTTACAACGGTATTCGGTATCATATAAAGAAAAGTTCGAAGCTTGAGTCGAAAAAAATCTGTATTCCGGTCAAGTACAGGGTGTCTCAAAACTACCTGACATTTTAATTGATTAGAAAAACATATTATTACTTAATTGAAAAGTACGAATATTTTTATTTCAACATAAGGTACAGATATGGAGGTTATTTGTGAAACACATTTTCCCATAAATGGCCGCCTCCCCGCCCTGTTTGCAAACGTTCACTCTTTTGACGAAATTTTCAATGACATTTTCTGCATTATGACGGACTAATTTCTTTAATGGTGTGTCCAATTGCTTTCTTGAGCTCCGGAATGGTCTGTGGATCATTGGCACAAACTTTTCCTTTCGGAAAGCCCCAAAGAAAGAAGGCGTCCTTCCAATGGCGTCAAATCGCACGATCTTGATGGCCAATTTACATCGCTGCAGCGCGAGATAACAGGACCATGAAACATCGTCTGCAATAACTGCATTGTTTCGCCCGCAGTGTGGCAGTTTACGATATCTTGTTGAAAGAATATGTCTTCCAAGTCTATGTCGTTTATGCCATTTATCGAATATTGTGTTCCACACATAACCTCCATTTTTCTACCTTATATTAAAATAAAAATATTCTTACTTTCCAAATGAATAATACGTTTTATTAATAAATAAAAATGCCAGGTTATTTTAAGACACCCTCCAGATACCGATTTCAAAACGCTCGGATTACACACTATTGTGAACCCTTCGGAATTGAATCCGAAAGAGTTATAATTATACAAATCTTCATTATTATAACCCCACAATTCCGGCGTGTTTATATATTATAGCCTCATCTGGGGTCAACGAACAACGAGTTAATTATATATTTTTATTGAAAGTAATTGAGTTTTCACTGAATGCCATAATTATATGCATACTTAACAAGCTACATAGCTCGGGTCCATGACCGAAACGGGCGTAATAAAAAACATCAATAATTACGTATGCCAAGAGCGTATGGAGCTGGAAGGCAAAGTTGTCCCCGCCCCCTCTTCTTCGAAACTATATGAGCTGCCCCCCCCCCCCCCCGCCCCCACCCTCAACTTAGATACTCAGTACGCTCTTGGATTGTGCCAGCATTTTTTCGAAAAAAATCCACTCACCCGGCACTATTCTTGCATCGTACATACCCAGGAAGCAATTTCAAAATAGTTGTCTATTAGTTATCCAAATGGGTACCAAATGTCCGCTTGGAAGTTACCTATAAGTTATCATGTGTCCAACAGTTATCTTTTTGGATGGTTGTTGACTTTAAGATAACTTCCGGGCGGACATTTGGCACCCTTTTAGCCGACTTTTGGACAACTTTTTGAAAATTGCTACCTGGGTAGTTATAATGCACGCAACACTATGTACATATTCAACATTTTTGTCAGCCCCAAAATGTTGCACTTCCCTCCACGTCTTGCATAATCGTAATCTCAATACTTTCGTTGTTTTTCGCCGAAAGACGCGATGCCACACTTGACATGGATTATCTGTGCGCCATAAATCTTCAACAATTAATTGAGAACAGTTCCATACATTTTTAATTGGAACTTTAGCGAGACACGCTTTTCATGACGACCCTTTGTGCTTGCCCACGTGCTTTGAAATGTGCAACGACAAGCCCCGATTCGTCGTATAGTCACTCAATCTACTTTCCACACGAAAATTCGGATACACCACGGTCGTATATACAGGTCTGGGCACTCCCATATGTTCCACACACCCCAAAGTGTGCCTCCATCCGAGGTACTTTTTTACATCCTGAATAATTAGTCGAATACAAAAAATAAAAGCTTAAACTGAAAATATGAGCGATGAGCCGTTCGTTAATAATACTCATCGTCATTGAGATGGATAGGCCGAGTTAAGTTTTGCTCCACCTACTAATATATTTTTTATTACGAAAAGGAAGTAGAGCTTTCGATATTAAGGCGTAAATTATAATCCTTAATGAAAAAAATATGCTGCAAGTAAGAGGAATTATGAAAATTCATGATTTAGTTTTCATTTTTCAATATGATTTGTTCATTCTTAATATACAATCTGTACATCTTTTTTGGATGTGTCGCGTTTTTTCTGAGCTATTATTTTGCGCATACAGAGCCGCAAATAGCAATGGATTGCGATTGAAAGAAATGTCTGCATGCTTCGCTCAGGGAAATGTACATTTTTAGGTCGACAATTGTACATTTATTGCAGGCGTTACTGTTTTTACACGTGCTCGGCGTTACTCGAATGTCCACTTTAGCATCTTGATATTATGCCATTTTTAGGCATCGCAACAATAGTCACTTCCCTATTTTTTATTCGTTAATGAAGACTAACTTTACATCAATTACTTTCGAAATCAAATTGACGAAACGAGGTTGTATAAACAGAGATTAGTAGGGAGATGTACAACGCTCCCCTTTTAGCCGTGCCTCGGAAATGGCGCTAAATCGCGGCGGCGAGTTCGGGAATATATTTTCGTGATCATCGCCTCTGTCGAGGTTGCAGATTCCCTTGTAGCCGCGCGAGTCCGTGATCACCGATCAAGTCGGTATCGCAGTCAGCGTGAACCATGGTCTTACCACGGTCTTACACAAGGAGACTAGAGAGGAGTCGACACTCCCCCCCTCAAGCAGTTCTTTCAATCGGTCGCAGAGGTGCAATGCTCAGTACCGCCGCAGGCGTCGCTAGTGTTTCCCAGAGCCCATAATATATAGTAATACAAAACTGCATACGGTGAAACTGGCCGTGTTATAACGGCAAAATTGTTTGCGCCTGTCAATCTGTCAATGATATCTGTCGTGTACACTAGCACAGCAGCTATCGAACTATGTGTATAATAATGGAGATGACTCCTTGCGAGTCAATGTGATAAAGGGAAAAAGTAAACACCGTAGGTAGGAATTATAAAACAAATTTCAACTATTGATGGCAGTAAATTAAAAAATGAATTCTTCCATGTTATTTTCGTTCGAGTTCTTTTGGGGTCGGACGAGTTCTTTGATTGGTTGAAACTGCTTCAATTCGCTCGTACAACCAGATACCTGTACGAATGCAAAAGAAAAAAAATTAAAACTACCGAGGCTCGGACTCAGGACCTTCAATACAGTAATCTAGCGTTCTACCAACTTCGCCACACAATCATTTGCCAATAAATATAATCTTCTTACATTTAAGTGATTGCCGCGCTTGGGGTTTAATTAGGCTTGACGGCTTGTTCGCTTGGTTCATCGCTTAATTTAATTCATATTTAGCTTCATTTTTAAACGTAACTAGCAAATAACGAGTTTTCATGGGTATACATATAATAAGCACGTGTTGAAAAGACAACCCCAACATGTAGAGCCAACATTCCCGCATTCGCCCGGTTTCTCGCATGTACATGTTATTATTATTACTTTTTTTTTATTTTTTTATTTTTTTTTTATTTTTATAATAGACTTTATTGCTCCGGGCAACGCACTTCCTCAGTTTGCACTGGGAAACATTCACCTACCCCCGGGTGTTAGGCTCGGTCTTAACCTAGACCGGAACAATAACGCTGGGCGGCACTCGAGGGTTCCGACATCACCTCGGCTGCCGCCCAGTCAAAAAGTCGCGCGAGAATTCCATTATATCGCTCTGCGATAGCCGCTCCCTCAATCCAGAGGGTTAGCGGCTACCGCAGTCCACAATCGTGTTGCCTGAGTAAACGGAGGGACCCAAGTATGACTGCCTTCTGCATCCGACCCGCTAGCAACCGGACACCGGGTTTGCAAACCGGTATGCCAGCGAGGCCCGATACAAAAGACTCTTTCATCCCCCCTAGCGCGCCGATGATGAGGACAACGAGAGTTACCCTGAATCCTCGGTGCAAACGACGTAGCTCGGCCAGGAGAGGCTGATACTTGAGCCGTTTCTCCTCTTCCTTTCGCGACACGTTCACTTCGGCCGGAGCCGAGAACTCAATGACGTATATCGTCTTGTCGTCGAAATCGAAGAGGACAACATCAGGCTTAGTCGCTTGAAGCGGCCCGATGGTCGCGAATGAGAAGTTCCAATAAATCTTGCACCTCTCACCCACGACAACGGACTCAATATCTCCTGGTAAATAAGGCGGCACGGGCTCCCGGTCTATCCCATAAGAGTGCCGTAGATGGTAGTACAACACTCTTAGGGCCGCGTTATGGCGATAGATATAGCCGGAGACTGCATATACTGGGCAGGCCGACAGTAGATGCATTAGTGTCTCCGGCGATTGTTTGCATGCACGACACAAAGTGGTCGGCAGAGGCTGACCCAAAACGCGACTGCGATAGACCAGGGTGTTGATGACTCCGTCTTGGCAGGCGCAGATAAACCCTTCGGTCTCGGACATCAGTCCAGCTGACCGCAAGAAGGAAAAGGTCAGCTGGGTGGACAGCCCCTGTTCCTCGATGTGGTGAAAAAACACACCGTGCATGGGTCTGTCCACGTGCTGCCGAGTCAGGACAGTCTGCTCGGCAGCCCTGATTGCCCGCCGACGTCGGGACTTGGGCAACCGAGCGACGGAGTCTACTGGCAAGGCGCCACGCCGGCGCCGGCGGAACTCCAAGCCGAGGGTCTCTGCCGCACGATCTGCCGCCTTATAGATAAAAGCACCCGCCCCATGAAGCTCATGCTGGTGCACAATCTCCAGGAGCGGGTCCGAGCTCGTTATTACATCGCTTGCTATTCCGAGGACCATGCGGTCATGAAGACACTCCAAGCCCGAGAGCCCGCGCCCGCCGCTCTGACGCAGCATATAAAGGCGCGGGGTGGAAGATCGAGGGTGCAGACTCCGCTGGATGTTCATTATCTTGCGTGTGCCGATGTCCAGCTGTTTAAGCTCGTCTCTACGCCATTTGACGACGCCAAAGGAGTAGAGCAGGACCGGGACAGCGAGCATATTGGTGGCAGTGATCTTATTTTTCCCAGACAGATCTGATTTCCAGATCCGTCTGAGACGCCGCCTATACTCGCTGCGGAGGGCCTCCTTGACACCCTCAGCGTCCTGTACAGAGCGCTGATCGATGCCAAGGTACCGATAAGACCCTCCGGCGTCCAGGTGTTTGAAGACGCTCCCGTCCACCAGCCGGACATCAGCCGCGACACCCTCTGCTCTCCCTCTCCTGAGATGAAGGACAGCGCACTTGTCCAATCCGAATTCCATTCCCGCCGCCCGCGTGTACGTCGCTACGATGTTCAAGAGGAGCTTAAGCCCCCCCTCCCCGGGAGCGTATAGCTTGAGGTCATCCATATAAAATAAATGGGTGATCCCTCGCCCACGCTCCCCGGGGGCCCCCGCTTCGTACCCGCGTGCAGCCCGCAAGGCGATTGATAAGGGTAATAGTGAGATGCAAAACAGGAGGGGGCTAAGAGAATCTCCCTGGATAATCCCCCTCCTATACCCCACCACTCCGGTCGACACGTTGACTTCACTAGTCTTAACTGTGAAGCGTGTCTTCCAGAGCGGAATGAGCTGCCTAATGCATCTCACTATGTAAGGACTCACCGAAAGGCGTTCGAGTAGGTGTATAATCAGTTTGTGACTGACAGTGTCGAACGCCTTACGGTAGTCTATCCAAGCGACTGAGAGGTTACGCTTGTGTTGGACCGCGTCCTGCGTGATGCAGCGGTCCACCAGCAGGTTCTCCTTACAACCTCCCAGCCCCCTCTTGGATCCCCTTTGTTCGTGTATCTCCCGCCATGCAGGCTCGATCTCGCGCAGAACACGCTCATAAAGAATCTTTGTGAAGATCTTACAGAGCGCATTCAGACACGTTATCGGGCGGTAGTTCTCCGGACGAGACAAATCCCCTTTTTTGGGGAGTAGCACCGTCCTTCCCTCTGTCAGCCACGCAGGGATGGGCACCGTCCCATCGATGAACGACGAGAAGATGCGGGCCAGATGGGTATGGGTGCACTTGAATTTCTTCCACCAGAAGATGTTAATCCCATCCGGTCCGGGAGCGGCGTGGTTCCTCATGCTACTCACCGCCTTCTCCACCTCACCCCGCGTGACTGGAAAACAGTCGCCACGCTGACTCGGCTGTTGCCGACAAAACGTGTCGAACCGTCCCAGAGCTGGAGTGCCTTCATCAAAATGACCCGCCTCGCTATACAGCTCTCCCCAAAACCGCTCCACCTGAACAGCTGTTGGCGCTGTGTCGGGGGCAGGCGTAGGTGGTTGGAACCAGCGGCCTGGGTCAGAACGGAAGAGGGCGTTGTCTAACGCCCGACCCAGCCGCCTCTCTAGGGATTGCTTCGCAACCCCCAGGTTCCGCACCTTCTCCACGTAGCGTTCCTTCACAATAAGAAGGATAGCTTTGTTCAATGTGTGGTGACGGCATTTCAGTTCCGAGCTGATTTTTCGGATTTTAGGGGTAAACGCCCTCCCCGCCGTAATGAAGTCTAACACACACTGAACACGGGATGCCTGCCGCCGCGCTTCATTGATCTTATTCTGGAGCTGTGCAACGCGCCGCCGAGTCTTAGCCACGAACGCCGCCTTATCATTGCGTGTCTGAGGCTTCGACTCAACAGCCGCGTGATACACAGCCCAGTTCAAGCTGAGGAGATCAGCGGTCTCAGGGATTGCTGCCGCGAGGGACTCATTTGCCGCTTCTAGGCAACCAGGCTGAAGAGAAAATTTCCCAGTGATTCTCTCCCTCCTTGTTCCCCAGTCCTCTGTCAAATCGACGCGCCAACGGGGGGGTTCCGACTGCCGGGGGGTTCGATCTTGAGGCCGTCCGGTAGAGCTCCGCACGGAACGCGCGGAAGAGCGCCTGCCGGACAGCTCTGGTGGTAATAACAAGAGATCGTAACCTTGCCGTCGCAAGCGGGCAGCTTGGTCTCGCAGATGTTGTTGCGAGAGGTGTGCAAGCTCTGGGTGCACTTGGCTCCACAGGGCCTGCAACCTCGCCATGTAGCCCCGCCGCGACGGCACGCTATCCCTCCAGCAGCGGATGAGGTCCTCCTTGAGTTCCTCCGTCCAGTCGAGGCGCCGATTTCGAGCCGTGGTCGTTGCCGTGGATCCTATCCGGGTGCCCCTCCCAACTGATCCTTGGTCCCCATCCGAGAGGGACCGGTTGTGGGGGGCTTGACTAGGTGGTGTTCGAACCTAGTTTTCGGCGTGCCAGGTGGTTGGCCTGGCACGTCGGTGGCTATTGCGGGGGAGTTGTGCTCCCCCCCCCCGGGCGATGGGCACGCCAGCTTCCCCACGCCAGTGGGGAAGCTGGCGTGCCCATTATTATTATTATTATTATTATTATTATTATTATTATTATTATTGTACAGGAAAACAGAGTAACGCGCATCCGAATAATAAATACATTACGAGATACATTACATTAGTTTATCGCCTTATTCGCGTTTCATTATAATTAGCTATATTTTTAAACATAACAGACAAATCATAAGTTTCCATGATAAAATAACTCGTGTTGTACTTATTATATAATTATTATATCTGATGTGCTTATTGTATAATAAGCCCATGTGAATAAAACAACACGAGTTGTTTCATTAATATTATTTATATTTTTTTTATCATATATATGTACACAATATTATTATATATTATAATAGAAGGTATCCCCACTTGGGTGTATTATCGTTCGGGTGTGCGAGAGAGAACGCACCATGACTGTTCCAAGTGAGTACGAGAGAGAAACACGATCACCCCAGTTTTGTGATTGGTCGTTGAGGCGGAGCTCGGACCTTATGCAGTTTTGTATTACTATATATTATGGGCTCTGGGGAACACAAGCGACGCTTGTGGCGGAACTGAGCACTACATCTCTGTGACCGATTGAAAGAACTTCGTACATACAGGCTAGGATAGGGAGTTTGGACTCCTTTGCTCTAGTCTCCTTGGTCTTACATACAGGTCTGACCACGGTCTTACATACAGGTCTTGAAACTCGCTCAAAATTTCAGTGGTGGGGGATGGCCTCTTATTGAAGCACCGACTGTTTCAACTCGTGACCACGAGGATCGCTGCTATAGAGTGATGCAGGCTGTGTGAGAGAGACGGAAATAGATTTCAAAAGTAAACAAAACCCAAACATAACCGCTGATCAGCCCCCTGACACTGATAGATAAATGCTGTTCGCAAAATGTCCTAGCCGCACTGTGGCGCTAGTAGTCGTGTGACAGGCATGCATATATATGTATGTTGCGCCGGTGTTTCGAATATCTTACATGAATAAAAATCTATTGATATATTTGGAATGATTTTCCGTTCTAATGATTTTCCATTTGAACACAACAAATAACGTCGCCATAACGATAACAGGCGAAAGCCACGAAAGTATCAAATCGTTCAGCTGATCGAAGTATTTAGAGCCGAAGGCTGTCACACAACAGCCAACGCTAGACAGTGGCGATTTCAAGAACTAAAAAGCCGGGACAAAACGAATTTTGGTTTATCGTATAGGAATAGTAGGCCAGTGTCAGGGGGCTGCCGCTGATTCACGCGACCACACGCGACGTGCTCTACTTGTAAACTTGTAAAAACGGTGATATTGAAAAATGACTAAGTGGTGCATTGTGCCAACGTGTAAAACAGGCTCTCAGTGTGAAAAATCGAAACGCTCAGTGTTTCGGGTGCCGAGAGACTTGGCGCAATTAAAAAAATGGATGGCCGCGATACCGGGAGTTGGGAAATTAGAGCCGAGACACGTGTATGTGAAAATCATTTCGAACCGAAATATATTCATCGAGAATGGGCGAAACAGGTGTTGGAGCCCGGAACCTGAAAGAAAATGAAAAATTATTGGGATCATCACAATAAATACTTTCCAGGCTGGAAAACATAAAACAGAGTTAGTGAATTATTTTCATTTATCCTACTCGAGAGTCCTTCGCTTAAAGGTCGGAAAAGATGTGTTTTTTAAAATTTATCAACGCAAACCGTTTCGGAAACTGCAAAGTAGAGATTATTGAAAATGTTTCTTGGAACATGCATTAAAATTTTTCGAAGAGGAAATAAAGAATTGTAAAAGAAGCACTGTTTCTTAAGTATTTGTTTCATTTTCAAGAAATACATCCTGCAAGGTTTTCGGTTTGGATCCCACTTCGGTCTGAAATAGTTGCCACTTATTTTCCGGTCAATTAAAACAACGCGAAAGTCCTATTTATTTTATAAAAGCTAAAACATGTTTTTGAAAAACCGAGCGCACAGGAATCGAACCCCTGAAAGCAGCATTACGAAGCTTGCACCGAATCCCTCGACCAACACGAGCTCACATTGACACCTATATAAAAAACATTCATATTCATTGTAACCACTTGGATAACTAAAGTCTTTTGGTTTTTTAGATTTACGATAAAGTTACTTTTAATTGTATTTAGGTCCATCATACATTTTTGACATTGAATATCATAATTTGCCTACACCAGCCAATTGTACAGCTAGTTTAGGTTCCTAAGAGTCAACAATCGAGTTCCATCACGCTCGCACAGCCCGCATCACTCTATCGCAGCGACACTCGTGGTCACTAGGCGAAACGGCCGGTGCTTCAATCCGAGGACATACCCCCACCACCAGACTTTCAAGACCTGTATATAAGACCGTGGGTCTGACAATAGCGGCAGTGGGGGTCGGCACCTTAGCAGTTCTGATTCCTGCCGCTTGGTGCGTGACGGCAAGGGGAAGTAGTGGTGCAACGAAGAGAGAAATAGCTCTTCTGTCCTTTTCCCTCCTGAACGCAACGCATGCGCCGTTTGCCCTAACTTAATTTACCGTACTGTCGTGTAAACTGCATAATATACGAAACCAATAAAAAAATATGTTGATTAAAAAAAAGATGACTACTTTCATCTAAAAAAACTGAAAACTTTTTGAATACATTAATTCATACCAGCACATATTACGACCATTTACATCCTTTTTTCTCCAATGTCTCACAATACATCGTTCTTCGAAATGTTTTTCGCACACGTACTGAGACCTTTTCAGTCCCGGAATAGCATCGAGCCATCTTTTGTATCGTCCGACGTTTCTGGGCACGCGAAACACGGAGCATTTCTGGTTACAATTTTTGTACCCCGTTTTACAATTGCGAACTGCGCAACCCTTAGCCATTTCGCATTTTTTTCGCAAACACTACCAAAAAAAATTCACACTTATGCGTAAAAACACGATAAAAAATGTATCACGGTAAATCGCGTAGAACCTTCTGGTATATGGTCGCAAATAAAGGTTATTTCGACAATCGCGCCACAAAAACATACGTAAACACCTTTGGCCCATTCGCCGCTAAGAGGCAAGGGGGAAACTATTTCCCCTTGCTAGTAGCGACGCGTAGCGGCGCCTAGTGAATCGAAAAGTGAAGCCGATAAGCGTGTCTACCCCCACCACGAAAATTTAGCTTCGTTGCAAGACCCAGTTCTTACATACAGGTCTTACTGACAACGGCGGTAGTGGGGGTAGGCACTCTTAGCGGTTCTGTTTTTTATTCCGATTTCTGCCGCTTGGTGGGTGACGGCAAGGGGAAGTAGTGGTGCGACGAAGAGAGAAATAGCTCTTCTGTCCTTTTCCCTCCTGACTGCAGCGCATGCGCTGTTTGCCCTAACTTAATGTACCGTACTGTCGTGTAAACTGCATAATATACGAAACCAATAAAAAGCGATAATACGACCATTTACATCCTTTTTTCTCCAATGTCTCGAAATACATCGTTATTCGAAGTGTTTTTCACACATGTACTGAGACTCTTTCAGTCCCGGAATAGCATCGAGTCATTTTTTGTATCGTTCGACGTTTCTGGGCCGTCGAAACAGGGAGCATTTTTGCTTAAAACTTTTGTACCCCGTTTTCCAATTGCGAAGCGCGCAAGCCTTAACCATTTCGCATTTTTTCGAAAATGCTACCAAAAAAAATTACATTTATGCGTAAAAACACGAAAAAAAAATATATCACGCTAAATCGCGTAAAATCCCTGTTGCAAAGGTCTGATAGGATCCTGTAGCCAACGATAAAAATCCGATACATTGCTGTTTGGTCTATTGGCAGCACAGATAGCGGATTCTCGTAATTTACCTGGACTCATTGGAATGTTCGCATATACGGTTTCTATTTGGATAAACCGATATGGAATGTATCAGATTCTATGGTTTTTATGAGCAAGATGGAATCTATAGGGAATTGCATTTTACACTGATTGACAAGTTGCGTGCATTTATCAGCAGCTGCGGATTTGATTTAACTATTTTTCTAATTGTATTTCCACAAGTTACACATTTATAAGTTTCAAATGGACTTGACCGTTTGGAAGCGAATGTGCATGAAAACGGAAAAGTCCACGATTTTTTGCTATCGGGTCTCGAATGCAAAAACTGATACGTATGAAACTGTACTTATTTTGCCTTATAAGAAATGACAGATGTATTAGGACCAAGTTTTGTATGGGATAGAATTTGTAGTTCCATGGACAAAAACGCATCATTTTCCGATAAAAATGTAGGTTTTCAATATGAATGAATCAGATATTTCAGATGAGTCACTTCATCAGCAGTAATTGGTATTGACTGATTGACATTTAATGAGGATATACAGATTCAACGATCTTATTGGTAACTATGGGTTTAACTTGTATATGTTTTAATCAGAGTTTCCAAACTTATCCAGGGTGAAGAGAGAATATTTCAGATAGGGCTCAGTATGGATTATCTAATGCAAAACTGACCTTTAAGTCTATGTGAATGCATATGTTGATGCAGATTACAATGTATCTGCGCATCTCGGCATTTGTTCGTACAGTCAAAGATTCAGCTTAATAATGAAGCTCGGTTGTTTTTATGAAAATATGAGTCAAACTTATATCCGTTCGAACCAGTTTCCTGTATCTATTTTAAATTGTCGTTTTCCAACCTATGCAGATATCCAATAAAAAATGGCATCTGCATCTATGGTAATGTATACGTAAGTACAAAACTCGTCTATTTGCGCATATATGTATTGATTTGTATTGTAAAAGATTCAACCTCAGAATCGGGTCTGCTTTACGTGAAACAGTCTCTTTGTTACACAAAACGCAGAAAGCGTTTATAATTTTGATTATTTTGTTCACATTTTTTGCATTTTGAAAAATGTTAGAAAAAATAGCACCAGACGGAAGTTCACACTAGTACATGGGTATACTTCCGAAAAGCCAATACCTTTTGTCTATCTAGAATTTTGCACCGATTTTTGTTGCTACATTTCACGCTCAAGATTTTCATCGTAATATTTTTTTTTCTACTGTATATCCAGTGCACGCTAGGAAATGGCATAAAAAATGCAAAGACTAAACTAATCCAAACAGTAATACAAAAACTAAGAAAAATAACAACACTGCTTCTACAGAACTGAGTGTTACATTGGTTCTCTCCCTCTCTCTGCTTTAGTGCTTGAGAGGACTTGTCCCAGGGCGCAAAATAAATGTCGCGTTCTCTCTCTCTCACTCTCTCTCTCCCTCCCCCCTCTCGCCCTCTCTCCCACCAACTCTTTCGATAGAATCCGATAAGTATAGGGACAAAGACATCAAATTTCAGTAGAGATGTCTCGGAATGAATGGGATTCTATCGGTTTCTGTCGGTCTTTTTCAACAGATCGTGTGCTTCGATCTGTCCGTATCTGCATGGTTTTATCTGTAGTTAACAAGGGGATTCCGTCAGACGACAACCGAGTTTAGCGATGTGCTTTTACAGGATGTTAGGTAGGTACTCGTGTTCCTTGAAACAGACCAGCTTTCAACTCGGCCTTAATTTCGAGGTCAGCCACCCTAGCTACCGCGCCGAGGTCTTGAGTTCGAGTCCCCTCAACGGTACTTTTTTTCGATTTTGTATACGGTCGTTAATTTTTGTTAACCTTTTTTATGCTACGTACATTTTGCAAAATGCGTGTTGCTTGGGTTAAATTATTTTTAAATAAAGAAATTATACGTGGGTAAACAAGACTTTTATTGTTTGTCGCTAAACGTTATTCTATTTTTCAAAGGTTAATTAATATAACAAATCACAAATTATTTAACAAAATCATTTTCTACTGTCGATATTATCTGGTTATAATCAGATTTTGATATTAAAACAAAATCACGGCTCATCCATCATTTAAAAATAATTTAACCCAAGCAAACCCATTGTAAAAAATGTACATAGCATAGAAAAGGTTTAAAAAAATTAAAGAACGTATTACAAATAAAAAAAAACCTCGAAGGATCTCGAAATCGCTTTGTCTACAATAGCGTTCGGTGGGGGAACAAGATACGCCCTTTGCTTGCCGGCACTGTACGCGCGGCTACCAGCGACCGGCATCGGCTAGTCAGTTCTTCTTGATCACTCGGCACGACAACTGGTATCCGTAAAAGTTCCGAACAAACCGAAGAAAGTGAAAAAAGCGAACACGTAAATTGTGATAAACGTGCAGTGAAAAGGACGGACACGGCTGTGCCATACCGCTGGATATTTCTTAGTAAGTACATTATTCAAAGATTGAGATGCGTTCAGATTAACACTTCGTCTGTAATTATTTTTCCGGTACCTTCCGAATGTAAATCTGGATATTTCAAGACCCGCCATTCTTTTATCCAGTTAATACATTCGAACATTTTTGAAAAAATTCATGCCAGTATTCGACACATTCACTTCAATATATCAATCATAAAATTATAGAATTATTATTTATTTATTTATTGTTTGTTAAATAAATGAAGCAACTCATTAGGGAAGTAGTTTGGTCTCGGATACGAAATACCCAGGTTTACAGACGAAATGTTAATAACTTTTTCTTTCATTATTGTTGGGGATCAAAGTCCTTAGCTTTTAAAAATTACTTTTTGAAACTCATTAAGATTTATTTTACCGTGTCTGTGAACGTGACATTTTGATTATATTCAGTCATCGCGTACATTTTTATTCACTGAAGTATAACGATAAAAGAAATCGATAGAATCTCATAGATTCCGTTCTATCGGTCTTCTTGTACAGGACCGACCTTACCATGAAGGCCCGGTAGAAACAGATAGAGGATAGACACCGATCGAATCCCATACATTCCGATACATATTTTCTTATGACAAATGCATCCCACCCAAGAGAAGCCCAATTACGCGTATTTTTCGTATTGCGTAATTTGCGCAGTGAATCGGTAAACTACGCGATACGTAAAGTGCACGCTGTGGGGGGCCACCCTCGCGCTCAACTAATGTACTTATGTATGTTGCAGACAAAAAAAATTTGAAAAATAATACTGGCGTCAACAGCACCGCCAGTAGCGGCAGCAGCGATGAGAGCAGCGCGACAGAGACGGCGTGATCTTATATACTTCCATTTATATCCAATATTTTACTGGATTTTATTTTAATTTTGATTTTGTATCCAATAAGACTTATTCGATTCAGTTTTCTCAAACAATGGCAGTTTGTAATTTTTTTATGCCTACTTATTCCTATTTATAATTCCATATAGAACTAGCCCGTTTTCCTCGTTTTTACGGCCTCCCGTGCAGAAATGTGACCGGGCATTCCCTGAATTGCGTCGGGCCCTCGCCAAGATTACCTCATCCGATTCGGAAAGATCCGAAATCTTTTATAATACAAATCAACATACATACCGACGAATGCGAATACAAAGTAATTGGCTAATACCAATATGTTCTCATAAGACAAAAGATAATCATTATATTGAAAGTCCATATAGCAACCGATTTCATGAATCCTCACTCTGAGTTATCTGCATAGGAAAAAACCGATTTACCACAGTTAAATGATTGCCCCGTATTTACTGATGAAAACCGACGCCTCCTCTTGAGGGTGAAACATTTACAATATTAGTACATTCCGATAGGTGCGGATAAAAAATAATTTGCAGATACACATACATTCCCATACAACAAAGGATTATTGTTGGATTCGAGAATCCATATAGCAAACGATTGAATGGATCCCACCCTTAGTTACCTGTATCCGAAAAATTCGATCCAAACGGATAAATATCAGACCCGTAATTACTGATAAAAACTCGTGCCTCGTTCTGAGGACGAATATTTTATAATACAAGTACATGCAAATAGGTGCGGATATGAAATAATTTCCAAAGACGAATACATTCTTTTACAGCGAAAGTTTTCGATCTGAAAAGACGAGTAGGTTCAGACAAAAAATAATTTGCGAATACGTATACATTTTCGTACGGCTAAGGGTACGTTTTTGATCTGAAAAGTCACATACAAACTGATTGCAGTCAAATTTCGATTGTAACATATAACTTCATATACGAACTGTGCAATTGGGTTCTGCCGATTAGTACCAATAGAATTCCAGTTTGTGAGTACAAGTTCATTCCGTTAAAATATAATGGACAATTTGAAGTAATCTGCTGTTGCAGATTAATTACGATTGAAATTTAAAAGGTATCTGCACTTGCAAATTGAACTACGCGGAACCGTTTTTGGATTCTATAGAAAATCTATGGGCACCGTAGATACGTACAAAGCCTGATAGAATCATATATTTTAAAAAATCGTCAATCCTGTCGGAATTCGTAAGCGTTTCCGAGGACAAAAACACATCATTTTCCGATAGTATTTCTGTTTTTATTGGTTTGTATCGGTTCTTTGCAGCAGGGAACCTCGTGGTATATGGTTGCAAATAAAGGTTATTTCGACAACCGCGCCACAAAAACATACGTAAACACCAAGGAGACTAGAGAGAAGGAGTCGACACTCCCACCTCCGTGGAGTTAGCCCCCCGAAATGATAATAAATAATTCTAATTAATGTTAATCGTTTGAGAGAGTTTGAGAGAAAAGGAAAATCGTTTGAGAGTTAATAGTTTTTCCAACAAAAAAAAAAATTTAATTTTCGCGTGAAGTTAGACCCCAGATTTTTTTAAATCCGTAAAAAATTACATTTCACAATTTTTTTTAAATCGCTTGAGAATCGTTTGCGAGGGTTTAAGAGTTCAAAAAAATCATTCTAGAGTTCATATTTTATAAAATATAAGAATGTTCACAAAAACGCAACCAACCGCAGGGCCGTGTCACGCATGGGGCGCACCCTGCTCATCATTCGCAAGCGCAGAGAATATGAAAACTTGCCTAAAGTGCCTAAAATGCCTCGCCTCGCCTCCTTCCAAAGCAATTCGATTTTTGACAGGTCGGAAGCAGGCGCACTAACCTTGCACATTCCAGGAAGACTAGAGGTAAGGAGTACGAACGCCGTGTCGTCGAAACGTCCGCAAAAGCGAGGACGAGAAGAGCGGCGCTGCTCTCCTACCGCACCGAAGTAAAGCCAGCAATAAACCAGTGCCGTACGATATGCAGAAAGCACCCTTTGCTCCCTCATATGGAGCGATAATTTGATCAAATCAATTGTAAAGGCAGTGCCGTACGAGATGCAAAAAGCACCCCTTGCTACTTCATATGGAGCGATCATTTCATCAAATTAATTGTACAACCAGTTGGTGAAGGCAATTCCTATATAGATAAACAGAATTCTTATATATAGATTGTTTTGGAGAATACCAAAATACAGAAATTAAGTCAATGTTTTTTTTGTTGCGAAAGCAGTAACAAAATTTATTTATAGACGCAAGGAAATTTATAAGATATTTGCATCCAGACAAAAATTTTACAGATTATCACCATATGTACACATTATGACACGCTGTACAGATAAAGAATAGTAACGAAATACAGAAATTAAGTTGGTTTTTTTTCGTTACGGAAACCGTAACAAACAAAATTTATTTATTGACACAAGAAAATTCATGAGAGTTTTGCATGCAGACAAATTTTCACAAATTATCACACATTATATTCACACATTGCGATACGCTGTACAGATAAATCGATCTTACAGTTCTGATTGTTCCCTACACAAGAGAATTCATAAGAACTTTTAATCCAGACAAAAGTTTTACAAATTATCACATTTCATTTTTACACATTATGATACGCTGTACAGATAAAGAATAATAACTAAATACAGATATTAAGTCAATGATTTTTTTCGTCATTGCGGAAGCAGTAAAAACATGTATTTATAGACTCAAGAAAATTCATAAGAATTTTGTATACAAACAAAAGATTTACAAATTATCACACATTATATTTGCATATTATTACACGCTGTACAGATAAAGAATAATAGCGAAATACAGAAATTAAGTAAATATGTTTTTTTTTTTCGTTGCGGAAACCGTAACAAACAAAGTTTATTTATTGACACAAGAAAATTCATGAGAGTTTTGCATGCAGACAAATTTTCACAAATTATCACACATTATATTCACACATTGCGATACGCTGTACAGATAAATCGATCTTACAGTTCTGATTGTTCCCTATTGTCTTTCGTTTTAATTTTCCTTGCGTGATTATTTTCGTTGACCGATCGCGCTAGGAAATGTCCTCTCATGACGAGATAATAGTTTATCACTCTTTTTGTGAGCTCTTCGTTGTGTACTTGGCATCCCACATATTGCAATTTTTTCATGTCCTCAACGTTGTCGAGAACTTGATGGAGAGTGTTGATTTTAACGTCAGTTTTCAATCGATCGCTGCATTTTAAGTTTGTCTCGCGTTCGGGCACTGAAAGCAACAATTCAGACAATATTACAAGCTTTTATTTAATTTGACTTTCTATGAAAATCGAAAATTGATATTTCACCCACTCATCCACTCACTTCCCATTTTCACGCCGAAAATAAATAAAATGTTTATTTTCGAGACATGAAACAAAACGTGCAAGAGAAAAACGTGCAATATATGAAAAAATCCATATATTGCACGTTTTGTCTCATCAACGGGACACTTGCTCCATATCTCGCACTTGTGATAATTTTTATTTCACTCGGTACGATAATGGTACGATAAAAAGAAACCATCCTTTTTATGAATGTAAGTACTATTTTTCTTACCTACGATTGATTGTTTTCGCCGCAGATCACTAAATATATTTTATACCGAGACACAATTATTTTTTTTTTACATCTAACACAATTCGCAAAACTGGTTAGCCCGAACACGCTTTATGCCAACACGGACGACAAGCGGAAATCATCGATGATCCATGACGTCGGTTGTGTTCTTGTCGCTTTGTTCACTTCGGTGCAGTCATCCACTAGCGACACACGCCGTGAAAACATTAACTACTAAAATCCACAGTTTCACGGACGCTTTTGGATCGGGCTCCCCACAGGCGTTCGTACTCCTTACCTCTAGTCTTCCTGGCACATTCGTTCGAAATAAATGACATGCAATGTGTAGTAGTGTGTGATGGAGTGGAGTTTGTTTTTTTGTCGCGTTTTGGTGCATTTTTTTCTGAGAAAAATGAAACGAGCCCGGTGGTCGAGGACGTCGCGTCAGGACGCCGGCATACCACCGACGAAAAATCCCGACAGCGAAGCCCGACAAAGAAATGATCGACGAGAAAACCGTCGCCGCCGATTACAAGGAGAAGAAGATCGGGGAAAATAGCGACAGCGAGAAGCCGAAGAAGAACGGCGAAGAGAAAACACCGGAAGTCAAGGTACGTGCATGCTATCATACTCAACGGCTTTGGGGATATCACGGGTGTAAAGGTGCTGAGAAAACCTGACCCTCAACTCGCAGAGGGTGAAGTGTTTATCCAAGTCAAAGCATGTCGCCTCAATTTCCAGGCTGCTAATACACGACAGGGTGTGATCGATTCTCCACCAAAAACTCCGTTCATAATGGGCTCCGAGTGGGCTAGTGATATCCAGTCCGCTCTGCCTGATCACAAAGCCAGAGCTCAGAGAGAGTCAGAGCTCATTGTGGAGTACTTTGATGTGGCAACTATTACCATGGATTATGCCGTCGTTAACATACTACTATTCAAGCTTGCATGTATTACGCCTGACAAGACTTTTCTGATCCACGCCGTCGGCGGTGATGTAGGCCACGCAGTCGTTCATTGCCAAAGATGGCTTGTGGCATCACAATCTTTGGTTTTTACAGCCCATCGAAAAACGACGAGCACAAATTGACCAGCATGATTGATCATGTCCTAGAGCGAGCGAGCGAGTACAGGCATGAAGCAAGGAAAATATCGTCAGGGGCCGTTGATACTGTTGTGGATTGTGTCGGTGGTAAGGAGTGAACAGAAGATGAGCCTTGCGAAAGACCATGGAAAAATATGTTTTCTATGGCTTGAGCAACATCGTAAGCAGCACAACACAGACTTTCTTCTCCATTGCCCGTTACTGGAGGACGATGGTCAAAATATTTCCCATGAAGCTCTTCGAGGAGAATAAGACACTGTCCAGGCTGTGCCTCCGTCATCTGATGCATCAGCACTGTCTGTATACCTGTGTGAGGCGAGCAGTGGACACGGTGTATCTAAATAATGCTTGAGGTATTTGTTTAAATTTATTTCAAAGGATGGTAAGATGTCACCATCTTACCATCCTTAGCAACCCGGAAAGTCCAAGTTTGAGTTGTTGTCAAAAATGATTGAAAACATTCAATTTTGGGGACGCGAGCATTCTATTTCACATTCGCCTGGGTGAAAGTGACCTAGTGCGTAAAAGAAGGACACCACTGACACTGCCCATTTTCGACCGTTACCTTTGAAATTTTTTAAAAAGAAAGCAATAAAATACTTAGTTAAAAGAACTTTTACGCTTCAGTAGGTATAATTAAAGTATGTAAAACAGTTTATTTGTTACAAGAATAGAAAATAGCGGTGCACGAGTCGCTATAGCACTACTGGTTTTCAGTCAACCCTCTCTATGCTGTTGAAGTTTGCATAGTTGGAATGCAACGAAAGGTCTTGTTTATATTGTATTTTCCATATTTTTATAGTTATCGAGAATATTTTTAAAAATTATTTATATTATAGATCACTAAATGAATAGATATCTTAAAAAATGCTTGCAGGATTTTGGTAAGCAAAGGTTGCCAAAATATAAAAAAGGAATTCACAAATATTAATTTTTATTGCGTTCCAACGATGCAAACTTCAACCTCATACCCTCCCCGTGGAACGCAGTAGAAGTATCGTAAATTTAATCGTGGAACTAAGAGTAAAATATTTTCGTTAATTACGTTAGTTTTAGCCGTTAAGTATGAGGGGAAACTTAAAAATAATTTTGAAATAGACGAGTTGTAAAAAAAGTTCGTGTTTTCAACCATACTTTTTATATACTACTCCAAAAATTACCGGAACAGAAAATTTCTTCATTTTTTAACGTTTTATTAAGCGCTGTATCTATGTGAAAAATGGTCGCATCGGGATGAAAAAAACGCCTTTTGAAGCGTCAAGTTTATAGGATCGAGATCTTTTGGCAAAAAAATTGTGATCTACGGTTATCGCGCAATCATAAGAAATAGTGGGAGAAAAAATTCCAAATTTGTTTTTTTTTTCAGGGGTCCACGGACTAAGGAATTTTGTTTCAGTTAACTCAATATATATGCCAGTTACCTTAATTATTCAGCTTTAATTTGGTTTTTTATCCTTACGTCAATCTTTTTGCTGAGATATCCGACTTTGAATGAAAAAAGATAATTTTGTTTTTGATTATCGATATCTCAGCAACCAATTATCGCAACGGGAATTAAAGGGCAGCTTTAAAAAGTTGAATACATTTCCTGCCAGCCCCTCGTTGGTTTTTGTGAATTTTTTCTTCACCCTTTATTTGGTAATCCTTTTTTTGGTATCAATCCTATATTTGGTAAAGGAAAAAAAATGACTTTTTCTGGATTTTCAGTAAATCTACCACCACGTTACAAATATTGATGCGAAGACTAATGTTGCCACGTTTTTTTCAGCTCGATATACTCTCAATAACCCTGTTAGTTTTCAAATTGATCCATCGAACCGTTTTCCATCAAAAGTTGATCGAAGTTCTACAAAACAATTAAAGGAACAAGTGTATTATTCCTAAACATGGTGTAATCATCATCAAAATAAAAAGACTAATTTTCTTCGACTTTTTTCACAACTTGGCACTAGTTGCTCGTTAAATATAAGAAAAATTTGAGAAATTGACATTTTTTTTTAATTTGTGAAATATATCAGGAAAAAATACTGACTCATTTTTTACACGATTCGGCCTTTGCGCACTATAATTTCACTCATCTTTAATTGCATTAATTAAAGTCGATACTTGTCGTATTTAATAGTCGATCTCAGAACATTTATGCAATTAACTCTCAATATTTTCTACGAAGGTTATTAGGGTTATGGAAAACAGTTTTTTTCCAAAACTAGGCATGATAAAAAATTGAAGAAAAAAAATTAGTTTACAAAAACATTTTTTTTACCAAAACGTAGAAAAAATTGCCTTAAAAAAGATTAGTTTTGGAAGAAAAGTGTTAATTGGTTTTTTTCTTCTAAACAAAAAATCATTTTTGAAAAAAAGTGTTTTGTGTATCTCTAATAACCTTCGCAATAAATATCGAGAGTTAATCGCATACAAGTTCTCAGATCGACTAGTGAATACAGCTTGAAGGTATCAACTTTTAATCAATGCAATTAAAGATGAGTGACATTATGGTGCGCAAAAGCCGAAGCGTGGCAACAATGAGTCACCATTGTTTCCTGAAAAGTTTTACAAATTAAAAAAGATTATTATTTTTTTGCAATTTCTCAGTTTTTTTTCTTTAATTTAACAAGCAACTACTGCAAAGTTCTAAAAATAGCCGAAGAAAATGCGTCTTTTTATTTTGATCATGATTACACTATGTTTAGGAACAATACACTTGTTCCTTTAATTCTTTCGTAAAACTTTGATCGATCGGTCCGGAAAAACGGGTCGATGGATCAATTTTAAAACTTACACGGCTATTGGGGGTACATTAGGTTGAAAAAAAAACGTGGCAACATTAGTCTTTCCACCAATATTTGTAATAGAGCAGTAGATTTACTGAAAAACCATAAAGTTTTATTTTTTGTCCTATTTTTTAAATTGATATTAATGGTGAAAAAAATGTTTTTTTTTTCCTCAAAAATCGACGAAAGGGTCTTGTACGAAATTTATTCAAGTTTTCAAAGCTGCCCATCAATTTCCTGTCTGATCATTGGTTGGTGAGATATCATTGATATCTCACCAACTCTCAAAGACAGTAGGATCTTTTTTCATTACAAGTTGGATATCTCAGTAAAAAGTTGACGTAGAGAGACCACAAAAAACCAAATTGAAGCTGAATAAACAAGCTAACGGACCTATGCATTGATTTGCTGGAAAAAATGCCTAGAAAAAAATTGGAAAAATCATTTTCTCGTTATCTCTTATGATTGCTCGGTAACCGTAGGTCACAAAATTATTTTGCCAAAAGATCTCAAACTAGAGACTTGAAGCTTCAAATTGTTTTGTTTTTTCATCTTGATACGACTATTTCTAACATCGATACAGCCTTTCAAAAAACACTTTTAAAAGTGAAGAAATATTCTGTTTCTTTCATTTTTAGGGGCTGGGTATAAAAAGTGATATATTTTTTACAATTTTCAGTCAATCGAAAAAAGTGCTCGTCCTCGACTGTTGAAGCAATCTAAGAAGCTTCAGTAAAAATTTCAAGTCGATTGGACGAAAATTGTTCGAGTTTCTGCTACACCCCGATATCAAAAACATGGTTTTGAGAAAAACGTGTTTGAAGTGAACGGTTTCATAGACGCTGCAGCTGAAGACGTCTTTTTCCGTAATCTAATGCCATCTATTGGTCGAAAATAAAACTATTTTTAGTCGGTGACTTTGTTAAGTAATTCAATATACAATTAAGCGCAGATCTCGCAGGTTTCAGCTACGAGTCGCTACCGACATAACGAGAGGCCGCGTCGAAATTTCCCGGCGTGTGGCACATCGCCTTAAAGAGGGTATCAAAACCTACATTTTCGTTTTTTAGAAAGTTTCGTACGATTTTTTTTTCGCCCCAGTATTGCATTTTTAGCTAAATAAGACATGTTTTGAAAAATAAGCGTAGTTCAATAACTATGGGGTTTCAGAGAAAATGTCAAGAGGATAAACAGTTACATAGGTTCACATTGGATTAGCCAGAATTGTTTCAGATTTTCTGTTGGAATTTTTTTTTTTCAACATATTATTAGTCGGGACTCTGATGAGTGGGCTTTATTTGGCAATTATGGCGTCTAGGACAATCTATCAAGAAAGAAAATTTGTTCACTTTTTTCATTTTTAATTAACTACAATTTTTGCAGAATTTTTGAAAAACCGGTTTAACCATTCTTCCCGAATTAAAAAAAAAAATTATTTTAACATTTTTTTCCGAATAAAAAAATTATTTATCAATTTTTTCAGAATTTTTTTAAATATTATTTTAACCATTTTTTCGACTAGAACTCGGAGAATCATCCTTGGTTGAGTTGTTGTGTCTCAAGATCTATCGGATTTAAGACCGAATATTACAAAGAAAAAACTTTGAACTTTTGAACTTGTTTTTTAACGCAAAAATAAATAGTCAATCACGTCTCTTACCTTATATATACGAGTTTTTCGTGGTTACTTTTGTATAGAAGGAAACTCGATGTTCGTTGCACTCTAACATTGCAAATGATTTTTTTTTAAATACTCCATGTAACCACATAAACTTGAGCAATTCGACGGAAATGAATTTTCATTACATTCCAACGATGCAAACAATATTGTATTTAAATTTTTATTAATTGTTCAGACGAAACTCGCTCAAACAAACCAAACTTGAGCGATCCGGTGCAAATTAATCTCCATTGCCTTCCAACGATGCAAAGAATATTTGATTCGTTTTTCACTCTTTTCTATACCAAATTCATTGAAACAAACCCCAACCTGAGTAATTCAACAAAAATTAATTTCTATTGCATTCCAACGATGCAAGCGATATTCTTCCTAATTTTTATATAAATATTTTTTTCAACACGAAACTCACCGAAATCAACTCAAACTTGAGCACTTGAGCACTTATTTATCTTTATTTTTTATTTATACTCAATAGTAAATTCACCCAAACAAATCCAAACTTGAACAATTCAACGAAAATTAATTTGTATTTCCAATTTCGATAACTCATTTTTTTTTCTTCAAATATCAAATACTCAAAAGTGATAAATTTGTCTCGCAGCCTACGTTACAGGCAGTGGCACAAGGATAAGGGCCAGCAAACTCTGAAGAAAGTTCCGCGCCTCATCGTTTTCATCGTCGGTAGGATTTGCTTTTCCGAGATACGTTGCGCCTACGAAGTGACGAACGCGATGAAAAATTGGAAGGTCATAGTCGGTGCGTTGACATATAAAAACTCATACTTTGGAAACCTGGGTTCATAATCAGACGAAAATAATGGTTTTTTCCGCTGCCTTTCAGGATCCTCACACACAATAACGCCAAAATCGTTCCGCCCGGACCTGAGCAAGCTACACGTTTAAACACCGCAAATCTTGACTATAAACTAAAGACTCGCAGCGAGCCGTGACCTCGGGGATTGCATTCGTTGTTGGAAGAATTCATCGCTCGATTCGTACATATAAATATATCCACGAACTAATACGAGGACCTATCGACTTCGAGCTTCGCTAACAGTTTAAAAAAAAGAGCTGTCAAACCAACGCCTTTTTTGCCCGATCACTATTAACAATGTGTCACGCATATATTCCCGCCCAAAAGTTTGAAGTGACCGGAATTTCGGTATTTGGCGATTCGACAAAATATGATACAAATTCAGAGGTATTCAATATTATGGGAACATTGAGGCCGTATTATAATTATGCGGAGAAAAATATTTAAAAAATCGGACAAACAATACATTTGTGAAGAAAAGATCTTTGTGTATAATTGAATACTCAAGCATTTTCGACTTTTTTTTGCCTTTTTTAATTTCTCTGTTCGAGTTTTTCTAACGATTCAATGTCGAATTTACGAAATTATTCGTTTACTTCGAAGCTCTTTGAGGTGTTTTACGTCCGTGAGGTTCTTAAGAACCTTAACGTTCTTGAAGTCCTTAATTTTTACGGTTCATGAGATCCTTACGGTCCTAAATTCTTACGGTTCTTAAGGTTCCCAAGACCGGGTCTTTCTACAAAAAAATCACGGCTCATTCATTTGTCAGAACTTGACGTCCTCAAGGTCCTTGAGGTTCTTGAGCTCCTTAAGTTCCTTAAGATTCTTGGTTCCTACGGGTTTCAAGGTCTTTGAGTTTTTTAAGGTCCTCAATTCTTAAGGACCTTATGGTCCTCAATTCTTAAGGATCTTAACGTCCTCGATTCTTACGGTACTTAATTGAGGACTTTCGAAAAGTCCTCAATTCCCAAGGTTCTTGAGACCAGGTCATTCTACAAAAAAATCACTTTTTATCCATTTGTCAAACTTGAGGTTCTCGAGGTCCTTCAATTCGGAGCCTTCCTACAAAAAATCACGTTTTATTCATTTTTTAGAATTTTGAAACACAAAAAAAATCCAAAAAGCGAGAAAATTCTGCAAGGATTCTCAAATAATGAGAACAATCATCGAAGACATCCAGAACGAAGAAGAAAAAATACCTAATAATTTCTCCAACGAATATTCGTCAAGAATATTTGTTACTAATTTTTTCTCGAAATCGATGTTCATAAGGAGTTCAATGTATCTGAATTTGTTCGTGCTTTATTCCAAATCGCTGGGTACTCGAATTCCGTGCCAGATGGCTAGGAAGGTACGGGCAGTACCTTGACGTCAACTAGATAATACGCGAAGTCAATTCAGTAGAAGAATTTTCATCGTCGCAGTCACAAAAGATTCGTGGCACGAGTTTTTTGCTCTTCTTTTCCTTGACTGCCAACGAATTATCTCAATCAAACGAAGGAGAAACGAAAAGCAAATCGATGTGGCGCAATTCGGTTTATTCTTATGCGGCTAAATTTCTCCTTCGATCGTGTCGAACTTAGGTACGAGTTTTTTGGCTTGCTCCTTTTTTTTTGCAAGTGCCTCGGTTTCAAAAAACGATTTCGCGACGTAAAAAGCAATGGAGGACCGTGAGGCGAAGGGAGTTCATTCTCGGCCCGGTCTCAATCCATTTTTCGTCCGAACTCTTCGGTTTTCCGTTGTTTGTCGCACGATTAAAAAAAAAGCGACACGTCTATCGTGCCACGCCAAAAACTGCCACGGGGATTTTGACGATGAATTTTCAAAAGCTCATGAATTTGATTGAAATTTATTATACACACCAAAAAGTACAAGGGATTTGTCAAGACTTTTTCTCAACGCAAAACATTGGTGTGCATTTTTTTCCATTTTTAGGATCAAGGAGGAATAAAATATCACAGCGTTTTACAATGTTTCAAAAATGAATTTTGAAAATATAGATTTTTTCGAGAAATTCGGCACACGATTTTTCTAAAAAAATATATATATTAATTGTAAAAAAAATGTTGGATATATCCCAAAGATCTTTGGTACCTAAGTAGTTTTTTTATCTACTTTGAGAAACGCTCTGGTACTTTGTTCCAGGCTCGAAAAATTGAAAAGATTCTACATCAATGTCTTCGGACTGTGCACCGCCAATTTGTGTTGAAAAAAACTTTCAATATCTGTTTGCACTCATCTTCGCGTAAAAATTGAGGAATCGATTGTACACTTTCAACAAAGTTCAGTGATTGTTTAAAAAGAAAACTCCAATGTCATCTTATCAGTTTTCGGCCTAACCGAATGACGTTGCCCCCAAAAAAAATTTCGGGGCGAAACGGGTAGTGGAGAATCGGGTAAAGTCGCGATGAATTCAGTACGAGAAGGCTTCCCTCGTTCCGGAAGCGACGTATACCCGTTGTAGATTATTCGTTAATTGTATAGTGATCTACTACGTTGCTCTTGTAAATGCCTCAAACTTTCCAAATACGTAGATTTTAATTTACTATCGTACGTCAAGGTTGAGGGAGAATTCGCCGAAATTTTACGTCCGATCGAGAAAAAAGAAAAGAGAGACAGTAATACTCGAATTTGTTGACTTATTAACAAGCGATCTATTCGTTCGAGGCGTTCACATTCGTATCACACGTGCAACTCGATGTGTCACCTTATTCTGAGAGAAGAACAGATGTTGGCCGCCCGAAGCTCCCGAACACTCTCATTCTTCTTATATTCCTCTAAAAATAATTCTTCTATGGTTACATTAACGATATCGCTCTCGAGACAGAGACAGAGTTATCGCACGGTGAATTATTTCTCAGTCAGTGCACGTCGCTTTTTTTGGAAAGGAACGGAAATAATAAAATAAAAACGCGCTTGTTTGTGTTCGAGGGAAGAGTCCTTGAACTTTTGCAACGTTCGTACGTGCATAAAAAAAAGAAGAAAACATGTAGTCGCCAAGTATCCGTAGGACACCTTAATAAATGATATCAATTCTCTCGTTGTATCCTCGCGATAAGAGGGCGGCGAACTGGTCGAAACAAAAATGTAAAAGTCAACAAAAAAAGAAATCTGATCAACTTGTGTGACAATCGGGGAATCCGGGATGTCCAATATAAATACGATTGATCCGATTGGCGGTAAAATCGACAAAGATAGATATGTTTCAACACCGACTAGCACGATTTAATTGTAAATTTGCAATGTCTCTGAATTGTATTTACTTTAAGGGGCCAGTCCACTTTGGAGCCACGAAAAAAGGCAATTCTCGCGATTTTTTTCATGATTTTATAAAAGATATGAATATAAAAGTTGTTGGGCTTGATAAATAAAGTCTTGAAATACATGTAAGCGTGCAAATGTATGAGAGAGAGAGAGTGAGAGGGGGCGCTACGAACGAGAGTGGGGAGTATGCCTCAAGGGGGACTTGGTCGTGAGCCGCGAGCAAGAAAGGACGTATGTGTGGATGAGCCGTAAACCTTTTCTTAATAAACATTTTATATTTCTTTCATAAGTGTGTGTGCCAGCAATCTTTCACCCCTATCCATGCGTTAACCGATACGCGCTAATAAATCAGAAGTGGGATCAGAACAAAATCGGGCCGAAAAACGTAGTGCATTGTCTAAACGGTGTGCGAAGCTCGAGTGCTTCGACACAAAGGAAAGTTGTACGCGGCCGAACGGTGAAAATTCTGGCAAATGCCGACTGAGACGAGGCGACAAGGTGAGCGAAAGAAAAACCTCGAACGTACTGTGGACAAATATTTCAAAGTGCAAAAGAAGAAAAGGAAAGCAGCGATGAGTCAAAACGATTCGGCAGCCATAACAGGTCATGGAAATGACGACGCGGGAAGTCGCAGTATGCGCCACGACTTAACGGTCGTCGCGGCTAGCCAGGTCTCTAGCATACCGACGAACACGACACACACGAGCACGATGTCAGGCTACACGCCTTCGCCAGTGACTACGATAGACACACTGGGACATCCGACGTTACGGACGCAGACGACGTTCGTACCCACAATCGCGCACACGACAGTGCCGCCGGTGGCGACCGCTGAAAGCCGAGCCGGCTACGAAAACGATCGCGATCATCGAACGCCAACGCCTCCACTGGATACGTTTCAACCGAATATCGCGTCTACGCCATATTTCGCACGAAATACGATGTTTCCACCACTGGGAACATATACGCAGCAATCACGATTTCAGCATTACTACGCGCCACATGGTTCGATGCCGACGATGTCAACAATACCTACGGGAATGAATCATGCACCGGCGATGTCAACAGGCGTGAATCAGGTACCACCGTTCGATTTACAGTCTTTGTTACAAACGCTTATTCGAGAGACGGTTTCGAGTGTCACCGAGGCACGTAACCTCGAAAGACAGCCGCCAGGCACGTCAACCGCGTTCGACCGACAAGTGGCAGAGCTTGTACCTGAATTCAATCCGACCAAAAGTTCATTGCAGACAGTTGACATGTGGATTACAAAAATTGACGAGTACGCCGAAGCGTATGGATGGTCCGAGAAAGCAACGATATGTCATGCTTTAACGAAGCTGAAAGGAACGGCCAAAGTCTGGTACGACTCGATGGCCACCGTACAGCGAACTTGGAACGAGTGGAAGCAGCTGTTGAAGGACGCCTTCCCGAGTACCGTGGGAATACAACGAAAATACCAGGAGATGGTTGACAGGAAGAAACGTCCGCAAGAATCAATCGAAGAATATTTCCACGCGAAGGTTAGTTTGGCGAGACAGTGTCGAGTAAGCGACACTGATATTATTGAGTTTGTCATCGGCGGATTAAACGACAACAATATGATTCAATCGCTGAGCATTCAGGAATTCCCGTCACTCAAAGTTTTGCTACTCAGCCTCAAGAGGATGGAGGATCGTGTGAAACTTTCGAAAGCAGAAGCTACGCAACGACTAAGAGACGGAGAATCTCGACGCACAAATCCACAACGATCCGAAAGGAAACCGATGAAGAACGAGAAGGGAGAACCTCTCTGTTTTAACTGCAACGAGTACGGGCATCTTTCACTCCAATGTTCGAAGGAACAAAAACGTAAGCGATGCAATAAGTGCAACAAAGTCGGTCACCTTGCTGCAAACTGCACTGATGCTAAGACGGAAAAAAAATTCACGAAGAATTTACAAACTCTGCATATCACTGAAGATGTAGGTCAGACGCGCGCAGAAGAGAAGCCGTCGGGTTCGACAGAGGCAACGGACGACGGTGGAGCAGCAGCGGCAACGGCCGATCAACCACATATACTGACCCTAGCGAATGCGAACGGCGCAGACGGAAACCTCAAGTATTTTCAAGACGCCGAGATAAACGGGACAAAAATACGAGCATACATCGATATGGGAAGCAAGTGCATAACGTTGCGTGAAAACGAAGCACGTAACCTCAAACTGGAGATTCAAAATCTCAACGAACCATGTACCATCGGAGGATACGGTGCAGGCAAAGTCAAGGTAGTTGGATTGTCGGACGTGAAGCTCGTCATCGATAAAGCGAAAGCAACGGTTCCTGTCTACATCGTTCCGGATATCGTACAAGAAATTCCGCTACTCGTTGGACAGCCGTTTACCGAGTTACCAGACGTCACGATAATCAAACGGAAGAACTACATACGAGTATTCCAAGAGAGCAACGAAGTAGAAGACGACTTAGGAAAGCTAACAAGCCTTACGATCCCGGAGCTGGAGCAGAAGAAAATCAGTCTCTGGGCGAAGAAACAAACGATTCTTCCACCGAATTACATTGGGTTTATCGACGTTTACACCGACGCGACGGAGGAAGTCTCGGATTTATTTATCGATTGGCAACAGCGCATGCAAGGTAACAAGCAACATTGTATACCGAGATGTATTATATCCTTGAACGAAGAAGGAGCGAGTCACGTACCGGTC
This sequence comes from Ophion ellenae, assembly GCA_963210295.1. Classification (NCBI taxonomy): domain Eukaryota; kingdom Metazoa; phylum Arthropoda; class Insecta; order Hymenoptera; family Ichneumonidae; genus Ophion; species Ophion ellenae. The sequence goes on from OY723392.1 coordinate 3,684,025, forward strand.
GTGAACAATTCGAAAGAGAGCATCGTCTTCCGGCCGGGCGAACGCGTCGTGCGTGCTGAGAGTTGCGAGCTTGATGCTACGAACGCCCTTACAACAACGCTGCATCTCGAGGAACAAAAAATGGGGCCACTGCCGATAGACGCAATACAAACGGATCCGAGGTTGGAAGAGCATCAACGCAGACAACTGATCGAAATGCTGCAACGAAACCGAGATGTCTTCGCAATGACGACGCAGGAACTGGGTGTGGCGAAAAACGCAGAAATGAAAATCGAGCTCACTTCGAAAGAGCCGATAACGTTCAGACCCTATCGACTGTCACATCAAGAACGGAAATTAGTCAACGCAATGACGGCGGAGCTAAAGGACTGTGGGATCATCGTGGACTCAAATTCGCCCTATTCGTTTCCGGTTTTGCTGGTCAAGAAGAAGACGGGCGAATCGCGTATGTGCGTGGACGATCGGGCTCTGAACAAGGTAACGAAGAAAGACAAATATCCCCTTCCATTAATTGACGATCAGTTAGAACGGTTGGCCGGATGCAGGTATTACACGAGCTTGGATATGGCCATGGGCTATTACCAAATACCTCTCGCCGAAGAATCGCAAGAATTAACGGCATTCGCCACGACGGACGGACAATATCAGTTCACACGAGTTCCATTTGGGTTAGCGAACGCGCCAGCGGTTTTCCAGAGGATGATTAATACGACGTTGGGGCCTTTGGCTTACAGCATCGCTCTGGCCTATATGGACGATATTTTGATTCCGACGAGAACGTTCGAGGATGGCCTCAAACACTTGGAGCAGGTGTTGACGGTCTTACGTGGAGCCGGACTCAAGCTGAAGCTGTCGAAATGCAAATTCCTGCACGAAAGAGTGACTTTTTTGGGATACGATATCTCGGAGAAAGGCATACAGCCCGGCGATTACAAGTTAAAGAGTGTCGAGAATTTTCCGAGACCGATCAACGAGCACGAAACCCGAAGATTCGTCGGTTTGATGAGCTACTTCAGGCGATTCATCCGAAATTTCGCGGTCTTGGCAGCACCGTTAACGAGATTACTTCGAAAGGACACGATCTTCGAATGGAATCAAGAGCAAGAAGAAGCGTTCCAGTATCTGCGAAAAAAACTGTCCGAGAAACCGATACTAGCAGCGTTTACTCCGGGTATGCCGATCGAATTGCATACGGACGCTAGTCAGGACGGACTCGGAGCAATACTTCTGCAGAAGCAACACGACGATACACTACGACCTGTTTGCTACGCTAGTCGGCAAACTACTGAAAACGAACGAAAATATCACTCGTACGAGTTAGAGACTCTGGCGATAGTGTGGGCTTCCGAGAAGTTCCGATGCTATCTCCTTGGCGACGAGTTTACCGTAATTACCGATTGTAATTCTGTTCGCAGCACGTTTTCGAAAAAAGATCTGATACCGAGGATCGCTCGATGGTGGTTACGTCTCCAAGAGTTTACATTCATTGTCAATCACCGTCCGGGCACTCAGATGGCTCATGTGGACGCACTAAGTCGTGCGCCTTGCGGACGACCTGAAGAGATGCAAGAAATTGACGGTTTGACGATCCTTACCAACGAAATCGAACTCGACGACTGGTTATCGGTAGCACAACGTGCCGATCCGAAGTTACGCCGAATCATAGAAAAGGTGCAGCACGGCAACGGAAGCGAAACTGAATTCGTTCTACGAGATGGACGATTGTTTAAGTGCGAGAAGAGCGAGGATGGAGAAACTTACAAGTGGGTAGTACCCGAAAAAGCAAGGTGGCAGATCGTGAAGAAAAATCACGACGATATCGGACACTTCGCGTTGGACAAGACATTGATGAGAATAAAGGAGTTGTACTGGTTTCCGAGGATGCGACGTTACGTAAAAGGCTACATCGGAGCATGTCTACCGTGCTTACGACACAAGCGTCCTACAGGTAAGCGGCCAGGGAATCTACACTCTATCGATAAAGTAGGACAACCATTCCACACGCTACACGTTGACCATCTTGGGCCGTTCGTCAAAAGCAAAAAAGGCAATACGTACTTAATCGTTGTTGTCGACGCGTTCACGAAGTACGTGTTGCTACGAGCCGTTAAAAATACGAAATCGGCACCCGTAATAAGATTTTTGAAAGACATTATTCTAGTGTTTGGAGCGCCGACACGCCTAATATCCGACCAGGGAACCGCGTTCACCAGCCGAATATTTGAGGCGTTTTGTAAGGAGGTGAATATTATTCACGTACGAAACTCGACTGCAACACCCCGCGCAAACGGTCAGGTGGAGCGATATAATCGTTTGATCACCCCCGCGCTTGCGAGTATGAGCGTGGACACCGAAGGAAGAGATTGGGACATTCACGTACGAAACCTACAATGGGGAATCAACAACACGGTCCATAGAGTGACACAGCGAACGCCATTCTCTTTGCTCTTCAATTATACACCGAGAAGTATAACTGGAGATGGACTCGAAGACGAAGTTAAAAATAGTCAATACATGGAGGAAAAACGACAGCGAGCGATCGTTTCGATAAGGAGCGACCAACTTCGTCAGAGTATTCGTTACAACTCAAAAAGAGCAAAAGCTCCGGACTACCTACCGGGTGACCTTGTCATGATCGAGCGTGCACCAGTAGCTACCGGACAATCGTTAAAACTAGCCGAACGATACAAAGGGCCGTACGTTATTACGGAAGTACTCCCACATGATCGCTATCGTGTCGAAGATCTGCCTGGATTGAGAAATACTCAACGATTCTACTCGAACACCGTCCCGATCGATAAAATCAAGCGATGGGATATGTTTGAAGCCGATACCGCAGAAAGTCATGAAGCATCTTCCAGCGACGACGACATCGAAAAGCCAACCGAACCAGACGAGACTCCGAGCGAGATGAACCCGCTCAACCCCGAGGAAAGACACGTTGTCAAAGAACCTCGAGACGTCGGCAGCGACAACCAAAAGGCGAAAGGGGCAGACGTAATGCCGTCAGTTCGTAAACAACCCAATCGCAACCGAAGAAAACCAAAGCGTTACGAAACTTAAAAAAAACACACGTCACGAGACTGAGGTTACTTTTAAAGTTTTCAAGTTTATTCGCATTGTAACCGATTTTATTCGAGAGTTATCGTTTGTGTTTGTATTCGGAAAAGAAACGCCTTGGTCAAAAGAAATCGAGGACGATTTAAACTAGAGGACGGCCGAATGTAAGCGTGCAAATGTATGAGAGAGAGAGAGTGAGAGGGGGCGCTACGAACGAGAGTGGGGAGTATGCCTCAAGGGGGACTTGGTCGTGAGCCGCGAGCAAGAAAGGACGTATGTGTGGATGAGCCGTAAACCTTTTCTTAATAAACATTTTATATTTCTTTCATAAGTGTGTGTGCCAGCAATCTTTCACCCCTATCCATGCGTTAACCGATACGCGCTAATATACATTTGAAAAAAAATTATTCATTTTTAAGTACAAAAACTATAGCTTAACGTAACGCCTCAAAAATAGGTCGGCTAGGTAGCTTCATCACAACTCGGCAATGGCTTGTCTGAAACAAAAAAATGAAAGTCCATTAGATTCAGTATGACACCAGCTACAAAACGATCCCCGGATAGTTTTATCAAAAAATAAAAAAATGGCGATGAAAAACGAAAAAAGTATTTTAAAAACCCGTTTTTTCGCAGTTTTTCACAAAAAAAGAGTAAAAATCAAAATTTTAAAACCATCGAGAGTAATTTTGTTGCGAATCATGTTTACAATATGTGGTTCAAATTTCAAGAGAATCGGTTTATTAGTTTTGGAGATCCGATGGAGCTAGATTTTGAAAACGTTGTTCCGAGAAAAACGCCTTTGAAGTTTATACTATGAAAAACTCTTACCTAAACTCAATCGGTAATTCCTGCACCTATTTTGACACAATATTTCTAAATGTGTGTACTTTCGAAAACAGTAAAAAAATCGATTTTTTTTAATTTTCAAAGTGGACTGGCCCCTTCAGAGAAAAAAACAACGACAAATATTTTGTTTTACATTTTTATAACACCGTTAAAAATATATATATATATACAGATTGACAAAGAAACCAGGGAACAAGAGAAAAGTAAGCGGTCGAGAGTTTTGCAAATACGGAAGAAAAAAGATCAGGAATAGGAGAGAAAAGTAACTTTACGAATCATGAACTTTATCCCTGCGTACGTAAGAATTTCGAACTCTGTCTTACTTTGTACGATAATGTTGTATTAGTTTATAAAAAAAGGAAAATGAAAAAATATATACTGTCGGGTGGTGTTTGATATGTAAAGTTTCAGTGGTGAATTTAATTGCGGAACGAAGTAAAAGATAGAACATTTTTTCGGACTTCATTACTGTCGAAAACACATAGTTTATTTGCTTTTCGTAAAGTATCGATGATTAGGTGACAATTGCGTTCCGTATTTCCACCTCCATATATTTACCATCCAGTGATACAAATTATTTTTTTTTTTCGACATTATATCGTATTTGACCAGTCGGAAGTTGAACTTTATTTGTGTATTCGGGAGCGAGGCACTGAATGAGCGCTTTCAATTTATTATCTTCTCAGCCTGTTACTACTTCCAAAAAATTCTCTTTACAATAAACTCTGATACAGGTTGCTATACAGAATAAAAGTGATTGTTTCTGCTTCAAGGTGATTGGCGGTGACCATCATTAAAAAATTCAGTACACTCTTGTTTTCTCGCAACATTTATTCATAAAAATACAATTGCTTGTATTTATAATCGCTCATTGAGGCAATCGGTTGCTTGCCTATTACAGTTTTGCCTCTCATGTGAGGAATCAACACTTCCGGCAAGATAATTTCACTGTTGCGTATGCACCCGCAACAATTCACCTTTCGCTGTTTTATACTTGATGTTTAATCTATGCAACTAATAATTCGTGCAGTTGCTGCAACCCGATAGCTCACCGAAGTACTCTCTTCTCGGTAACCATTCTTCGATGGCATATCTTCTGTGGGTCAAACGCGACAATGCTTTCTCTGTAGAACGCATATGTCGGGTTGATAAGCTCCCGCGATAAAATCTCCTAAGGGGAAAAGCACCTTTACCAAGTGGCTCGCGGTTTTCTCTTTTTTTTACTGTTGTATTTTTGTTTTTATTGTTGTGTTTTTCGGGTTGAAACAGCATGCGAGAATCGTCGAGTGAACTGTGCGGGCGCGTGTTTTTTAACGCGTGAAGCCTCAAAATGGCAAAGAACCAAGGAAATACGTCGAATCAATTAAGCCAAGGTATTGCACGATACTCATCGAGCTCTGATAACTAAAAAATTCTTTTTCGAAACACTTTTTTTCCTCTCTTTGAATTCCATCCTCCCGACCGTCTTCGTTCGTAATCCTAACCTCGTTCGTACTACGACTTTCCGGTCGGCACTCCAAACTGACATTTGCCTATTTCGGCTCTCACGGCTTGCCTCTCTTTTTTCCCTCCAAATAAACACTGGATATCGTCGATGTTTATTTCGAAAACTGGATGGACTCTCGACTTCGATCGTCGGATATTTTTGGAATTATCTCTGACAAGTTTCCGCACAGACTATTTTGTAAATAGGATGTTTGGAAACTACTAGGGGATTGAGCTCAATGACTTCCTCAATTTATGATTTTTATTACGAAATTTCGATCCCTTTTTAGAGTCATTACGTTTCCACGATTTGTATAGATAATTCAAGTAAAATGGAGCTTTTTAACAAGGTTCAATGATCCTTTTGCAGGTTCCAGACGTTCCGTCAATTTCCAGCGGTTGGATTTCCGATCCAACAATGATGTCCAGGAGGAGATGTCAGGTAAAGCTCGACAATGACGATCTGGCCCCAAGACTGGTGCAACATTTATACTGTTAGAATGCAACGAAAAGAGCTATACGAAATCCTTGACTTCTTCATTTTCACATATACAGTCTTCCATTATTTTTTCTACAAACTGAAGCTGAAAAGTAACGGCAACTCACCGTCGAATACCACTAATTCAACAAGTTTAATCAATTCATCCGACTCATACTCGAATTCCACAGGGGCGACCGCACGCCCGACCTTAAGGTAACACGATAATAAATTAAACTTTTACCACTCGTTCCTGCAGCTATTTTCGGTCGGATGCCGCTTTTGATATCTTGCTAAAGACAAATATCCAACCATCAGCAGAGAATCGCTTGCAAAAAATTTGAATTATCGAACTTTGTGCAGGTTATCACGAGCCACGTATGTACTCCACCTATAACATCTGTATCACCTACGCCTCTACCGCCGTTATCACCGCCAACATTCCCCATGAGACCGCGGCAGATAACCCAGCGTCAGGGACACTTCCCGGACAAAGCTCGTGGGAAGCTGACAAGGTGCCAAACTCTACAGTCGATGGGCAAACTGTAATTGTGACCCGACAGCGTTTACAATTTCACCAGCAATGAAGCTGAGCAATATACTGCTGGATCGTCGTGACAATAAAAACTTTGGGATTTGAGACATGAGGACAGTCGGTAATATATTAATTTTTTCCCTTCTGCCTATTATGCACCAACATAGATCTATATTTCTGGCACTGATGATTATTTGTATTTGTACGTTCTGAAGCTTTTCTCGAAATCGAAAAAATTCCGTACCATTTTTTGTCGCCCTTTTATCATATCTGGGAGTAAAACAACATCCCCTGAGAACACATTTCAAAGTGCTGACAATTAAGCCGTACACTTTTTCGACGATTTGGTAGATCGATCCCAATTTATGCATTCAATTGTGATCGTATTTATGTGAAATTTCCGAACATCCTGAATCCTGACAAAAGGTGGAAATTATTAACGTCGATCCTCGCGTTTGACCCACAGAAAATTTGACATCGAAGGATGGTTACCGAGAAGAGAGTACTACGGTGAGATATCGAGTTGCAGCAACTGCGCAGATTATCAGTCGCGTAGATTAAACATCAAGTATAAAACAGCGAAAGGTGAATTGTTGCACGTGCATACGCTGAACGGCACGACTTGCGCTATACCACGAATGTTGATAGCTATTTGCGAGACTGACCAAACGGAGAACGGTGAAATTATCTTGCCGGAAGTGTTGATTCCTCACATAAGAGGCAAAACTGTAACAGACAAGCAACCGATTGCCTCAATGAGCGATTACAAATACAAGCAACGAGATTTTTATGAATAAATATTGCGCGACAACAAGAGTGTCACGTCGGGAAGGGACGTGGGCATATATTTTTTGATTCCCTCCTTTTTTGCCTACGACAAGCGCAATAGCACGGGATGAGGGTAAAAAGGGGTAGTGCTTGGAATGAGTTGAAATTAGGAAATCATGCAGTGATTTGGTATTGAGAAATAATCCGACAAATTTGTACAAACTTAACTATAGGTTTATTACAAATAAGTGATCGGATAATTAAAATTGCTTATACAGAAAAATGACAATGAAAATAACTATGAAGTCGGGGGAACAATCGGATTAACATAAAATAAAATTTGTTGCTTACATTGGTCGCTGTGTTCGTGAGTGTATCGGTGTGTAGGTACGCTCGCTCGCAAAGATATCGGTTGTCGCTCGCAGATAAGGGCTTCGTTGACGGACGCCACGCTTAGCGTTGGGAAAGCGATCACCAGCACCAGACTCTTGGGGCGCTGAGAGTGTTTATGTATATACGCGTAGTAAATAGCACTTGAACTATTTTATGGACTCGAGACCGCGAGAGTCGACTAAACTTTTATACAACGCTTCGGTCAAAACCCGAAGATGTGTAATATTCGAAACTCTACGATACCGGTTCTACACTTCGAATTCTGTCAGAACAAGATTAAGAAGTGAAGTTAATTTTGATTGAAGATTTCGCGAGACTGAGATCTGGATTTGATGAAGACTGTCGGGAGACTTAGATTTAGACTTGATAAAAGAACTTGAGTCGATGGTACTTGTTGGAAGACTATGATCTGAACGCGATGGCAATTGTTGGAAGACTGACTTCAGGAAGGAAGTCTTTCTTGATATGAAAATTAGGAGGGGTTCGATAGTGGGAGAAGGAACTTTAAGGTTTAGCGTGATTGGTCGCGAATTCATGATTCGCAGAATTGATCTCGATCATTCCTTATACAGAGTTTGCACACGTGGAAGGTACGAGACCTTTGTCCCGTGTTTCGGCGAAAAACGCATGGGATATGACCTAAGCATGCGCATGATCTGTGTTATGGTAAAGATTATATCGGGTGCGCGAGGAGATCGAGCGTCGGCGAGTTCTCGCTTCCTGTCGGCACCATGCTAAATAATTATCGGCCGGGACTTATTTAGGCTAGAGGCAAAGTCTTCTCGTATCATTCGAGTGGTGCCTCATATTTCTTTCTGGGACTTCGATATTTACGCCTTGAAGAAATGCGAGGTTATAACACGAGGCGGACTGACTGAATAAAATAAACGAAAAATATGCTCGCGGAACGTACGCAAGTTCCGTTTAATGTTGTTACGCGTCTTATTCTTAGATTTATAAATTTAATACGCTTATGGCGGCAAATGAGGATATTGGGGATAACCGAGAGAAGGCACATTCGCTAGGATGTAACACCTCCCCGGTTGAAGATTGAGCGTCCCGCTCAATTATTATGAATGTTCTGAAGGTTATCTCAATATCGTCATCAGCCTATTCTTAAACGGTTTTGGTGTCGGTAGGTACAATCTTTGGATTAGAATCTTATGTAGACTATAGAAGAAGGAAAGAATGTGTGTCTTATTATTGTATATATAGATCTTTGTATGAGAATATTTTCGGTTATCGTATTTATATCTAGATCGTTATGCAAGGAAGTTTTTCCTTCTTCTCCGTTTTTTTTAAAAAATAATTATGAATATAAATTTTTTATTTTGCGCAAAAAAGTATGGGTACGAGTTTTCTCCTTTTTGGTTTTCCTCATGCATAGATGCTTATTTACTTATTTTACCCTATTTCTTAATTGACAAGGTTAAAAGAACGACGACAAAAAAAATTATTAGCATGATCAGAATAATCTTAAATCTCCTCGTGCGAATTTAAGAGAAGGAACGAGGTTTGGACGATTGGTTGTTTTCTGGATGATCGGAGAGGACAGAGTACAGATCATGTGTTGCAGTGTTGATATTGGCCCTCTGGTTCAGCTGGAGAGGCCAACACGAGTTGATGAGGTTCTTGACCAGTCACTGCATCCGTTGACGTTTTCTTCTTGGGTTGTTCAGCCAAGTGCGTCAGGAGGTACGTAGCCGAGTCCTATACTGCACCGACGAGATAACTTGACCAGCCCTCCACATGGTGTAGGCTGTATGCATGGATCGCCGTATCTACGAGGATCTTGATCGCTCGCACGACGAGTGAGATTCGGGTGAAACCAGCACTTGCTGAACCGAATTGAATGAATTTTCCAAGTGCGATTCCAGGTGGAGTCCGCTTGGTGCTATAGATGGTTGTTATCCAGGAGATTTAACAACTTGTCCTCCGGATTGGTAGTGTTCTCACCACTGATGCCCCGTGTCATGTTGTTTACGACAGCGGGTTTCTCCACGGGAAACATTACGCGATATCGTACGTTGTCGATATCTTCTTTGGAGTACATCGCACAGGATGCTGATGCTGTTGGGTTGATGTATCGCCGAGTAGACTTCGTCGTCGATTTCGTGATTGCAGGTGGTGTGGCTTTGACCAGAACAGGGATGAACTTGTACCAAGTCTCTCCGAAAAGGTAATATGGGGGAAGTAAGGAATTGCAGGTTGTTTGAGTTTTTCTTTTGGTAATTGGTTATATGTGAGTTCGAGGAGTAAGGAGATATTTTTCGTTCCCACGAGTAACAGGAAATTAATCGTAAAATTCTTTTAACCTGATCAGATTTTCTTGCCTTGTTATACGATGAATAATGTGTACTCTTTCGCCAGCAAGTGCGGCTATATATAGCCGACTTGTAACTCGTCTCTTTCCTTATATTGTATACAATATGTCCGATGCTTAGATCGCTAATAACAAATTGTTTTGGAGCATTTGGTGCTCTTTGCTACACTGTTGCGTATGCATATCGTAATAAAATGATTTTCTAATGTAATATAATAACTACGTGTATGAATTTCGAATTCATGTGGGTGATTATATCTAGGTTCGCGACTGGAAATCTTTGTTGAATTGCGAAACAGTTTGACGTGTTTTGAATATGAATAATTTTCAGTGTTCTGTACTGGATACTGTAAGTAAAATTTGATTTGTTTCTCTGGTTGCAAGTGCAAAGGTAATTTCGTTAGACGTTACAGAGTAGGTTGATAACGGCCATCTGAAAAACAGGTTAATTATTATTATTTATTAATCAGGATTGAAATCGGTTTTTGGGACACCCTTGTGTCCTCCAGGGTCATACGGCTTACCCGTTGAGTCGGTGAAATAAATCGGATTAACGTTGCGAAAGTGGAACAATTCTTTGATATTGATGCAATTTGCAATTTTAAATTCTGATATTTTCCTTTCCTCCGTTGGAGGGATCTCGTCTTCAGAAAGTTCTGAATTGAGAGAGCTGAAGTTTGAATTTGTTGAATTATCGGAATTAGGATCGATGGAGTTTTTGGAGCGAGGGATCGGAAATGCTTTGCGCTTGTTAGAGCCCTCAGCTGATTTCGGGGCAATGCCCTCCGCGGGTCGACTAGTGCGTATGGGTCTTACTATTTCGGCCTTCGTCTCGCCGTCGCTACTCTCTGCGTAATTTATGAGTTTACGAATTCGACGCGTAAGGTGTCGAGTTTTGGAGTGCGCGTCTACGCGTTCGGCTGCAGGCGCGTCGGCCTTGACGCTACCGTAGTCGCCACATGATTCGTGCACTTGTTCTATAGGGCTCTTCACTTGAGAGCGAGTGACGATGTTTATTTTTTTCTCACGCGGGATGGCGTGGACATCTGCTCGAATAGTAAAGGTCGTTGGATTTTTCTTTTCGTCATTGCTATCGCTAGTCTCGTCTAATCTGCGCGCCAAATCTTGTAACGCGATTTTCGAATTTTCGATTATATGCGATGTTGACTTAGAGGTGACGATGGAATTTACGTTCGTTAGCGAATTTGCTTTTATGATTAGAATTTGATTCGAGTTTTGTTTCATTTGTAAGCCTACTCCTTCGTTTCGGTTTTGAAGTGTTTTGGATTTTTCTTTTTCGTTTTGATTTTGTTTTATTTTTTCTTTGTTGTTTGTTTTTGTTTTTGATTCTTCCTCGCGACTGGATTTTTTGTTTGATTTTCCTTGCTCGACGCTCTCGTCGGAGTGATGGCAAGGTTTTGTTTCGACGTTTTTTGTCGAAGTTTTTTGATTGGCCACATTCGGGCTCTGGATTAGCGTAGTTGTCATGCAATCTACGATTGGAATAGAAGGATCACGAGGAATTGACCTAGAATTTGAGATTGACATGCAATCTGACTTTGGATTAGAGTGATCGCAAGAAATTGGGTTAGCATCGCGAGAAACTGGATTGGAAACGCAGATTGTCGTGCAATCTGAGTTTGTTTTGGTTTTTTTCGCGTTTTTATTTCTGTCTGCCTTCGATTTTTGGCCTGGAATTTGACTGAAATTTTTATTTTGCTTGATGTTGATTCTCGTTCTTTCCTCGCTACAAGACTTGTTAATTGATTCGACATTTATCATCGAAATTTTAGAATTGGCCACTTTCGGGCTCTGGATCGGCGCAATTATCGTGCAATTTACGCTTGAATTAGGAGGGTCACGAGGGATTGAACGAGAATTTGAAACTGTCGTACAGTCTGAAGTGGGAGTATTTTCTGACAGGTCTTCGATAGCGTCGAATTCCTGCAGCTCCACAACTGGAACGATCAGTTTGACAGCGTCATTTGTGGTATTATAAACCTTCAAATGAGCCTTTCCGTCGATGTTTGTCACCAGGCAATCGCCGGCGTATACACCTTGACGGATTTTCAAAGGCGAGAGGTATCCCTCTTTTATTATGCTGTCTTTTACCTTCACGAAGAAGGGAGTTTCCGAACGCGCGGGGATTTCTATCACCTCGTCGAGTTCGGTTTTTTTTTCGAAAGGCCATGATTTATCCCCACACTCGAGACATTCCGTGCGGTAATTGATATTGGACTTGGTTTCATAAAAATATGTAGACCCCAGCAAACCGGGGTAGGGAAGCGGCACATTATCGGGTATAATGTGAAATAGCGATTCGGAGTCGAATACGCGAAGTAGCACGCTCCCTAGTCCAAATACCGGTAATTCGGATATGCCTGTTAATTTAATGACATCTTCTTCGTTGATGTCTACCATATTTTTTGTATATGCCTTCTTTATCAAATTGGGGATGGCACCGCTATCTAACAGCATCGAAATTGCCCCTTTTTCCGGTAATACTCCGATGCATACCGAGGGCAATGTGTTGAAATTTTCCGACTTTATTGCGTAGGTCGGATAGTTTCGTTCGGCTCCCCGAGAGAGACGGCGTTCGCTTGACGCGTTTGAGTGGGCGGCCCGCTCGGTGCGTCTGTCCGAGGGGCACTCGGCCCGTTTCCCGACTGATTACGTGAATTATTATAATCTCGAGCACGACAGTTTTCGATAGTGTGCCCGACCTTTTTGCAATAACGACAAGATGGCGGATTAGAATTCGGGGGATTGTTTCTAAATTTAACACATCGATCCGCGGTATGACCCTGCTTATGACAGAGT